>OY813002.1:35176248-35708748 GCA_963681545.1 Germaria angustata
ACACTGTACTTCGGCCTAAACTAACAGTAGAATCGTTTCCACTTGACTTTTGATAACCGCCTTCCGCCAAAAATCGTAATGTTGCTGCTGGCTGAATAGCACACGAAATATTTGACGGAGGCAAGTGAACTTCAACAATGTTCATCAACATTTGGAATGCTTCTCTATTCACACGGTATTGACTTACGAATCTTAATTAAATTTTCAAACAATTAAAATTTTCGTACTTTGTTGCAATATGTACTTACGCTATCTCCGGAAGTTCCGAGGGATTGCTATAATCTCTCAATATCTTTCGTTTGACTTTTTAATTCGATTCTTCCTCCATTAGTAAAAATAAAACGACAGCCTCAACCATTTTAAATTCCGTATAATTAAAATATCTTTAAAAAATGTTTTCAACACCAAAAAAAGCAAAACTTTTTGATCAAATATTTTTTAAAAAATGTAAACAAAACAAAAACAGCTATTTCGATTATGGGTTTTGTTTATTTTCGAATGAAGCCAACATCCACACGGTTTCATGACACCGATTCAAATCAGAATCGATTTTCAATTCTGATAAATGACAATTCTGACTGGGATTCCACAACAACCCTGATTATATGTCTTTGGTTCACTATAGCCGCAGAATCAGCCGTTTTGATCGCTCCGATTGTTTTTAGACTGTTAATTGACAAACCATTATACATAGTTATTTTGTTAAAGTATTCAAAAAGCTCTAATAAAGCCATGACCGTTGCAATACTTTTTTTAACGAAGTAAATTAATTTTGTTTTTAATATTTCAACAACTTTTTACATTTTAATTCCGAAGTGTCATTAAAAGCAGAATGTAACACATTACTATACAACTGATTAAAGTATTTACGGCGTGTGCTATTTTGTAGAGCTTTTATAACGTTTGCTATTCTATCCGTTACCAATTTAACATTTTAAAAACTACTTATTTCAAAATCATTCAAACACACTAATTTAGACGATATGTGCTTTTACTTGACACCTAATAGAATACATATTTTTTAACTGCAATTCGTTCACAAAATAAATGTGACACAAAAAAGTTTATTTTTACACAGTCGTCCACCCACAAGTCGGTTGTTACGGAGGCTACTTCATTGGTCGCTGCTCTTTAACTTCCTTTTTGATTTTGTTTCTTGCCTTGATTTGAAACTGTTGTCGGTTCTGGTATTAAATCGAATATATTCCCGTGACTCCCATATTTTGCTTCAATATTTATTAGAGCTTGTACTACTTTTTTAATCTTATTGACACAAACGGAAGTAAATGGGCGACAGTCCTCTACCACCAATGTGTGCGTATATAGTTTTATTTGATGGGACAGAGAATATACATAAATCACAGTATACAAAAAATCGTTATAAATTAACTTAAACTTAAAAAATTGTTGATTAGAATATGATCCATTCACTTAACAGGCATTATTCAATAAAATAATATGCTAAAACTGCTGTATCATGAACTAAAAAATCGTTATCAATTGAGTATATCTTAACGTATCGCCTAAATCAGAAATTCTTGAAAACCTTTTTGGAAATATTAGATCTGAGGGAGGCCTTCACGACCACCCCGATCGTCAAGAATTGAAATATAGACTTCGATCGTATATTCTGGTACAACAAAACGATCTTAGGCACTAATGCAAATGTAGAGGTTTATAATACTCCTGATTTAGAAGATGTGCGTTATTCTTTAACAGCTAAATTTAAATTAAAGGTTGTAAATAACAAATAGCTTAATTTTTCTTCTGGTGTTTGCAGGTAAAATACTTAAAAGCATTAATTCCAGCATAGAACAAGATGAATTGCGAAAAGAAATTTACGAAGACAAGCTGGAAAGCTTGACTTGTGATGGTTTAGAGAATTTGTTGTGTAAACACTTGATGCACTAAATTTTTTTACTAAACTTATTTATTTTAATTTTTTAAAAACTTCTGTATTTAGAAATATATTAAATTATAAGAAAAACCGTTTACTTATCTTCCTGCGTCGCGGTTGTGCTGCGTATTGTATTCATTTTGCATCTAGTAAATTTTTTGGATGCTTTACTTGCGTATTAACTACAACAGTGATGAAAATGGGAACAAAATACACTGTAAAAATTTTTGGGGTTGCATTTAGGAATACGTTGCAATGTATTACTATAAAGCAACATGCGTTTAGGAAGTCAGCCATATTTTTCTACTTATGATTTACAAACATACTTAAGTATAATAGAAATAAAAAGCTTTTATACAAACAATCATAATCGACCCGCGATTTTTTATTATTCTTAATTAAAAAATAACTATTGTTTTTAAAGCAAAGACTAAATTTTGAAAATTCATTACATTCCAAGTCACAAATATGAATTGTAAAATAAGTACACTACGAGTATAAAGAAACAATATAGAATTAAAAAAAATCGTTGAAAAATAATTCTTTAATAAAACTTACAACTGTTATATACCTAATTTGTATGCAAATCAATAATTTTAAAATATGTATGTATGTATAGCACCTTTCCTTAATCTCTTATGTTTTTCCAATAATTTTGCCAACTAGCAAAATCAATTATAGCAACAAAACGTCTATTGTATGTATCATGTAATTGTAGTAGTACCGCCCGTACCTTTTTAATATGCCTTAATTACTAATACCATAAACATTTTAACTATTTAATAAGAAGACCTTTTGTTGCAATAATAAGCCAATTACAGTTGTGTAAAAATCTACAATCAATACATTTCGGATAATTCTTACCTCTTTGGGCAACGACGAATGCAGAATATTTCCGTCAGTTGCATTTGACAATACATGCACTTTTGGTGAGCTTCTGTACATTTTTTGATACGACGACGGAAAACTTCTCGTTATGGAATTTGACAAGTGAAAACATCCACATAAAATATTAAAAAAAAAAATCTTTTTTATTATCTTCCTTTTTAATTATAGTTTTTTGTTGTTTTATTATGTTATATACATATATGTATATGTATATATATATATATATATATATATATATATATATATATATATATATATACATACATATACTTATATGTATGCATGTGTATTTTTGTGTTATATGTGTGCATATGTATGTATGTCAAGTATACCAACCAATATATTGCTACCGTGAAAGAAAATTTTGCAGAGAAACATATGCCAAAGAGACTGATTTCAAGGAAATATATTGCCTGATAGGATTGCTCCTTTTAGCTGGTGTTAAAAAATCTAACCATCTGAACGTTGAAGAGTTGTTTCGAACAGATGGTGGTTCAATTGAAATATTTCGGCTTTCAATGTTTGCCCAGAGATTTAGATTTTTACTGCGAGTTTTGAGGTTTGATAATTTGTTCACAATTGTAAGGCTAATTACACTTTATCTGCTTTTGTGGTTATAGATGAGAAGTTAGAAGCATTTCGGGGAAGGTGCTCATTTAGGCAATATATTCCAAAGCCCTTTGTGACGCCAAAATATTCTACACATACAATATGGAAATTTATCCCGGAATAACAATCACAAGCCGGCCCATTCAATTTCGGCAATTCTGACTTCAATGTTGTTCAAACGTCAGAACTGATAATTGGTACACCAGTATACCCTATAACAACCGTAGGAACAATCAGGAAGAACAAGACGGAAATTCCTACAGACTTCAATATATAGCGCGGTCGAAATGTAAAATCCAATATGTTTGGCTTTCGTAACAACATGGTTTTCAGTCGAGAATAAACTTTCATCGAGTTGAAATTTTTATAAAAATTTTTTTCTGACGACAAGAAAATTAATTTTTTTTGTTTGATTTTTACATACATAAACTTTTTTAAAAAAATTAACAATCGTTTTTAACGTGAGCAATAAAATATATATAATCTTTGGAACAATAATAATCCTACACGTATCTTGGTTGTTTCCTTGCGTACTCCCAAGATGGGAGGTCTCTTATTTGATAGGGACAAAGAGGTTCTTAGCCCGAACTCTTTACATCCAATTTTTTTTGATAATGTCAAGAATTGGAGTAAAAGCCGCTGAAGGACTTGGAAATGTATCTCCTTTTCTTATTCAGCGTTCTATTGATGCAGCTGGTGTAAAAGTAAAGTTGTGCAAAAAGCTAAAGTCTGGACAATTGCTTATTCAATGTGTTGATGGTAAACAAGCTAATAAAATTATCAAAATGATTTCTTTATCTTTGGATGTTTTCGTAAAAGTTGAAGAACATGCTACTCTCAATAAATCTAAAGGAATTTTCTATTCCAATGAACTACGTTTGATGCAGGATAATGATTTACTGAATGAAATCACTATGCAGAATCCGAACGTCATAGAAATAAAAAGATTAAAAGAAAGAGAACCCATAACTAGAATACTCACAAAAGATGATCTTGGACTATATATTGCAACATTCAACGTAAGCGATCTACCTGAAAAAATATTCCTGGGCTATGTATCTACCAACATAAAACCATACATTCCAAATCCTCTATGATGTTTTAACTGTTATCAATTTGGACACGTAGCTGATGATTGCTCATCCAAAGAGAAACTTTGTCCACATTGCAGTGATATAGAACATACCTCAATTGATGAAACAGGACACCGTGAAAAATGCAATCGGCAAGCAAAATGTATTAATTGTCACCAAGAACAAGTCGACAGTGTGATGTATATCAAAAAGAATTCGCCATCCAAAAAATCAAAACAACTCAAAAGAAAACTTTAAGAGAAGCGCGTAGAGAATACAACAGGCAAAATCAACTACCAACAACATACGCTAATGTTACTAAGGCATGTAACTGCCAATGCAAGTGTCAAGAAAAAGAAAATAAAACAGCAAATAAGACTGTAGAAAACGTAGAAGATCCTCAACCATCTACATCTCATGTACTAGCCTCTCAAGTAAGGAAATTTACAAAAAACGATGGTACGAGAGTTGATATATTACCAAAAAACTTATCTAAAAGGAAAAAAAGGGAAATAACAAATGCAGAAAAAAAGAAAAAAGGCAATTCAACTAAAGTGAGCTTATGAATCAATAATGACAATAGTACTGATGACATTATGGATTGTATTTCAAGTTCTAATGAGTAGTAAATTTAAAATTATTCAATGGAATTGTAACGGTATCGAATCCCATTTTGATGAATTTAAACTAATTATATCTAAATTAAACTGTTTAGCGATTTGCATTCAAGAAACAAGATTTAAATCAAATTACCACAGGAAAATTAGCAACTTTACATGTTACTATAAAAACATCACTACTGCTTCAACTACTCACGGTGGCGTTTGTACATATCTGAATAACATATTTAAAGGTGAGGTAATTCCTATTGTATCAAATCTTCAAGTTGTTGCTATTAAAATAAACTTTCCAATTCAATTTATTCTGTGCTCCATATGTCTTCTGGGATCAGAAAATTTTTCAAAAACAGACCTAAATGATCTAGTTTCCCAATTTAGCTTTCCTTATCTCGTGACTTTAATGCTCATAATATGATATGGGGTTCTTCGAAAATGGACTCAAGAGGAAGGGCGATTGAAAGCTTTATTGATGATAATGAGCTTAATATTTTAAATAATATAGATTGTAATACTCATTTTAGTTTTGCACATGGATCCTTCAGCAATGTAGATCTTTCTTTAATATCTCCAAATATTCAACATTATTTTGACTGGAGTGTCAGTGATGACCTCCATAGTAGCGATCAATATTACAAATTCATCTTCCTCTAATTATTCCCCCACTTTTAGATCATATGCTGATTCTACCAATTTTCAAATCGATTTATCGAATGATAATGAATCCTATAATACCAGATTTACATTGACAGAAATAAAGTACGCACTCAGGTCATGCCATGGCTCTTCCCCGGGTCCCGACAATATCAGATACGAAATGATTAAGAATTTAGATGTACGTTCTTTACAATATATATTAGATTTTTATAATATTATCTGGACAAAACAAGTATTTCCAAGTAGTTGGAGAAAGGCATTAGTCATTCCTATTTTAAAACCAGGTAAAGATGGAAGTAACCATATAACTATAGACCCATTTCACTTACAAACTGTCTTTGTAAACTTTTGGAAAGGATTATAAATAAAAGGTTACTCTGGTATATAGAAACTCATAATCTTCTGAATAACAATCAGTTCGGTTTTAGGAGGTATAGAGGAACAATAGATAATCTTGCAATGCTACATTCTGATATAATGGAGAACTTCTCATTTGGAAGAGATTTAATCGCAGTTTTTGCGACATCCAAAAAGCATATGATTCTGTTTGGAAACAATTAATTTTCAAAAAACTTAATTTGGCAGGAATAAAAGGAAATATGACAGCATTCATTTCAAACTTTTTACTAGAAAGAAAATTCAGCTGTATAGTGGGAAACACATCTTCAGATTTTTATACTCTGGAAAACGGTGTTCCCCAAGGATCAGTTTTGAGTGTTACACTTTTTCTTTTGGCCATTGATGATATATTGGGCAACTGCTATCAGGATGTTAAGGGCTTATTATATGCAGATGACCTTGTCATATATTGCTCTGGCAAAAAAGAGGCCGCCATAATTAATAAAATCCAAAAGACTATCAATAAACTTGAAACTTGGAATAATAAAAGTGGTTTTCAATTTAATGCTGCAAAAACAGTGGCAATTAAATTCTCAAGGCGAAACAAAAAAACATTGAATACTCCGCATCTTTTTCTTAGTGGTCATGAAATACATTTTGTTAAAAAATATAAATTTTTAGGGATGATATTTGATGAAAAACTTACATTTAAAAATCACATACAAAATATAAAGGCTAAAGCTAATTCAAAACTTAATATTATTAGAATGCTGCGTAGCTCACAGTATGGCTCAGATCCTGGAACTCTTCTAAAGATTTTAAATTTAATTGTACTTCCTGCGATAGATTATGCTTCTTTTATATACTTCAACTCTTAAAATTAGATCCAATGTTAAATACAGGAATCCGTCTTTCTCTTGGGGCTTTTAGAACCAGTCCAGCAATTAGTTTACAAGGTGTTCAGAATTATTCCCAGGAAGTTTATATGTTGTAGAAATTTGTTTACTGTGATCTTAGGTAAATTTTTGTAGTTGATTGTTTCCTTGAATTTTGAACGGTTTGCTACCTATGGACCTGAACAAGAGAAAAAGGTAAAAAAAATCGAATTTTTTTAAGTTTTTTGCGATTTTTATCTGGAAGGTGAAGTTTTTTTGGTTTTATATGTTCGCAATTTTTGTTCTTTATGACAAGAGCTACAAGTTTGCCTCAGAGAGTAAATCGAAATTCGGAACGGTTTGCAAGATATGAGCTCGAGAAAATGATCACTTTTTTGCGAAAATGATACCGAGACCCAAATCTTTGGCGGCCCATAAAAAAAGTGCATGACTTTGGGAAAAATTGGGAGACACGGGTCTTTTTTTAGTCTTTTATCACATAGTGGTGTCCGTATATGGTTATTTTTTTCGTGTTGCACTGTCTTACATTTCAAAAATATATTGTTCAGGAAATCATCCATTGTATAGCAAAATTTCAAATTTATTAAAACTAAATCAACTACAATCGAAAAACCCAAAATACCACCCATTCTACTTGACAGCCATTGAAGAACTTAAAAAAGTCAATTCCAAATTCAACATCAATATTGAAGCAATTGAAAATCTAACCTTTTCCCGTAATGAACCTTGGTGCTATTCTTATATAAATATAGATTATTCTTTGGCATATATCAATAAAAGGGATATGAATCCGATAGCTGTTCAGCAGAAATTCCTTGAAAAAATCAATACAAAATATCTAAACTACAATAAGTTCTTCACAGATGGTTCTGTCATGGACGGAAAAGCAATACAAAAAATACAATTATAGCAAAACGTATACATGATTACTAATCAGTTTATACTAGTGAATTGGCAGCAATCAGAACATGTGTTAATATTCTAGAATCTACTTCCAAAAAGTCACTTATTATTTCGGATAGCAAGAGTGCATGGGAAGGTTTACAAGACAATTTTAATAATAACGGAATAGTGCAGCAGATAAGAAATTTGATTACTTCCAGTTCTCCACATAAAGTTAGTTTTTTGTGGATTCCGAGTCACTTTAATATTGCAGGAAATGAGAAAGTGGATAAAATTGCGAAAGAGTCTTTATTATTGCATCCCTGTTTGGAATTTAAATTTCAATATACAGATTATAGACATCTAATTAAGAAACATATACAAGATATTTGGGAAGATATTTGGAAGAATAGTAAAGACGTTAAATTATATAAAATCCAAACAAATATTGTGCACAAATTTAAAGACACAGTTATAAATCAACACGATCTCATTAAACTTACTAGATTAAAAATAGGACATTGTTTATTCTCACATAAATATCTGTGGTAAAAAGGAATAAGTGCTTAAGTCGACTTAAGCTAAAATTGAGCTAATAACACCATTAGGACTTCCCAATTTAGAAGTACTATCCAGAAAAATTTAAATTAATTTACTCGATTTTTCAGGAAGTTATAGCAAAAATTCTTTTTGCTTATCTTATTTCAATGTGCAATATCATATGTAAGAAAACCTTATCTCAACTTGTGTTTAGAACTAAAGGCTGGAACACAATGTGTAGCTGAGGCGTGAGGCGAGAAGTATACTTCTCTCTGTTAAAAGTAAAATACATTGCTTCAAATGTGAATTTTAGGCTGAAGCTGAGGCAAAGCCTGAGGCGCAAAGTTCGAACATTTTAACTTTTTACAGCGCCTCAAATTAACAGCGCTTCTTTAACATATTATGTTCGTTTACATTTTTTTTTTTTGACAGAATATTTTTATTTTTCCACAAAACAATATTTTTATTTTTGAACAAATACACAAAAAACATAAATTAATTTTGTTTATTATGTTAACATTGATAGTTAACAGATTGTGTTAACATATTATTATATCCAGAGGTGCCAATAATGTTTATCGTTCATACAAATTCAATACATTTGTACATAAAATTTTGATTAAGTACAATTGGCAACAATGAACTCACGCCTCATCATTGTGTTCGTACTTCAAACTCCGCCTCAGCTACAACTTCAGCTATTGCCTCAACTTCAGCCTCAGCTGCACATTGTGTTCCAGCCTTAAGAGCATAGGCGTAGCTAGGTATGGGCCTAGAGGGCCGTGGCACCCACCTAATTCTATAACAATTTTTTTTACATGCATACAATATAAAATTATTAAAAAATGCACAGGGTATTGTGGACGGATTGCTTTTTTCTATTAAAGAAAACACAGCCAATTTAGGAATAGAGATGTCGGTTCCAAGGATAGTCTCTCGTCAAACGCACCGTTCAAATCCCCCGCTTTCATCACCTGCTGAATACTGGAAACGATCTATATACATTCCTTATATAGATTCTTTAATTTTATCACTGGACAGAAGATTTAATGAAGAGAATAGGCTAGCGTTTGCAATTCATTGTTTGCACCCGTCAAACATGCTTTCTTTGAAGCTGGAAGAGCTTAAAGATGCCACAAAAGCGTTTGAGCATTTTTATGAGTTGGATGATTTGGAAGGAGAAATTGAGCTTTGGTATAATTCTTGGCAACAAAAAAATGGGTAAAGACGAATTTGCCGACTTAGAGCTTGCGAGTATTTTGAAAGACGTTGGATTATTTTATCCAAATATAAGGAAGGCGTTATTAATTTCATTGTCACAGCCGTGCACTACTGCAACTGTTGAGCGGTCATTTAGCACTATGAGGCGAGTAAAAACATGGTTGCGCTCCACAATGACCGAACCTTGTTTAAACAGTAAAATAATATGCAATTTTACTTATTATCAAAAAATAAGTATATTGTATATTGCAGGACTATGTATGCTATAACGAGAAGAAGGACGAATTTTTGGAAAAAATTCTAGCAAAATTTTCAGAAGATCCACGCAGATTACTCCTCAAATAGATCGAAATTGTAATAATCATAAAAAATCATAATCATAAAAAATCATAATTTTCGTGGCACCACCCTATTTCATATCCTGGCTACGCCCTTGACTAAGAGCTAGAAAAAACCCTAAACTATTTTTTAAAACCATAAGACTTCATTCACAAATTATTAATCAGCAATAAAACTTGATTTTAAAAATCAGCTTTAAAGTTTAAAATAGCTCTACTGAAAAACCAAAAAATCAGACTTAAGCAGTTTTTCCTTATTGACACAGATACGTTATCGAAAAGAAGCAACCTCCATCATGTGATTGCGGTGAAGTTTTAAGTATATCTCATATTTTTGATAACTGTAGATTACTTCGGGAAACACGACTTAAATATAAAATAAATGATGTAAGAATTTTGGCCGAAGAAAGTGAATTTAAAAGAGTAAAAAATTTCTTACAGAGATAGGTTTATATAATTCCATTTAAATCTTGTATTCAAAATTGCAATAATTTATACATATACATATACTATATGTGTATAAACTATTTATTACTTATAAGAATATGTGTTAATTATATACAGGTATCCCTCCTACAACACGGTCAATAGGTTCCTATAATATGACGTGTTATGTGAAACCGTGCTATAGGAGACTAGAAGCTGGTACAAAAATATAAATATAAATCCATGTAAATACATAAAAAACAAACAAAAATCGGCATAAATATATATGAATGTACATAATGAATTTAGTTTAGTAATTTTCTTCATCATCGCTGCTCAATTCAATTAAATGGGAACGTTTTTTCGGCTGAATAATATCATCTTCACTTTCTGAACTTGCATTTATATTTTGTTCACCTGCTGATATCTTTAAAAAATCCGAAATCTTGCTTTGTTTCCTTGTCCGTTGAAGGCTGTTGTAAATTTCTTGATATGGTGATAAGCACTTTTGTAATTCCTTTTTGAATTTTCGGCTTCTTTCAGCGCAAGGGTCTGCATCCAACAACAATAATTCCAATTTTTTGGACAAGTTTAATCCTTCCTGTAATTTTTTTAGTGTCAAATTATTAACTTCATTATCTTCATCAGAGCTAGAATCGAATTCATTCACTTGGGGTTCGGATGCCATTTGTACCAAATCTGCTTCCCCAACTTCTTTTTCCACTAATAAGTCTTGCACATCTTCAATAGCCATATCCACAAACCCTTCTCCTTCGATAAACCTAGCAAGTTCTAATTTCATTTTCTCCTGATTCATGCACGTTTTCTATCTCAACTACCGGTGGCCATATCTTTTTCTAACATCGATTTAATGTTGTAATTTTCAGTTCTTTCAGCGATAAGGATATGATATCGATACAGTCTTTAATTGAAAATTGCTTCCAAGCTTCCTTTACATCAATAGATTTTGTATCAGTTATGTCTAAAATCCATTGTAATGATCTTCTTATGTAATAAGTCTTAAAGGTATAAATAATACCTTGATCCAAAGGCTGTAGCAATGAAGTAGTATTAGGAGGTAGAAACACTATTTGGACGTTAGGATGACATAAGTCTTGCGGGTGACATGGCGCATTATCTACTAGTAATAGCGCCTTGAAATCTAAAAAATGCCAACAATATTTGTGTCTTGAACACGTTTTGCCGTATTGCAGCAGTTGTTTACCGGAAGAAATTTAGTTTTTGAGATATATGTATATATTTTTTGTTATCTTTTTGGAAGGATGTCAGTTTTTTTTTTTCATTTTATAAAAGTTCCAATTGTCTAAAGACTAATTAACGTTATTTTCCTTAATGAATATACGATTTTTTTATTTTTTTCTTAATATTAAAAAATGTATTGCTAAGACATTGTTATTTTTAAAGCTCTAATTAAAAATATTTGTGAATTTTAATATTGAAATAAAAGACCTTAAATTGATTAAATCACCCTTATTATGAAAACCGTTTCCCAACAATTTTGTTCCCATTTCCCACTGTTGGCATCACGAAACTCTTTTTCCCCAAACTGGCATCTTCGAATGTGAATTCCCTTATTATGAAATTGAATTTCATTCGAATTTTTTTTTTTATTTATCAAACATTCGTTCCCTTTGAATTTTGATGTGAGCAAAATGTAAGTATTTCTTAAAAAATATAAAAATTAGCAATTTAAATAGAAATTTTTGCATTTCTAGGGCGGTAAATAAAATTCAATTGCAGATATTAGTTGAGAAAATGGAAAACTGCCCAAGTATTGCTAGTGGTTATTCCAAAATAACCAAGGAGAAAGTGACTCGTTTTGGGCAGATGCAATAATCAGAAAAACATTTAATACACCTTACTTACCAGGGTAACATTGAGGCTGAAACGGCCCTTTCTATTGTAATACAGATGTTTTACATCTGGCGGAGAGTGAATTATGATATGGGTTCCATCTATACACCCAAACACTCTTGGAATATTGAATTTTTTGAAAAAATTCCTCCGCAGCATTCGTGTTTTCTTCATCGGATGGAAATTTAATCCACTTACTGTATATTGGAACTTCCATAGTGTGGAGGAATTTTTTCAGTACCACAGAAAACGTAGGGTGAGCCATTGCTACCTGGTAGTCTCTTGCCACATCCTTCTGGTAGCTGCCCTCAGCAAAAAAACGTAAGCACGCACTCAGCTGTATTATTAAAGGAATTTTGGCTTTGGTCCGTTTTTCTGGCATCAAAAGGTTCATCTCCTCCAGCAGCTATTTAAAAGCATCCTTATTTATGCGATAATGCATTTTAAATCTACAAAAACTATTTTAAAAAATTTTTATATAAAAAAATTATTTTACTTACTGGCAATCTGGAAGTTCAAAAGGATTGCAGGCATCTCGCAACTTCTTTCAGTGAAGTTTTTCATTCCCTCTGTTGACGTCTTCATCATTTTGGAGCAGCAAATGCAAAGAGGCACTTATTGGAAACATTTTTTTTTAAATTTGGAGTTTTTAAAAAGATTTTGTATTTGTTAACACAAGAATTTCACAATTTTCAGCAAATCGGTCATATAAAATTTACTTTCAAAAACAGCTGACAGCACTTAAGTTCAATGTTCGAAAATGTGAGGTGATTTGGAATGTTCCCATTATTTCATAATAGCAAATTTTTGGGAATGGGAATTCCCATACAATACATTTTTGGGAATGGGAACTCACATTCCCTTTGTGAATGAGAACTCCCAATAATTTTGTAATAGGGGTGAATATTTTTGTTTTATTGTCAAAGTGCATAAATAAAAAAAAAACATGAACTATTAGTAACACGTTTCGAAAAATCTTCAGTTGAAAAGCCCGGTGCATAAGACCGGCGTCACCATTAATCAAAGTCAAATTTGCGTCACCATTGGCGGGTTAATAAAGTACTTTTACCTTTTTAACATAAAGCGTTCCGTAATTCGTGCTATCACGTCGAATTTTAAGATGTTAAAGCTCTAAACACATAGACGAATACGATTATTTTAACAGCAGCACAGCAGCACGACTGCACAGCAGCATTTGCTGCTGCTGCCAACTTACAATATTATTGCGAGCTTGCGCTACAGACATGTTCTGCAAATCACAAGATTTAAAATCACTTTGTGATTTCAAAAGCACAATATGTTTTAGTTTTCGATGTGTTTTGTTGGTTTCCGAAAACACAAGAAAACAGCTGACTTTTGCTTATAAGTGGCAGCATTTTTATATGAATTAAAAATAGTTGTTATTTTTAACAAAATAAAAGTAAGTGAAAATTACTCTGCGCTCTACTGTTTATGTGTTTTATAAATTAATTTATAAAGTATATTTCATTAACGGCCTGTTTGCCGATGTCGAAAGAAAACTCATGCGAAAGAAAGCTAGTCACTCACATTCGAATCAATTTGAGTTTGTCTATGTCACCCACTTTCGTTCGCAGCTACTTACGTCAGTCAATTTTTGTATCTTACGTGTTAATAAAGCAAAGTAGTGCCAACTTATAAGTATAATTGTTTTACAGCAATTTCCTCTAAAAATACAAAAAATACTACTAAATTGTTTGAAGTCAAATGCAACTCCTTTTGAAATTAATCAGCTGTCGAAATAAAGAAAATGTAACCAAAACAAACTAAAAGTTTACAAAATAAAAAAATATAATTACAACCACCTGTTTCCTGCATACTTTTTTGTTGTCGTTTTGGTTCTAGATTTCAAATCAGATTTCAAATCTGCAAACAATATGTGTCATTTTTGCAAGTAGCAAATACAAAATAAGTACCTATGTATGTATGTATGTACATATATGTATATGTATATGTAGGCAATCACCCACCCCAAATGTACATACATATGTATGAATGTATGTATGTACTCACAACTAAAAAAGCTATTTGTTATTAAAAAATTTTTTCATAAAATATTTGTTTATTTATATATTTTTTCAAAAAAATATTGTCATTCGAACACAAAATAACTGGTGCCTTATTTTGAAATTTGTGTTCGCAAAGTTGACAACAACTTCGAAATAGACAAACCCATTTTTGTATGAAAACATTTACGTTTTCATTCGAGTTGTCGTTCGAGTCATCGTTCGCATAGAACCAATTTAGGTAAACCCAAATCAGTTTTCTTTCGCTTAGATTGCGAAAGAAAGTTTTCTTTCGACATCGGCAAACAGGCCCTAAATAAATAAATAAATAAGTGAAAATTAAAAAAAATTCATTATTTCAAATTAAATTGAAAATATCGATATACCTGGAGCCTTGTTGTTGTCGATTATTGAGTTAAAGATAAAACAAATACGAAATGAACGCATTAAATAGAAATATTTGCGAGACATATCAAATCCATTGGATATAAATGAAACAATATAAGGCAACAAAAATATAAAATTTGAATGTAAATCTTTTAAGCTAGATCGTTTTCAGGTTTAAATCTTTTTTCCGGTTGAGTAAAAGAGCTTTTCTTATGGTATTGGATGATATAGGCAAGTATTCTGCTGGCAGCTGTGCTTAGATATTTAGCGGTCGGATCGTTACAAGGCGTTATAGGGAATGATGCTAACTTAAGCATGGGGCGTTCAACTTTTTTTAAAATAAAATGAAAAGTAATGCAACAATTAGAGGAAAAGTTATGCGTGAATTGGATAAAAATTTCAACCCAAGATACGTAAATGCATCAAAATCGTATTTTTACCAAAAGTTTGGAATTCCTGGCGTAATCGGATGTGTAGACGGCACTTTAATACGGATAATAAAACTACTGACTGACCATGCTGTATATTTTAGCAGAAAGGGATACTACAGCCTTAATGCAATGGTGGTTGATATATTTGGGGCTTCAACTTACATATAAGTATTTGTATATATTTTTATATACATATGTATGTACATGTGCACACTTAATTTTTTTATCGTTTAAAATTTGTGATCATGAAATTCGTACTGTTGCCGTTGACGCATGCCGGCCTGGCTCGTGCCATGATTCTTTTATTTGGAAAATGAGTGATGCCAAACGAAACTTCGCCAGGATGCATAACGAAGGTGCACGAAATTGTTGGCTTTTAGGAGATTCTGGGTATCCGCTTCAGCCGCATTTGATAACCCCTTACAAAAATCCTGCTTTCGGAACTGGGCAACATATATTTAATTAAAGACAAGCCTCTGCCAGAAATATCGTTGAAAGGACTATAGGTGTTTTCAAACGCCGTTTTAGATGTCTCCAAAGCGCTTTTCCTTATGTTCTATCTAAAGTAGTTTCAATAATTAATGTATGTTGTGCACTACATAATATATGTATGTATGTATACATAATGTGACCATCCGTCCCGATTTCGGCGGGACAGTCCCGATTTCCGGTTCACCGTCCCGGTGTCCCGGAAGGTAGCTTTTAAATGGGAATTTGTCCCGGTTTCCTGTAGCATAATAAACATGTATGAAAATGTATAAAATTTAAACATTTTTATTTCGTACGTTTTTTTCAAAATTATTAGAAAGCAAACTTTTTTCAAATCGTTCGTGTAGATCAAAAAATATAAAGTGACAAAATCTAGCTGTACAAAGTTGAAAGTACGAAAATCTATTTATGTACATACTTATGCTTATATACAGAAGGTGTATATTAATATTTTTTAACAATTTGTGTGTGTATTATTTAAATATTTTTTGATTCTTTAAAAGGCAAAAAATATCTTTGAGATTTAAAATCATAATATGAAGATCTATTTGATTTGCTTTATATTAATAACAACTTTTTTGTTGCATTACTCTTTATAAAATACTTTTAACTAAATTAATTTAATTAATTAAATTAATTAAATTAAAGGGACTAATTTTTATTTTAGTAAAAAAATTAAAAAAAGGTACAAAATTGAAAATAGGAAAATTTTTATAATTTAAGCTTGAAATAATGTTTATTGTCAAGATTTTTTTTACATGTATGCTATGAAAAGATTTCTTGAATTCTTAAAAAGCAAAAAATCTTTGAGATTAAAATATGATCTTAATTTAAATAAATTTTTTTCAACAGCAACTTTTTTCTTCCAATACTGTGAAATGTGTTTAATTTAGTAAATGCAACTTCTTTTAAATTTATATTTCTTGTTCGTCACTTGAAGAGTTCAAAACTGTTAGTGTAGGAAGGTCTGCTGAAAAGTGCTGTTTTGATAAAAAAAACTGGGTAAAATTTATTTTGCGGTGTCCCGGTTTGAGTTACAAAGAAAATGGTCACGTTATGTATACACCATAATATAGCACTTGACGGGGAAATTATTGTGAGTTCGGCTGAAGACGATTCAGAAATACCTGAACAAGATGAATACGATACTTCAACAGTTACTATACGAGATAATACAGCACACTCTTTAAATTCAAGTAGCCCATTTTAAGACAACAAAAAAACAACTCATTTAAATAAAAAGCATAAAGTTTATTAGGTAACTAAAAAATTCACTAAATACACAAACAGAAAAATAAATTCATTACATAAGGCACATACGTACGTATTAGAGAGCTGCACAAGCATACGAAAAATGTCTTACAAGCAATTTCCTTAAATTTCAAATAGTGTGTGCTTATTACTCTCTCATTTCAAAACATATACTTCCAAAGGTATGTGTTTTGCTTAACAGTAAAAACATTGAAGAATAGAACAAAACCGAAGTAGAACAATGTTGGAACAAAATAAAGCCGAACAGAACAAAGGTTCTATAGAACATTAAAACTGAAGTAGAACATTCAAAACATGCTTGAATGTTTTGATAGTAGACCTAGACCAAAACAAACTCACACATTAAGAAACATTTGCGTTCTGTTGTAAATAAGAAAACGCTTTAAAGAGGTTTTAGTTACAATGAAATAATATACATACATACATACATATCTATGTACATACTTACATTCATATGTATGTAAATTGTATGAGAACTACATACTTAAAACTTCTTTTAGTTTTTTTTATTATTTTTTCTTGAATGTGTTGTGAACGAAAAGAAAAACATGCGTGCACACAAGTTTTTTAACACGCATCATCTACATACTTGTGTGTATGTGTGTGTTTGGTTTAATGTGTTGTTTTACCATCTCAGTAATTCTTTCAGTAGCCTGAGTAGGAAATGTTCTATTGTACTTGGTGGTTCTGCTATCATTTACCGTATTTTTACTTCATTGTCCGTATTTGTTTGGATATTCTAGTTGTTTTGAAAACACAAGCACTAACAAGCACTGTAGAGAATAACTTTTCAAATGCTGTTTGGTTTGTTTTGGTCAGATTCATGTTTTGTTATTTTTGTGTTGTTATTTATGCTTAGACTGAAATACTGTGTTTGGAAGTAGTGTACAATAGAACACAGAACTTTTGGAATATTTTGTGCAGCTCTCTAATATGTACATATGTATGTGTATATCTACGTACATAAGTATATTATTAGTGCGTACAGGTACATTGGTAAGTAGTTTATACCAAGAAAAATAAAATATTTTAAAGAGATCATATCAAACACTAAGGACTAGATGGATGTTCTATGCCGAGTTTTAATCGCTCCGGCTCCAAAAATTTCAATTTAAGCTCGTTTTTGGTTTGAGCACTTTTTTCCATGGCATAGTTATGCCTGGTCAACTCGTTCAATTCTTTTTCTTTTTATTTATCTTATATTCCCTGATATTTCTTTTAAATAATTTCTATTTTCCCTAACTTCACTTCTTATACTGTCCAAGTTTTTTGAAATTTTTGAAAAATGCTCGGCTTCCATTTCCATAACATCTCCAGCATCAATGATTTTTCTTTTGGCACAATTGCACTGAAGACGATGAGGGTGAGATTAATGTGTGCACGTCAACAATTTCATCGCAGTTTTCGGCAGTGTTTAGACCTTTATTATATTCAGGTGGACAATGAATCGCTGGTGTAATATTTTTAGTTGTGGTGGGCTTTTCGTTACAAGGCACACCAAAACTTTTCGCGTCATTTACTCCTTCCACTGAAGCACACAGACCACATATAACCGCCACCTGCTCATCAATTGGGGATAATATACTTATATTTGTTAAAACGTCCACCTGTTTTACCACATTCTATTTTATTGTGAACCATCCGATGCTTCACACTCAGCTTCATGTCAACCCATACTTAAAAAAAATATTTACACATAACTTGTATCTACCATTTTTTTAAAATACCTTTTTCCAGGCTTGTACATCCTTCGATGGTGATCCCGAGGCATTCAATTGCATAGCAAGTTCTGCTTACACTATACCTTGTCACTCTTCACAAAACCTCTTGCAAAGTCTTGGTGCTGCTCCATAAATTTTATGAAAATATCTATCTGAGCGCTATTTTAATGTTGTCCCCTAATAAAAAATTATTTTTTGGAAATTTTCTTTCTATATTCCATTAAAGATACTTATGTACATGATGAAAACGGTTTAATTTTGAAATTTGGAGGGCAACAACTTTAATTTAACAAAACAAAGAAGATGCAACAGTTCGCGCCGAAGCTGCCACTGCTCGTAAACAATTATTGTTGCCATTTGCTACTACTTTATGCGTAAATATTTTTAAAATTAGGCAAACAATTGATAGTTAAAAAATCTTCTGAATATAACGTAACAAAAATAATTAAGTTTTATTGGAAATAGCTCGTTCAGTTAAAAAAAAATTAAGGGCCTGTTTGCCGATATCGAAAGAAAACTTTCTTTCGCAATCTAAGCGAAAGAAAACTGATTTGGGTTTACCTAAATTGGTTCTATGCGAACGATGACTCGAACGACAACTCGAATGAAAACGTAAGTGTTTTCATACAAAAATGGGTTTGTCTATTTCGAAGTTGTTGTCAACTTTGCGAACACAAATTTCAAAATCAGGCACCAGTTATTTTGTGTTCGAATGACAATATTTTTTTGAAAAAATATATAAATAAACAAATATTTTATGAAAAAAATTTTTAATTAACAAATAGCTTTTTTAGTTGTGAGTACATACATACATTCATACATATACATATATGTACATTTGGGGTGGGTTATTGCTTACATTTTCATGTACATATATGTATATACATACATACATAGGTACTTATTTTGTATTTGCTGCTTGCAAAAATGACACATATTGTTTGCAGATTTGAAATCTGATTTGAAATCTAGAACCAAAAAGACAACAAAAAAGTATGCAGGAAACAGGTGGTTGTAATTATATTTTTTTATTTTGTAAACTTTTAGTTTGTTTTGGTTACATTTTCTTTATTTCGACAGCTGATTAATTTCAAAAGGAGTTGCATTTGACTTCAAACAATTTAGTAGTATTTTTTGTATTTTTAGAGGAAATTGCTGTAAAACAATTATACTTATAAGTTGGCACTACTTTGCTTTATTAACACGTAAGATACAAAAATTGACTGACGTAAGTAGCTGCGAACGAAAGTGAGTGACATAGACAAACCCAAATTGATTCGAATGTGAGTGACTAGCTTTCTTTCGCATGAGTTTTCTTTCGACATCGGCAAACAGGCCGTTGCTTTGTTTACAAAAATATTTCATTTGGACAACTAGTGCAGATAAACTTACGATAAAAATTAGAGAAGAGAGGATTTTTTCTTGATTCGCAAGTAGATTCAATATGAATCTACCTGATTCGCTCTCAAAATTTTGTATGGCGAAGCAAGTTGATTCGCTCATGATTGGGGTGTGAAGCAAGAATAGAGAGCGAAGCAGATGCTGTGGAAACAAGCTATAGCGCAACGCGAAGCAAAAGTTGTATCTGACATGGCCTTTATTAACACACAGTACTGCCAACAGTAAAATGCGTTATTTTAGCAAACTTGTGCTCACATACACATACAGCGATCACAGCTAGTAAAAAAAATAATAAAAACAAAAAAAGTAAATACCCTGATATAAGTATACTTATATACATATATGTACATACATATGTACATACATAAATGTACATACATACATATGTATTTGTGTATCTTTTTGTAATAGACGAAGGTGAAGCCTTGCCTTAAGATCCGCAAATTTAAATTTAAAATATACATATGTACATACATATGTATGTATGTATGTACATATGTAAGTAAGTACATACTTATGTACATATAACATTAATTTCCTCTTTCAAAATATGTATCACCCCGTCCACATTTGCAATTTTGTTGCAGCAATTCTTGGTTGTTTTAGGCCAAGTGTCACCTAGTAAAATCTACACAGACTATTTTAGAACACCAGATATAAAATTTCATGATTTATTAAATAAACCTGCCACCGCTTTGATATACGACAAATAGATTTCAACATATTTTTAGAAGGCCTTATTTGCGCAGTGATACAGTCTAACATGAAAATATTTTAAATATTTTCATTACATTCAGAATTTATTTCATTCTTAGGCATTTTACCGCAAAATTAAAGGAACGAAATTGTAAGCAATAATTTTTATGCGAATCATATAAATAATTTTTTTAATTGAATTTAAAATACTCGATTTTAAAATAGTTAAAATACTTTAATTAAATATATATGTATATTTTTTCCGAATTTTAATCATTTCATTTGCTTGTGCGCACAAATAATTTTATTGTTTCCCTCCTGATCGACTTATTCCTTTATTTAAATTTTTCACATTCACCTTCAAAATTAGTTCAGAACTTTATTTATTTCTTGATGAATAACATTAGCATGAGTTTGTTTTTATTAATATATGTACATACATATGTGCATATATTTTATAACTATTTTGTAACTAATGATCATGGACGCAACTTTTTCCATTTTATTAATGGAACCACAAAAATAAACGCTTCGCCCATTTATAAACTAACACCACACAAACAGAACTTAACGCATTATTCAAACGAAAAATTCACGTGTGTTAATTTATGTACGAACATATAAAATATTTGAATAAATCAGATCACATGAAATTTTGCCAAACATGATACACGTTTACAAAAATTTTTGAAATTGTAAATATGTATGTATTATCAGCAATTGCATTTTTGGTTCCTAAATTATATTTTTATTGTAAATTTCATTTATGTGTATACCTTTCGTTAGATTTGTATTTCAATCCTTAATTTCAATTATTTCTGCGACACAAAGAAATAAGTGATCAAGTCGAATTAAGACTTCATTATTGGCACAAATTTAAGTATTTTTATATACTTACACATATGTATGCATATACATATGTACTTACATCAGTGGTCGCCATTCATATTAGCCGGCTAAATGAAATTTTCGGGTTTTTATTTATTCTCTTCCTGAATATTTCAACCAGGATTGCTCAAATTAAAAAAAATCCTAAAAAAACAGCTTCTTAAAATGTACCAAAATTACCTGTATTGTTAATCTTTATTACATTATATTTTATTTTAAGTCTTGTACTGTATTTGGTGATATTGCTTTTATAATTACTGAAAAGCTATTTTTGTTTAATTTCCTGTCAAAAACTTAAGTAATTGTAATAAATTTACGACGTTATAAAATCTTTCATAAAAAAAATCCATACAATTTGTTTTTAGTGTGTTTAACGGCATAATTGCAACAATAATCATGTGTTTGAAACAACAATTTCATTCAGTAGCTTGTAGAGCTGGCAAACTATTTTATAATCAATTGTTTAGATTTTATTATATATAAAAAACATGAAACATATAAAATATATATAAAAAAACATGAAACATAAATAACTTAAAATAATAAACAACATTTTTAATTCATTAAGTTTTTGGAGATCAATTAAGTTTTTAGAGATCAATTTATGATAAAAGTTTGTGCATATATGTATATGTACATATATATGTATATTTAGTTGTTAGTTTGTTATCCAATTATTTTTGTTAGTAAAGAGCAACATATCAACATTTTTTGGCGTCAAGCATGACCTTCTTTCAGAAACAATGGACCCGGACATTCTTTCAGACTCCGTTGATGTTGCTGGTATACACAAATAACGCAAGGCACATGACTTTGTGAGCGACATTTGATTAGCATTGTCCTGTAAGTAGATGTAACAATTACTTTATGATTCTTTTTACGATACTATTTACCTTCCAGTACTGCAGTGGCTCCATTTCTAATGGTGGTTTTGCATTTTCAAAATATTGCCTAAGAGAAATAATTGCATCCACTTGGTTAGTCCTTAATTTACCGGCAATTTTGTCTTCTACAAATTTCAAAAGTTTTGGCTGCGTTTTGTTCTGAATATTTTTTGAAGTTGACGGTTCTGCATTATCGTACCGTATAGTGACCATTTTACTCATGCCACTCAGCTCATTCTGCAAAAACTGTGTCCCAATATCTGCGTTGCCTGAAAAAATAAATCCTTCTTTTTTGAAACGAGGATCTAACAATGTTCCCAATCTTGTTGTTGTGCGACCTTCGTAGGGAAATAACCTTTTTTTCACTCTTTCAATCAGAAAATTACGAGCTTGATGGCCTTCAGGAAAAAAGGAAAATGTTTTTTCTTGAGCAAAAAAACCTTTATATGCAAAAAATTAAAGAATGGGTTCTGCAAGAAGAGGAAATTTTGCAAAATAAAAAATTAAAAATGGAGATTTCAAGCCAAATAAGCTTGGGAATCGCTCGGGAAGGCAGACCATTTATGGATGGAATGCTAGCAAAAAATATTTTACAAAAAACTTTTGAAACGTTAAATTATAGAACAGATTTCATAAAGTCAATTCCCTTGTCACCCGAAACTGTGGCTAGGCGTATTACCCAAATAGGAAATTCGGTGGAGTCTTCTATTAAAGAAAAATTGATAAATTGTAAATTTCTTTCGTTTTGTTTAGATGAAAGTAAAGATATCAATGATCTTTGTCAACTGGTTGTCTGTGTTAGATGCATTGATGAACATTTTAATGTTTTTGAATCAATGTTGACATTGGAAACCTTTTATGGACATGTAACTGGAAAGCTTTTAATGGAAGTTGTAAGTGATAAACTATTTTCTATTGTTGATGTAAACAAAATTGTCGGTGTCTGCACAGACGGGGCAAATGTAATGGTAGGAAAAAACACAGGTTTGATAGGTTATATTAAAAAAAGTGAAATGGCAATGCAAAACTTTCACTGCATTATCCATCAAGCCGCGCTTGCGTCTAAATTTATTACTCAAGACTCTACTATGAAAACCGCAGAGCGCATTATAAATAAAATAAGAGGGGGACACAATGCCCTCACTCATCGAAAATTTGTAAAATTTTTAATATCTAAAAACGCTGCTTTCAATGATCTTAAAATGTTCACTGAGGTACGTTGGCTCAGTCGTGGCGACTGTCTTAACCGGCTGTTTGATTTAAAAGAGGTAGTCTTAGAGTTTTTAGAAAAAGAAAATATCGATGAGTCGGCAAAAAATTCTTTAAAAGATACACAATACATATCAGATCTAGCTTTTCTAGCTGATACAACTTCTTTGCTTAATGATTTCAACTTGGAGCTTCAAGGAAAAGGTAAGAATATATCTGATATTTGTAAAATTTTATTTAATTTTTAAACAGAACTTTTTCTTAGACTTTGCCAAATTAAGTCAGATGACTTTTCCAGTTTAAAAAAAAACATCTCTATTGCGCGAATCGCTATGCGATGCTGCGAAAACCAAGCGAGTTGAGATTTTTGATACACTGCTCAACAATTTTGAAGACAGGTTTGCAGATTTTAAGAGTATACAACTGCAGTTGGATTTATTTAATAACCCTTATAACTGTGATGTTACTCAATATGAGTTCGATATACAATCAGAACTTATATTTCTTCAAACCGAAGTCCAAGCTCCGGAAAAAATGGGAATAGAATTCTGGAAAAATCTAAATGATTTCGATTTTCCAGAGTTACAAAGAAATGCTTTGAAACTGTTATCCCTTTTTCCTTCCACATATTGCTGCGAACAAATTTTTTCTGACTTAAAATTTATTTGTTCCAAGCAGAGAAATAAATTAAGTTCTTCAAATTTAAAACATATTTTGTTAATAAGAAATTGTTACAATATCTTAAATTTAAAAAACTTAATTTATAATGCCTAAATACACTTAATTTTTTAAGTTTTAATTGTAAATTAAACTCGACCAATCAAATATGTGTGAAAAAAATTTTATAAAAACAGAGGCATGTTTTGTATTTAATTTTATTAACTTTATTAAACTTCATTTTCATTTTGCTTTTAAAAGTAAAATTCATTACATTTGAAATGCTTAGTTTTGTGTTTGCTGGGAAATATTATCTTATCCAATACAGACGCATTTCATTTATTGAGAGTTTTGGTTTACTATGCTTTAGACCAGGGATACGCAAAACAAGGGCGCCGCGCCAATGCTTACGCTCTTTTTTTGTGTACATGTGCACACGTATTGCAGAGAAATAAAAAACATAAATCAGTCTCACTCGAGCATTCAAACACGATGGACGTGTTACGCTTGTTGTTAGAAATTAGCGTTGCCATATGCAAAAAGTGAGATCCCCAGAAATTCATATGAAATTAACCTGAGGAAATACTAGTTCTTATGAACAAAATTTTTATGAGAAAATGGAGATTTAAGATTTCAAATTTAGGTATGACATGAAAATGTCAGATCTGGCAATAGTGATTCTTTATGTGTGTTTGTGAGGGCAAACAAAATGTTTATATGTATTTTTGCCTATCGCTGCTTTAGACCAGCGATAGGCAAAAATACATATAAACATTTTGTTTGCGCTCACAAACACAAATAAAGAATCACTATTGCCAGATCTGACATTTTCATGTCATACCTAAATTTGAAATCTTAAATCTCCATTCCCTCATAAAAATTTTGTTCATAAGAACTAGTATTTCCTCAGGTTAATTTCATATGAATATCTGGGGATCTCACTTTTTGCATATGGCAACGCTAATTTCTAACAACAAGCGTAACACGCCCATCGTGTTTTAATGCTCGAGTGAGACTGATCTATGCTTTTTATTTCTCTGCAATACGTGTGCACATGTACACGATGTAAGAGCGTAAGCATTGGCGCGGCGCCCTTGTTTTGCCTATCGCTGCTTTAGACCAGCGATAGGCAAAAATACATATAAACATTTTGTTTGCCCTCACAAACACACATAAAGAATCACTATTGCCAGATCTGACATTTTCATGTCATACCTAAATTTGAAATCTTAAATCTCCATTCCCTCATAAAAATTTTGTTCATAAGAACTAGTATTTCCTCAGGTTAATTTCATATGAATATCTGGGGATCTCACTTTTTGCATATGGCAACGCTAATTTCTAACAACAAGCGTAACACGCCCATCGTGTTTTAATGCTCGAGTGAGACTGATCTATGCTTTTTATTTCTCTGCAATACGTGTGCACATGTACACGATGTAAGAGCGTAAGCATTGGCGCGGCGCCCTTGTTTTGCCTATCGCTGCTTTAGACCAGCGATAGGCAAAAATACATATAAACATTTTGTTTGCCCTCACAAACACACATAAAGAATCACTATTGCCAGATCTGACATTTTCATGTCATACCTAAATTTGAAATCTTAAATCTCTATTTTCTCATAAAAATTTTGTTCATAAGAACTAGTATTTCCTCAGGTTAATTTCATATGAATTTCTGGGGATCTCACTTTTTGCATATGGCAACGCTAATTTCTAACAACAAGCGTAGCACGTCCATCGTGTTTGAATGCTCGAGTGAGACTGATTTATGTTTTTTATTTCTCTGCAATACGTGTGCACATGTACACAAAAAAAGAGCGTAAGCATTGGCGCGGCGCCCTTGTTTTGCGTATCCCTGCCTTAGACCAGCGATAGGCAAAAATACATATAAACATTTTGTTTGCCCTCACAAACACACATAAAGAATCACTATTGCCAGATCTGACATTTTCATGTCATACCTAAATTTGAAATCTTAAATCTCCATTTTCTCATAAAAATTTTGTTCATAAGAACTAGTATTTCCTCAGGTTAATTTCATATGAATTTCTGGGGATCTCACTTTTTGCATATGGCAACGCTAATTTCTAACAACAAGCGTAACACGTCCATCGTGTTTTAATGCTCGAGTGAGACTGATTTATGCTTTTTATTTCTCTGCAATACGTGTGCACATGTACACGAAAAAAGAGGGTAAGCATTGGCGCGGCGCCCTTGTTTTGCGTATCCCTGCCTTAAGGCCTAACTATAATGTGCTTAATGCAACTTAAGCAAATGTGCGAATACACACAATCAAATCTATACAACTATAATGTACTTAAGTAACTTTTCGTCAAGTTTCGTCAAGTGTCATTTGCTTAAGGAAAGTGCGTTCAATTTCGCTCTTGCTTAAGCAAATGACTCATCAAGAACCCAATAGATACATATGTATAATTGTTTACAATTAAAAGATGCAACCACTGTTGCTTTTTTAGTACTTTTTTTATTTTAGTTTTCGTTTACTTTATAAATAAATAAAAGATAAACATGGATTTACTTGTTTATGGTAATATATTTATAACTTTTACAAATTTAATGAGATTTCGTCAAAAATATTACATTTTAAAGAAATAAAAATGAAAATAGTTTTCCAAAAGTACAAATGTTTGCAACTAAGTGTAAAAAGTTTTTAAGCTCAATAAGTACAATATAGCCACCTAAAAGTCTTCAGTAATTTACTTAAGCATTTGACATGCTTTTCGTTGAATTTTGACACTAGCTTAAGTTTGGTTAAGCACATTATAGTTGGGCCTTTAGACTATCGTTAAGTTGTGAAACGGGCACACACGTACTCACTCATGTATATATGTATGTATGTAAGAATGAATTGCTGAGATAACTCAGCAATTGTTCTCAGAGAACAAAAAATTCTCTGAAAATAAGCTCTCTTTGTAATTTTATAATCACAAAGGGATTTTCGGAAAATCCCATCAAAAATTAAGCATTGGCAGAAAAACTATCTTTATTATCTTTATACGCTCAGAGAATTTATATCTACTCATTCTTGCTCACTATAAGCAAGTCAGAGTAAAACAAATGTTTGCTGATATGGTGTAAGTGGTTTAGTATGTATTTATTTTACCATATGAGTATTTTAAGCATTGAAATCAAGCAATGGTTATGACTATTTAATGTGTTTTATTTACAGATGATTCCTTATAATTAATAAAAAACTAATTGAAAAATTTAATATTTGAGTAATTAAATGTTGGTTTAATAAAATTTTATTTTTTATTTTTATAAAAAAATAGTTTTTTTATATTTTTAAGAAGCATATGCCCGCCCCAATAACGGTTAAACAACGCTTAAGTGTTTAGTTAAAGTTCATGCTAAAGTTGCATAATTTATTACTTTTCTTTCGAATAATTTTTGTAGAAGATTTTACAAAGTCATAAGTCACATGCGAGCAATTGCAGGAGATATGCAAATAAAGATTTGTAAACTTATTCAAAATCAGAACTTTAAATTTTTTCCAGTTCAAGCTATTTTTTAAATTGTTTTGCAAGTTCTGTAAAATTTTTCCAACGCAAATATGACTTTTGTAAATTCAGATGACGATATCTAGGTAGATATGTTGATAATTTGATATTAGAATCAAATTAAACAAAAATGTAATTTCATACAAATAAAAATTACAAAAATACTCAAGTATTATAATATGCTCTAAAAACATAGGCGACAGCAGACAGCAAGCAGCAATATGTCAAAAATAAAATGCATGTATTTAAATGAAAACGATTATTTTAACGGCAGCACAGCAGCATTTGCTGCTGCTGCCAATTTAGACTATTTTCTATTTTGACGGGCAGCACTAAACAAATATAGTGTTGCCATTATATATGTATGTAATGGGGAAAAATAAAAACAAAAACTTTTTTTTAATATTAAACATAAAAGAACATTACAAAAACACAATAAAGAAATAAATTAATGTGTTTTTATAGTTTTTTGTGATATTATTACATTTTTTATCAATAACTTTAATTTTATTCATTATAAAATATACATCCGGCATCCCTGAAATTTGTATTGCTAAAATACACATCAGCTGATTATTATGTTGTTGCTGTCTTCAAAATAATTATGAAGCTGACTTCAGAGCAGCATTTGAAGTTGGCAGCATTTGAAGCCGTGAAGTCGTGAAGTCTGCTGTCGTCTATGTGTTTAGAACTTGAAGCAAGAATAGAGAGCGAGAATAGAAGCAGGTGCCGTGGAAACAAGCTATAACGCAACGCGAAGCAAAAGTTGTATCTGACATGGCCTTTATTAACACACAGTACTACCAACAGTAAAATGCGTTATTTTAGCAAACTTGTGCTCACATACACATACAGCGATCACAGCTAGTAAAAAAAATAATAAAAACAAAAAAAGTAAATACCCTGATATAAGTATACTTATATACATATATGTACATACATATGTACATACATAAATGTACATACATACATATGTATTTGTGTATCTTTTTGTAATAGACGAAGGTGAAGCCTTGCCTTAAGATCCGCAAATTTAAATTTAAAATATACATTTGTACATACATATGTATGTATGTATGTACATATGTAAGTAAGTACATACTTATGTACATATAACATTAATTTCCTCTTTCAAAATATGTATCACCCCGTCCACATTTGCAATTTTGTTGCAGCAATTCTTGGTTGTTTTAGGCCAAGTGTCACCTAGTAAAATCTACACAGACTATTTTAGAACACCAGATATAAAATTTCATGATTTATTAAATAAACCTGCCACCGCTTTGATATACGACAAATAGATTTCAACATATTTTTAGAAGGCCTTATTTGCGCAGTGATACAGTCTAACATGAAAATATTTTAAATATTTTCATTACATTCAGAATTTATTTCATTCTTAGGCATTTTACCGCAAAATTAAAGGAACGAAATTGTAAGCAATAATTTTTATGCGAATCATATAAATAATTTTTTTAATTGAATTTAAAATACTCGATTTTAAAATAGTTAAAATACTTTAATTAAATATATATGTATATTTTTTCCGAATTTTAATCATTTCATTTGCTTGTGCGCACAAATAATTTTATTGTTTCCCTCCTGATCGACTTATTCCTTTATTTAAATTTTTCACATTCACCTTCAAAATTAGTTCAGAACTTTATTTATTTCTTGATGAATAACATTAGCATGAGTTTGTTTTTATTAATATATGTACATACATATGTGCATATATTTTATAACTATTTTGTAACTAATGATCATGGACGCAACTTTTTCCATTTTATTAATGGAACCACAAAAATAAACGCTTCGCCCATTTATAAACTAACACCACACAAACAGAACTTAACGCATTATTCAAACGAAAAATTCACGTGTGTTAATTTATGTACGAACATATAAAATATTTGAATAAATCAGATCACATGAAATTTTGCCAAACATGATACACGTTTACAAAAATTTTTGAAATTGTAAATATGTATGTATTATCAGCAATTGCATTTTTGGTTCCTAAATTATATTTTTATTGTAAATTTCATTTATGTGTATACCTTTCGTTAGATTTGTATTTCAATCCTTAATTTCAATTATTTCTGCGACACAAAGAAATAAGTGATCAAGTCGAATTAAGACTTCATTATTGGCACAAATTTAAGTATTTTTATATACTTACACATATGTATGCATATACATATGTACTTACATCAGTGGTCGCCATTCATATTAGCCGGCTAAATGAAATTTTCGGGTTTTTATTTATTCTCTTCCTGAATATTTCAACCAGGATTGCTCAAATTAAAAAAAATCCTAAAAAACAGCTTCTTAAAATGTACCAAAATTACCTGTATTGTTAATCTTTATTACATTATATTTTATTTTAAGTCTTGTACTGTATTTGGTGATATTGCTTTTATAATTACTGAAAAGCTATTTTTGTTTAATTTCCTGTCAAAAACTTAAGTAATTGTAATAAATTTACGACGTTATAAAATCTTTCATAAAAAAAATCCATACAATTTGTTTTTAGTGTGTTTAACGGCATAATTGCAACAATAATCATGTGTTTGAAACAACAATTTCATTCAGTAGCTTGTAGAGCTGGCAAACTATTTTATAATCAATTGTTTAGATTTTATTATATATAAAAAACATGAAACATATAAAATATATATAAAAAAACATGAAACATAAATAACTTAAAATAATAAACAACATTTTTAATTCATTAATTCATTAAGTTTTTGGAGATCAATTAAGTTTTTAGAGATCAATTTATGATAAAAGTTTGTGCATATATGTATATGTACATATATATGTATATTTAGTTGTTAGTTTGTTATCCAATTATTTTTGTTAGTAAAGAGCAACATATCAACATTTTTTGGCGTCAAGCATGACCTTCTTTCAGAAACAATGGACCCGGACATTCTTTCAGACTCCGTTGATGTTGCTGGTATACACAAATAACGCAAGGCACATGACTTTGTGAGCGACATTTGATTAGCATTGTCCTGTAAGTAGATGTAACAATTACTTTATGATTCTTTTTACGATACTATTTACCTTCCAGTACTGCAGTGGCTCCATTTCTAATGGTGGTTTTGCATTTTCAAAATATTGCCTAAGAGAAATAATTGCATCCACTTGGTTAGTCCTTAATTTACCGGCAATTTTGTCTTCTACAAATTTCAAAAGTTTTGGCTGCGTTTTGTTCTGAATATTTTTTGAAGTTGACGGTTCTGCATTATCGTACCGTATAGTGACCATTTTACTCATGCCACTCAGCTCATTCTGCAAAAACTGTGTCCCAATATCTGCGTTGCCTGAAAAAATAAATCCTTCTTTTTTGAAACGAGGATCTAACAATGTTCCCAATCTTGTTGTTATGCGACCTTCGTAGGGAAATAACCTTTTTTTCACTCTTTCAATCAGAAAATTACGAGCTTGATGGCCTTCAGGAAAAAAGGAAAATGTTTTTTCTTGAGCAAAAAAACCTTTATATGCAAAAAATTAAAGAATGGGTTCTGCAAGAAGAGGAAATTTTGCAAAATAAAAAATTAAAAATGGAGATTTCAAGCCAAATAAGCTTGGGAATCGCTCGGGAAGGCAGACCATTTATGGATGGAATGCTAGCAAAAAATATTTTACAAAAAACTTTTGAAACGTTAAATTATAGAACAGATTTCATAAAGTCAATTCCCTTGTCACCCGAAACTGTGGCTAGGCGTATTACCCAAATAGGAAATTCGGTGGAGTCTTCTATTAAAGAAAAATTGATAAATTGTAAATTTCTTTCGTTTTGTTTAGATGAAAGTAAAGATATCAATGATCTTTGTCAACTGGTTGTCTGTGTTAGATGCATTGATGAACATTTTAATGTTTTTGAATCAATGTTGACATTGGAAACCTTTTATGGACATGTAACTGGAAAGCTTTTAATGGAAGTTGTAAGTGATAAACTATTTTCTATTGTTGATGTAAACAAAATTGTCGGTGTCTGCACAGACGGGGCAAATGTAATGGTAGGAAAAAACACAGGTTTGATAGGTTATATTAAAAAAAGTGAAATGGCAATGCAAAACTTTCACTGCATTATCCATCAAGCCGCGCTTGCGTCTAAATTTATTACTCAAGACTCTACTATGAAAACCGCAGAGCGCATTATAAATAAAATAAGAGGGGGACACAATGCCCTCACTCATCGAAAATTTGTAAAATTTTTAATATCTAAAAACGCTGCTTTCAATGATCTTAAAATGTTCACTGAGGTACGTTGGCTCAGTCGTGGCGACTGTCTTAACCGGCTGTTTGATTTAAAAGAGGTAGTCTTAGAGTTTTTAGAAAAAGAAAATATCGATGAGTCGGCAAAAAATTCTTTAAAAGATACACAATACATATCAGATCTAGCTTTTCTAGCTGATACAACTTCTTTGCTTAATGATTTCAACTTGGAGCTTCAAGGAAAAGGTAAGAATATATCTGATATTTGTAAAATTTTATTTAATTTTTAAACAGAACTTTTTCTTAGACTTTGCCAAATTAAGTCAGATGACTTTTCCAGTTTAAAAAAAAACATCTCTATTGCGCGAATCGCTATGCGATGCTGCGAAAACCAAGCGAGTTGAGATTTTTGATACACTGCTCAACAATTTTGAAGACAGGTTTGCAGATTTTAAGAGTATACAACTGCAGTTGGATTTATTTAATAACCCTTATAACTGTGATGTTACTCAATATGAGTTCGATATACAATCAGAACTTATATTTCTTCAAACCGAAGTCCAAGCTCCGGAAAAAATGGGAATAGAATTCTGGAAAAATCTAAATGATTTCGATTTTCCAGAGTTACAAAGAAATGCTTTGAAACTGTTATCCCTTTTTCCTTCCACATATTGCTGCGAACAAATTTTTTCTGACTTAAAATTTATTTGTTCCAAGCAGAGAAATAAATTAAGTTCTTCAAATTTAAAACATATTTTGTTAATAAGAAATTGTTACAATATCTTAAATTTAAAAAACTTAATTTATAATGCCTAAATACACTTAATTTTTTAAGTTTTAATTGTAAATTAAACTCGACCAATCAAATATGTGTGAAAAAAATTTTATAAAAACAGAGGCATGTTTTGTATTTAATTTTATTAACTTTATTAAACTTCATTTTCATTTTGCTTTTAAAAGTAAAATTCATTACATTTGAAATGCTTAGTTTTGTGTTTGCTGGGAAATATTATCTTATCCAATACAGACGCATTTCATTTATTGAGAGTTTTGGTTTACTATGCTTTAGACCAGGGATACGCAAAACAAGGGCGCCGCGCCAATGCTTACGCTCTTTTTTTGTGTACATGTGCACACGTATTGCAGAGAAATAAAAAACATAAATCAGTCTCACTCGAGCATTCAAACACGATGGACGTGTTACGCTTGTTGTTAGAAATTAGCGTTGCCATATGCAAAAAGTGAGATCCCCAGAAATTCATATGAAATTAACCTGAGGAAATACTAGTTCTTATGAACAAAATTTTTATGAGAAAATGGAGATTTAAGATTTCAAATTTAGGTATGACATGAAAATGTCAGATCTGGCAATAGTGATTCTTTATGTGTGTTTGTGAGGGCAAACAAAATGTTTATATGTATTTTTGCCTATCGCTGCTTTAGACCAGCGATAGGCAAAAATACATATAAACATTTTGTTTGCGCTCACAAACACAAATAAAGAATCACTATTGCCAGATCTGACATTTTCATGTCATACCTAAATTTGAAATCTTAAATCTCCATTCCCTCATAAAAATTTTGTTCATAAGAACTAGTATTTCCTCAGGTTAATTTCATATGAATATCTGGGGATCTCACTTTTTGCATATGGCAACGCTAATTTCTAACAACAAGCGTAACACGCCCATCGTGTTTTAATGCTCGAGTGAGACTGATCTATGCTTTTTATTTCTCTGCAATACGTGTGCACATGTACACGATGTAAGAGCGTAAGCATTGGCGCGGCGCCCTTGTTTTGCCTATCGCTGCTTTAGACCAGCGATAGGCAAAAATACATATAAACATTTTGTTTGCCCTCACAAACACACATAAAGAATCACTATTGCCAGATCTGACATTTTCATGTCATACCTAAATTTGAAATCTTAAATCTCCATTTTCTCATAAAAATTTTGTTCATAAGAACTAGTATTTCCTCAGGTTAATTTCATATGAATTTCTGGGGATCTCACTTTTTGCATATGGCAACGCTAATTTCTAACAACAAGCGTAACACGTCCATCGTGTTTTAATGCTCGAGTGAGACTGATTTATGCTTTTTATTTCTCTGCAATACGTGTGCACATGTACACGAAAAAAGAGGGTAAGCATTGGCGCGGCGCCCTTGTTTTGCGTATCCCTGCCTTAAGGCCTAACTATAATGTGCTTAATGCAACTTAAGCAAATGTGCGAATACACACAATCAAATCTATACAACTATAATGTACTTAAGTAACTTTTCGTCAAGTTTCGTCAAGTGTCATTTGCTTAAGGAAAGTGCGTTCAATTTCGCTCTTGCTTAAGCAAATGACTCATCAAGAACCCAATAGATACATATGTATAATTGTTTACAATTAAAAGATGCAACCACTGTTGCTTTTTTAGTACTTTTTTTATTTTAGTTTTCGTTTACTTTATAAATAAATAAAAGATAAACATGGATTTACTTGTTTATGGTAATATATTTATAACTTTTACAAATTTAATGAGATTTCGTCAAAAATATTACATTTTAAAGAAATAAAAATGAAAATAGTTTTCCAAAAGTACAAATGTTTGCAACTAAGTGTAAAAAGTTTTTAAGCTCAATAAGTACAATATAGCCACCTAAAAGTCTTCAGTAATTTACTTAAGCATTTGACATGCTTTTCGTTGAATTTTGACACTAGCTTAAGTTTGGTTAAGCACATTATAGTTGGGCCTTTAGACTATCGTTAAGTTGTGAAACGGGCACACACGTACTCACTCATATATATATGTATGTATGTAAGAATGAATTGCTGAGATAACTCAGCAATTGTTCTCAGAGAACAAAAAATTCTCTGAAAATAAACTCTCTTTGTAATTTTATAATCACAAAGGGATTTTCGGAAAATCCCATCAAAAATTAAGCATTGGCAGAAAAACTATCTTTATTATCTTTATACGCTCAGAGAATTTATATCTACTCATTCTTGCTCACTATAAGCAAGTCAAAGTAAAACAAATGTTTGCTGATATGGTGTAAGTGGTTTAGTATGTATTTATTTTACCATATGAGTATTTTAAGCATTGAAATCAAGCAATGGTTATGACTATTTAATGTGTTTTATTTACAGATGATTCCTTATAATTAATAAAAAACTAATTGAAAAATTTAATATTTGAGTAATTAAATGTTGGTTTAATAAAATTTTATTTTTTATTTTTATAAAAAAATAGTTTTTTTATATTTTTAAGAAGCATATGCCCGCCCCAATAACGGTTAAACAACGCTTAAGTGTTTAGTTAAAGTTCATGCTAAAGTTGCATAATTTATTACTTTTCTTTCGAATAATTTTTGTAGAAGATTTTACAAAGTCATAAGTCACATGCGAGCAATTGCAGGAGATATGCAAATAAAGTTTTGTAAACTTATTCAAAATCAGAACTTTAAATTTTTTCCAGTTCAAGCTATTTTTTAAATTGTTTTGCAAGTTCTGTAAAATTTTTCCAACGCAAATATGACTTTTGTAAATTCAGATGACGATATCTAGGTAGATATGTTGATAATTTGATATTAGAATCAAATTAAACAAAAATGTAATTTCATACAAATAAAAATTACAAAAATACTCAAGTATTATAATATGCTCTAAAAACATAGGCGACAGCAGACAGCAAGCAGCAATATGTCAAAAATAAAATGCATGTATTTAAATGAAAACGATTATTTTAACGGCAGCACAGCAGCATTTGCTGCTGCTGCCAATTTAGACTATTTTCTATTTTGACGGGCAGCACTAAACAAATATAGTGTTGCCATTATATATGTATGTAATGGGGAAAAATAAAAACAAAAACTTTTTTTTAATATTAAACATAAAAGAACATTACAAAAACACAATAAAGAAATAAATTAATGTGTTTTTATAGTTTTTTGTGATATTATTACATTTTTTATCAATAACTTTAATTTTATTCATTATAAAATATACATCCGGCATCCCTGAAATTTGTATTGCTAAAATACACATCAGCTGATTATTATGTTGTTGCTGTCTTCAAAATAATTATGAAGCTGACTTCAGAGCAGCATTTGAAGTTGGCAGCATTTGAAGCCGTGAAGTCTGCTGTCGTCTATGTGTTTAGAACTTGAAGCAAGAATAGAGAGCGAGAATAGAAGCAGGTGCCGTGGAAACAAGCTATAACGCAACGCGAAGCAAAAGTTGTATCTGACATGGCCTTTATTAACACACAGTACTACCAACAGTAAAATGCGTTATTTTAGCAAACTTGTGCTCACATACACATACAGCGATCACAGCTAGTAAAAAAAATAATAAAAACAAAAAAAGTAAATACCCTGATATAAGTATACTTATATACATATATGTACATACATATGTACATACATAAATGTACATACATACATATGTATTTGTGTATCTTTTTGTAATAGACGAAGGTGAAGCCTTGCCTTAAGATCCGCAAATTTAAATTTAAAATATACATATGTACATACATATGTATGTATGTATGTACATATGTAAGTAAGTACATACTTATGTACATATAACATTAATTTCCTCTTTCAAAATATGTATCACCCCGTCCACATTTGCAATTTTGTTGCAGCAATTCTTGGTTGTTTTAGGCCAAGTGTCACCTAGTAAAATCTACACAGACTATTTTAGAACACCAGATATAAAATTTCATGATTTATTAAATAAACCTGCCACCGCTTTGATATACGACAAATAGATTTCAACATATTTTTAGAAGGCCTTATTTGCGCAGTGATACAGTCTAACATGAAAATATTTTAAATATTTTCATTACATTCAGAATTTATTTCATTCTTAGGCATTTTACCGCAAAATTAAAGGAACGAAATTGTAAGCAATAATTTTTATGCGAATCATATAAATAATTTTTTTAATTGAATTTAAAATACTCGATTTTAAAATAGTTAAAATACTTTAATTAAATATATATGTATATTTTTTCCGAATTTTAATCATTTCATTTGCTTGTGCGCACAAATAATTTTATTGTTTCCCTCCTGATCGACTTATTCCTTTATTTAAATTTTTCACATTCACCTTCAAAATTAGTTCAGAACTTTATTTATTTCTTGATGAATAACATTAGCATGAGTTTGTTTTTATTAATATATGTACATACATATGTGCATATATTTTATAACTATTTTGTAACTAATGATCATGGACGCAACTTTTTCCATTTTATTAATGGAACCACAAAAATAAACGCTTCGCCCATTTATAAACTAACACCACACAAACAGAACTTAACGCATTATTCAAACGAAAAATTCACGTGTGTTAATTTATGTACGAACATATAAAATATTTGAATAAATCAGATCACATGAAATTTTGCCAAACATGATACACGTTTACAAAAATTTTTGAAATTGTAAATATGTATGTATTATCAGCAATTGCATTTTTGGTTCCTAAATTATATTTTTATTGTAAATTTCATTTATGTGTATACCTTTCGTTAGATTTGTATTTCAATCCTTAATTTCAATTATTTCTGCGACACAAAGAAATAAGTGATCAAGTCGAATTAAGACTTCATTATTGGCACAAATTTAAGTATTTTTATATACTTACACATATGTATGCATATACATATGTACTTACATCAGTGGTCGCCATTCATATTAGCCGGCTAAATGAAATTTTCGGGTTTTTATTTATTCTCTTCCTGAATATTTCAACCAGGATTGCTCAAATTAAAAAAAATCCTAAAAAACAGCTTCTTAAAATGTACCAAAATTACCTGTATTGTTAATCTTTATTACATTATATTTTATTTTAAGTCTTGTACTGTATTTGGTGATATTGCTTTTATAATTACTGAAAAGCTATTTTTGTTTAATTTCCTGTCAAAAACTTAAGTAATTGTAATAAATTTACGACGTTATAAAATCTTTCATAAAAAAAATCCATACAATTTGTTTTTAGTGTGTTTAACGGCATAATTGCAACAATAATCATGTGTTTGAAACAACAATTTCATTCAGTAGCTTGTAGAGCTGGCAAACTATTTTATAATCAATTGTTTAGATTTTATTATATATAAAAAACATGAAACATATAAAATATATATAAAAAAACATGAAACATAAATAACTTAAAATAATAAACAACATTTTTAATTCATTAATTCATTAAGTTTTTGGAGATCAATTAAGTTTTTAGAGATCAATTTATGATAAAAGTTTGTGCATATATGTATATGTACATATATATGTATATTTAGTTGTTAGTTTGTTATCCAATTATTTTTGTTAGTAAAGAGCAACATATCAACATTTTTTGGCGTCAAGCATGACCTTCTTTCAGAAACAATGGACCCGGACATTCTTTCAGACTCCGTTGATGTTGCTGGTATACACAAATAACGCAAGGCACATGACTTTGTGAGCGACATTTGATTAGCATTGTCCTGTAAGTAGATGTAACAATTACTTTATGATTCTTTTTACGATACTATTTACCTTCCAGTACTGCAGTGGCTCCATTTCTAATGGTGGTTTTGCATTTTCAAAATATTGCCTAAGAGAAATAATTGCATCCACTTGGTTAGTCCTTAATTTACCGGCAATTTTGTCTTCTACAAATTTCAAAAGTTTTGGCTGCGTTTTGTTCTGAATATTTTTTGAAGTTGACGGTTCTGCATTATCGTACCGTATAGTGACCATTTTACTCATGCCACTCAGCTCATTCTGCAAAAACTGTGTCCCAATATCTGCGTTGCCTGAAAAAATAAATCCTTCTTTTTTGAAACGAGGATCTAACAATGTTCCCAATCTTGTTGTTATGCGACCTTCGTAGGGAAATAACCTTTTTTTCACTCTTTCAATCAGAAAATTACGAGCTTGATGGCCTTCAGGAAAAAAGGAAAATGTTTTTTCTTGAGCAAAAAAACCTTTATATGCAAAAAATTAAAGAATGGGTTCTGCAAGAAGAGGAAATTTTGCAAAATAAAAAATTAAAAATGGAGATTTCAAGCCAAATAAGCTTGGGAATCGCTCGGGAAGGCAGACCATTTATGGATGGAATGCTAGCAAAAAATATTTTACAAAAAACTTTTGAAACGTTAAATTATAGAACAGATTTCATAAAGTCAATTCCCTTGTCACCCCAAACTGTGGCTAGGCGTATTGCCCAAATAGGAAATTCGGTGGAGTCTTCTATTAAAGAAAAATTGATAAATTGTAAATTTCTTTCGTTTTGTTTAGATGAAAGTAAAGATATCAATGATCTTTGTCAACTGGTTGTCTGTGTAAGATGCATTGATGAACATTTTAATGTTTTTGAATCAATGTTGACATTGGAAACCTTTTATGGACATGTAACTGGAAAGCTTTTAATGGAAGTTGTAAGTTTTTTTTTTTTTTTTTCACGCTAATATATGTTTATTGTATCTTCAAATAATTGAACTAACAATAAGTGTTCAAATCTTAAATATATAAATAATTATTAGGCCCAACCAGTGTCGGACATAAACTTAGTGATAATAATTAATAATACATAAAATTCATGTTACGCACAAAAAATATTTTCAAAGAATTTCATCTGGAGAGTTGCGTATTAATGCCGTAGTGTACCTCTTTTTTAAGCGGATGTGTCCAGGAAAGTTCAAGATGTTACGAGCAAGGGGATTAGGATGGAACTCGAGTTTTGTTAAATATTTTCCAGCATATTTTGCAATTTCAGCGGTCACAAGTGGCATATTTAAATCACGATGTAAAATAGAATTTTTCAAGTACCATGGAGCCGTAGTTATTAACCTTAATATTTTGTTTTGCATTCGTTGGATTCTCTCTACATTGGAAGCTGAAGCAGTGCCCCATAGCTGAATTCCGTAACACCATATCGGCTTCAAAAGCGACTTGTATATTAAAAGTTTACAATCTAGACTGAGGGTAGAATTTCTACCAATCAGCCAATGTATCTGGGTTAATTTAAGCTTCATTTGTGTCAGCTTAGAGTCAATGTGGTGTTTCCATGTAAGCCGTCGGTCAAGGTGTATACCAGGTGTTGATTCGAATGGGGGAACAAGTGTCTCTTCGTAGGGTAAATGTGACATGAACACACTTTTGTTCATTTACTTTTATTCTCCATAAGTTCAACCATAGTTCCAACAGGCTAATATGATTCTGAAGATATCGGGATGCCTCGTGAGGGTTTTCATGCATACTAAGGCAGGCTGTATCATCGGCAAATGTAGAAGTGAGGATATTACTGCTCAAAGGCATATCAGAGGTATATATCAAATACAAAACTGGCCCCAGTATACTACCCTGTGGCACACCGGATGAGATAGTTTCGGGCACACTCATGAAGTCTCCTTCCACGACAGTGAATTTCCGGGCAAGAATGTAACTTTCCAATAGATTCACAATGTTCATTGGTAGATACATATGTCCTCAATTTCAAAATCAGGCCCTCATGCCACACTTTATCAAATGCCTGAGAAACATCAATAAAGAGGGAAGAACAATACTTTTTTTCTTCAAATGTTCTTCTTATGAAATGAACCAATCTATGACATTGTTCAACGGTACTATGCTGACTTCTAAAACCAAATTGATGGTCCGGTATTCACCCATTATCAGTTAGAATTGGGGACAATTTTGTCATGAGCAGCTTTTCGAAGAGCTTTGAAATTGTTGACAATAAACTTATTGGCCTATATGACTCAGCCTTGGTAAGATCTTTGCCCGCCTTTGGAATCATTTTGATCATGGCAAGTTTCCAGCTGTGTGGATAATACTCCAGTCGTAAAATGCCATTAAAAATAAACAATAGGATTCTAATAGCAACACGAAGCAACTGCATCAGCATCTTGTTACTAATTCCATCAATACCCGGGGCCTTCTTCGGGTTGGTTTCAGAAATTAGTTTTTGTACATCACGCATCTTAAACTTTATGGGTCGAGGGGGTAGAGCAACTACACTCGGCAAATCAACAGCACCAGTACATGAGTTTGGGGTAAATACGTGTTTTAAATGCTCAGCAAATATATTACCTTTTTCAGTATTGCCCAACCTCCGGTCGAAGTGCGCAGGGGTGGTTTAAACTCAACGGGTGTTTTAAGTTTTCTAGTAGCGCGCCACAAGGAGTAATTAGATGCTGCTGTGACATCGAGACCTTCCAGATAGTTCTTGAGAGAAGCAGATTTTTCAGATGCAAGCAACTCTTGGAGTTGTTTAGTGCTTTCTCTATGTCTGATTTTATGTTGGGGCGATCTGTGCTGTTACCATTCCCTTCTAGCTCTTCTTTTTTCACATACGAGACGTTCAATATCCGCAGAATAAATTCTATTAAACCCAGTCTGCGGATGGGAGGTAGTGACATGTTTAGCAGCCTGTTTAATATTCTCGGTAAGATTGGCAATGTTAAGTTCAATATCATCGGGAGTTCTTAGCCTGATGTTTTCCGTACAATGACTACTGAGATATTTTTTGAACCCCAGCCAGTTAACACGATTTATCATCTTCACATATGGGTGAGGTAATTCACTTCTTAGTGGGCTACAAATTGTGGCGATCGTGGGAGAGTGATCGGAGGAGAGATCATGGGAAGGTTCAACATGAATTAAATCTCTGGGGATATTTTTCATGACCCCAAAATCTATAACATCCGGAATTTTTTGTATGTCAGTAGGCCAGTAAGTGGTCTCCCCACTAGAAATGACATCCAAACCCATTTTTTAAATTGTGTTGAACAACGCTCGACCTCTAGGTGTAATAAAACGCGATCTCCAGAACGTATGTTTGGCATTGTAGTCTCCAGCTGCTACGAAACAAGGGCCAAGAGTTTTGTAAAAATCCTCGTATTGATCCTCAGTGATTGAAAATCTGGGAGGGGAGTAAATCGATGATATCACGAGATTTGAACTAAAATTTTCGATGCAAATATTTGTTGCTTGTAGATGGTCTTCACAAGTGTTCTCAAGAATATAGTGCTTGAGTCTTGACTTTATTAGAATTGCTGATCCTCCACATGCTCTTCCTCTCGGGTCCTTTGTATCATATAAGGTGTAGCCACTCATTTTAAAAAGGCTTCTCGAAGTCAAATGAGTCTCAGATACCAACATTACATCAATATTCTTCACCGTGAGGAAGTGCTCTAGTTCGTTTCTATGTTGGCGAATGCCGTTAGCGTTCCAGAAACATAACTTTAACGTGTTCATGGCTTGTTAACTAATGCTAGAAGCAGAGTGTTCTGCATTCGCAGCATTTCTTGCATCATGCTAGTCATATTTGTCGTAAAGTTGCTTATAGTTTGCACCAGATTATCAATAGTAGCTTCAAGGCGATTGAAATTAAAGCTTGCATTTGCGTTTGTTGTATTGTTTGGTGGTGACACTTTTTGAACGGGAATAGAGTTGATCTTCACAGCGTCAGCATACGATACATGTGAAGTGATTGGTTGGGCCATTAGGGGATGAGTAGCGGAGTACGTATTTCCTGCTTGAGCTGGAGTTACTTTAGGCTTTTGGGTCATAGCTTGTTTCACAAAAGAGAATACAGGACATCCTCTGTAGTTAGCAGTGTGATTACCTCCACAATTACTGCACTTTTTTTCCTTCTGGTCCTTCGACTTATTGCAAATAACAGTGTTGTGTAATTCACCGCACACAACACAAACAGACGGTAATTTGCAATAAGTTTTCGTATGGCCATATTCTTGACAATTATGGCACTGTACGGGTCCTGAGCGCTTGTGTGGTTCTTCGACTGTAATTTTCCGGTATAACAGATATTTTAAATTATAAATTGGATGGGTCTCATTTTTCTTCAATTTTATATCATTCGGCTCCAATTCAACGCGAAATAAGGGTTGGGGGATCTTCTCCCTGTTTATTATGTTAGAGACATTCTTTACCTTAAATCCCTGGAGGGTGAGAGCATCTTTAATTTCCTCAGGAACTACATAAGAATCTATGCCTTTCAATACGATCTGTAGGCCTTTAGCACTCTTAAGCTGGAATGTGTAGAAACTTGTTTTATTTTTTTCGAATTCGTTAACCATTTTGCGGAAGTCTTTTTCATCATATATTTGAACTTTTGTTTCATCAATGTTACCACGTTTTATTGGAACAATGTGAAATGACTTTTCACCAATGGCCGAGATTAGTTTTTTAATAAGTGTGTTCGAGTTTTTTTGTCTCAGATAGATTGGTGGTGGTTTTGAAGTTTTTTTCGAAGATTCTTCGGGTTTATCGCTGTCATCTTGTAATATTTTAAACCGGTTTTGACGATTAGCTGAGGCGGCGTCGTTGTCTCTGGATATTTCGGAACAGATGAGATTTTGGATGAATTTGGGCTTCGTCCGCGCTTTACTACCGTTACATATCTGTCCATTCCGACAGGCACTTTAGGTTTTTGAATATTATCGTCAATTGTGATAACTGGGTTAAGTGATGAACACGAGCCCAGAGCGGATAATGGCGCTGACTTAAATAACGATGAACTAGGCAATGGTAATATTACCGAATCACTACTTGGCATCGGAGTAAGCGAATTTGATCGCTCACGTAAAATTGGCTTTGCCGTTAGAAAAAGACTGTCATCCAATTTTTTCTTTTTATTGTTTGCATTAAAAGCTTCAGAACTCACAGTAAAATAGGCATTTCTGCCGTTAGAACTCACTTCACAATTTTTTGTTTTTGAGGTACTCATGCAGAGTATTCCTCAGTCACTTTGTTTGTGTTTTTTGTTTTTTTGTTGTTTCAGTTTATACGAAAAATATTATTAATGCAAGTAAAGCAAATTTAACAAAAACTGTACTTATTACGAATCAGTACTTATTACGAATATTTTTTGTTTGTTTGCTTAGTATGTGAAAAAAAAAACTCCGCTAACACGTCTGTTCACTACGAAGGTTCAACAAGACTGCAAAGTTGTAAGTGATAAACTATTTTCTATTGTTGATGTAAACAAAATTGTCGGTGTCTGCACAGACGGGGCAAATGTAATGGTAGGAAAAAACACAGGTTTGATAGGTTATATTAAAAAAAGTGAAATGGCAATGCAAAACTTTCACTGCATTATCCATCAAGCCGCGCTTGCGTCTAAATTTATTACTCAAGACTCTACTATGAAAACCGCAGAGCGCATTATAAATAAAATAAGAGGGGGACACAATGCCCTCACTCATCGAAAATTTGTAAAATTTTTAATATCTAAAAACGCTGCTTTCAATGATCTTAAAATGTTCACTGAGGTACGTTGGCTCAGTCGTGGCGACTGTCTTAACCGGCTGTTTGATTTAAAAGAGGTAGTCTTAGAGTTTTTAGAAAAAGAAAATATCGATGAGTCGGCAAAAAATTCTTTAAAAGATACACAATACATATCAGATCTAGCTTTTCTAGCTGATACAACTTCTTTGCTTAATGATTTCAACTTGGAGCTTCAAGGAAAAGGTAAGAATATATCTGATATTTGTAAAATTTTATTTAATTTTTAAACAGAACTTTTTCTTAGACTTTGCCAAATTAAGTCAGATGACTTTTCCAGTTTAAAAAAAAACATCTCTATTGCGCGAATCGCTATGCGATGCTGCGAAAACCAAGCGAGTTGAGATTTTTGATACACTGCTCAACAATTTTGAAGACAGGTTTGCAGATTTTAAGAGTATACAACTGCAGTTGGATTTATTTAATAACCCTTATAACTGTGATGTTACTCAATATGAGTTCGATATACAATCAGAACTTATATTTCTTCAAACCGAAGTCCAAGCTCCGGAAAAAATGGGAATAGAATTCTGGAAAAATCTAAATGATTTCGATTTTCCAGAGTTACAAAGAAATGCTTTGAAACTGTTATCCCTTTTTCCTTCCACATATTGCTGCGAACAAATTTTTTCTGACTTAAAATTTATTTGTTCCAAGCAGAGAAATAAATTAAGTTCTTCAAATTTAAAACATATTTTGTTAATAATAAATTGTTACAATATCTTAAATTTAAAAAACTTAATTTATAATGCCTAAATACACTTAATTTTTTAAGTTTTAATTGTAAATTAAACTCGACCAATCAAATATGTGTGAAAAAAATTTTATAAAAACAGAGGCATGTTTTGTATTTAATTTTATTAACTTTATTAAACTTCATTTTCATTTTGCTTTTAAAAGTAAAATTCATTACATTTGAAATGCTTAGTTTTGTGTTTGCTGGGAAATATTATCTTATCCAATACAGACGCATTTCATTTATTGAGAGTTTTGGTTTACTATGCTTTAGACCAGCGATAGGCAAAAATACATATAAACATTTTGTTTGCGCTCACAAACACAAATAAAGAATCACTATTGCCAGATCTGACATTTTCATGTCATACCTAAATTTGAAATCTTAAATCTCCATTCCCTCATAAAAATTTTGTTCATAAGAACTAGTATTTCCTCAGGTTAATTTCATATGAATATCTGGGGATCTCACTTTTTGCATATGGCAACGCTAATTTCTAACAACAAGCGTAACACGCCCATCGTGTTTTAATGCTCGAGTGAGACTGATCTATGCTTTTTATTTCTCTGCAATACGTGTGCACATGTACACGATGTAAGAGCGTAAGCATTGGCGCGGCGCCCTTGTTTTGCGTATCCCTGCTTTAGACTATCGTTAAGTTGTGAAACGGGCACACACGTACTCACTCATGTATATATGTATGTATGTAAGAATGAATTGCTGAGATAACTCAGCAATTGTTCTCAGAGAACAAAAAATTCTCTGAAAATAAACTCTCTTTGTAATTTTATAATCACAAAGGGATTTTCGGAAAATCCCATCAAAAATTAAGCATTGGCAGAAAAACTATCTTTATTATCTTTATACGCTCAGAGAATTTATATCTACTCATTCTTGCTCACTATAAGCAAGTCAAAGTAAAACAAATGTTTGCTGATATGGTGTAAGTGGTTTAGTATGTATTTATTTTACCATATGAGTATTTTAAGCATTGAAATCAAGCAATGGTTATGACTATTTAATGTGTTTTATTTACAGATGATTCCTTATAATTAATAAAAAACTAATTGAAAAATTTAATATTTGAGTAATTAAATGTTGGTTTAATAAAATTTTATTTTTTATTTTTATAAAAAAATAGTTTTTTTATATTTTTAAGAAGCATATGCCCGCCCCAATAACGGTTAAACAACGCTTAAGTGTTTAGTTAAAGTTCATGCTAAAGTTGCATAATTTATTACTTTTCTTTCGAATAATTTTTGTAGAAGATTTTACAAAGTCATAAGTCACATGCGAGCAATTGCAGGAGATATGCAAATAAAGATTTGTAAACTTATTCAAAATCAGAACTTTAAATTTTTTCCAGTTCAAGCTATTTTTTAAATTGTTTTGCAAGTTCTGTAAAATTTTTCCAACGCAAATATGACTTTTGTAAATTCAGATGACGATATCTAGGTAGATATGTTGATAATTTGATATTAGAATCAAATTAAACAAAAATGTAATTTCATACAAATAAAAATTACAAAAATACTCAAGTATTATAATATGCTCTAAAAACATAGGCGACAGCAGACAGCAAGCAGCAATATGTCAAAAATAAAATGCATGTATTTAAATGAAAACGATTATTTTAACGGCAGCACAGCAGCATTTGCTGCTGCTGCCAATTTAGACTATTTTCTATTTTGACGGGCAGCACTAAACAAATATAGTGTTGCCATTATATATGTATGTAATGGGGAAAAATAAAAACAAAAACTTTTTTTTAATATTAAACATAAAAGAACATTACAAAAACACAATAAAGAAATAAATTAATGTGTTTTTATAGTTTTTTGTGATATTATTACATTTTTTATCAATAACTTTAATTTTATTCATTATAAAATATACATCCGGCATCCCTGAATTTTGTATTGCTAAAATACACATCAGCTGATTATTATGTTGTTGCTGTCTTCAAAATAATTATGAAGCTGACTTCAGAGCAGCATTTGAAGTTGGCAGCATTTGAAGCCGTGAAGTCGTGAAGTCTGCTGTCGTCTATGTGTTTAGAACTTGAAGCAAGAATAGAGAGCGAGAATAGAAGCAGGTGCCGTGGAAACAAGCTATAACGCAACGCGAAGCAAAAGTTGTATCTGACATGGCCTTTATTAACACACAGTACTACCAACAGTAAAATGCGTTATTTTAGCAAACTTGTGCTCACATACACATACAGCGATCACAGCTAGTAAAAAAAATAATAAAAACAAAAAAAGTAAATACCCTGATATAAGTATACTTATATACATATGTATATGTACATACATATGTACATACATAAATGTACATACATACATATGTATTTGTGTATCTTTTTGTAATAGACGAAGGTGAAGCCTTGCCTTAAGATCCGCAAATTTAAATTTAAAATATACATATGTACATACATATGTATGTATGTATGTACATATGTAAGTAAGTACATACTTATGTACATATAACATTAATTTCCTCTTTCAAAATATGTATCACCCCGTCCACATTTGCAATTTTGTTGCAGCAATTCTTGGTTGTTTTAGGTTTGGTAAGAAGCTTGGGGAGGGGTACAGAGTTTGGTGTTCTCTGCAAATTTCTTTTGCTTCAAAATTCTCCCTATTCAACTTGATGTTTGGTGTTGTTGTATTTGACATTGTATACATACATACATATGTATATGTAAGTACGTTTTATACAAAAATTGCAATACTAGATTTTTTCTAATGTGGACACTAAAGCAATTTCAAAGCAGAATTTTAAAGAATTGCATGCAACAAAATTGCTAATGTGGACGGGGAGTATGTACATACTTATGTATGTAAGTATACATATGTACTTTTGTACATACATAAGTACATATGTACATACATACTTAAGTTTGTACTTACGTTCATTACATTAATTTTTTCAAACGTGCGGAGGTCTTCGAGTCTGACGAAATACAATATTTTCTATATCAAAAATTAACGTTCTGAAATGGTCGCGAGTGTAGTATTGAATGAAGAAATATCGGAGTCAAATTTTTTTAATTTACCTCCAACTCCAAACATAGGCAAAAACTAACTGTTATTCTAAAATTAAAGACATCAAGAGGTGCTCTAGACCATTATCGAGCCCCTATATTTAGCAGAAAGACGGTTCAAATATTAGTTTAGAGTGGATAATGAGAGTTTATCTACTCAATTAGATAAGTACAAGTGTAAAGTTGAAGAATTGCAATTTGAGTTGAGAAAGATGAATAATATGTCTTCTAAAGTACCTAATTTGCTTTCTAAATGTTTATTCGGTGTATTTTATTTTTCTTCTGGTTTACCGTCATTTATTAAAAATATAGGATCGACCTGAAGTAAGGACTTAACGTCGTTCTGTGAAGGATTGACGAAAGATACTAGGTAATTTAAAAGTACGTTTCAACTTACGTGGAGAAAGAGAAATATGTACATACATATGTATGTACATAAGTGTATGATAGACTCAAAACTAAAATCATTCCAAAAATATTGCTATATGGTCATAATGGCAAATGGTATAGGTGGCGGTAGCTCGTCCATGTTCAGAGTAACTACAACTACAAGTTAAGTGTTTTTAAAAACTATATATTTAAAGCCATTTCCAAATTACAAGCATTAGGCCTAAATGTTCGTTTGCGATCAAGAAAACAATTTTGTAAATTTTTCTAAACATATTCGGTTTAGTAAGTACCGACTATATTTTATAGTCAATAACGACAGAATTTATTTAATGCATGATGGTCCCTACTTGTACGTAATTGTGTTTTTAAATCAAATCATTTACTCATTTATTTTAATAATAAAATTCTATCTATTAACTATTAGATTTCGATAAAATGTGTTCCTAAGGAGCACAGTAGTTAAATGTATGTGCACATTAGAAGCTGCAGGATTTTTGAGCATAGTTAGTCTACATAATATATAAATACGACCAAATTTTTAGAAATCAACGATCGGTTAATCAGAAGAACAATTGGAACAGGCCCAAAAACATCTTAGAACTTTTAAAATCATAGATGAAAAGGGTAATAACATTACAAAGGCTTTCAATTCAAGCTAATTTTCGTTTGGCCAACGAACGTTTCCTAAAAAGTTCTTAATCAAGAAAATTTTCAGGGACTACAGGATCGAAGGCAAGTCCAGGTCTACTTAGAGCACTCTTTTGGAGAAATTCGAAAGTGTTCGCCAAGTGTCACCTAGTAAAATCTACACAGACTATTTTAGAATGCCAGAGATAAAATTTCATGATTTATTAAATAAACCTGCCACCGCTTTGATATACGACAAATAGATTTCAACATATTTTTAGAAGGCCTTATTTGTGCAGTGATACAGTCTAACATGAAAATATTTTAAATATTTTCATTACATTCAGAATTTATTTCATTCTTAGGCATTTTACCGCAAAATTAAAGGAACGAAATTGTAAGCAATAATTTTTATGCAAATCATATAAATAATTTTTTTAATTGAATTTAAAATACTCGATTTTAAAATAGTTAAAATACTTTAATTAAATATATATGTTTTTTCCGAATTTTAATCATTTCATTTGCTTGTGCGCACAAATATATTATTGTTTCACACCTGACGGACTTATTGTAGTTGTGAGTATGTTTTAAATTTTTCACATTTACCTTCAAAATTAGTTCAGAACTTTATTTCTTGATGAAGAACATTAGCATGAGTTTGTTTTTATTAATATATGTACATACATACATATGTGCATATATTTTATAATTATAGTGAAAGCTCCCATAAGCGGACACCTTTCGTCGGTGAAAATTTTGTCCGCGAAGTGGAGATGTCCGTTTATTGGAATGGCATAAAAAATAATTTTTAGGATTTTGTTTCATTTTAAAAGTTTGATTTATTTTTATTAAGCAAAAAAATTAGTAAGTTGGAAAAAACCAAAAAAAAAAAATTGTTTCGAGTTTTTCTTCATTTTTGTTTTACCATTTTTTCCCCATAATAGCATTCTGGATGTTTCAAGTGCTCAAATCCTGTATAGTCTTCTTTTGCAAACTTCAATAAGCGTCTAACTTCTTCTAAGGCTTCATTAAATGAAGATATTTTGTTAGGATCTTATTTTAAAATGCTTGTATCACTATTTTCTGACGAGCTTATTTCCATTCTATTAACTAAAACTTCAGTAAACTCACTATATTTTAAATTTTGTCTAACTAATCTCGAGAGAATAGATAAAGGGATATCATCCTCTGCGTCTTATTCTGTATTATCCAAATCTTTCATAAATCCTGCTTTGCCAAAACAGTTCTTAATGGTTTCGGATGTTACCAAGCATCAAGACTATGGGTTTCTTTAAAGTTTTCGCATAATGATTTAAAGGCCATAGTTTTATCCGGCAAAGCGCGGAAGAAAAGGCCGCAGTCATCAGCGTTGCAAATGCCTCTTCTTTTATATCCAGATAATATGGAAAAAAGTGTTTCTTTAAACTCTGTCACTTCTAACTGGATTACGCTGAAAGCTTCCCCAGAAATACACTTAAATTTATGAAATGCCTCTTACGCCACTTGTGAAGCCTTTCATAGCTATCTCTTTTGCTTTATTTATTGGCCCAGATATAGGAATGCTTATGCTTCTTGTGTAAACAAACCATTCAAAGGACTTTTGGTCAACAAAATAGTCTTTTGCGCTTAAAAATATCTTTTTCTGGTCTTTATTTATGGTTCTCGATTGCCACTCTGATCGAATAAATTTGCAATTTTTTCCGCTTGAGTTTTTTCAATGTTTTTTCTTATCCTTTTTATATTCTAATTGAAATTTAATGTAAACTATGTACCTTTTTGCTAATTTACGCACTGATATTTTTCCTTTTTCTAAAACATTTATTATTTAATTTTTTTCTCTTAAATATGGCATTTTATATTTGTTTAAATTCATTCAACTAAATGCGGGTATGTACTATGTTCAAATTTTAGAAAGGGAAATCACAAACTACAGTTTTTAGTTCCACATGTTCTATTTTTTTTAAATGTCCGCTTATTAGAATGTTTTGGCCAAAAAAAATGTTATTTTAATGTCCGCCGCTGGCTATGGGAGCGTCCGTTTTATGGAATGTTTTTGTTCGGGTTTATAATATCGGTTCTAAAATTTTAGGAATTGTCCGCTTTGTAAAGATGTTCGCTTATAAGAGCTGTCCGCTAAGAGAGCTTTTACTGTATTTTGTAACTAATGATCATGGACGCAACTTTTTCCATTTTATTAATGGAACCACAAAAATAAACGCTTCGCCCATTTATAAACTAACACCACACAAACAGAACTTAACGCATTATCCAAACGAAAAATTCACGTGTGTTAATTTATGTACGAACATACATATAAAATATTTGAACAAATCAGATCACATGAAATTTTGCCATACATGATACACGTTTACAAAAATTTTTGAAATTGTAAATATGTATTGTGGGTACTACTAAACAGAAAAATACTTTGTATTGTAAGAAAATTATTAATCAATGTTTCATTTTTTATATTGTAAAAGTTTTTTAGTAAAAAAATTATTATTCTTTTCAAAACTTTTCATTTGTGAACTAAAAAATATTTAAATTTTCAATAAATAAATAAACTATTTTTACAAAAATAAATGTTTATTCATTTATAATTGGTGACCCCTATAATTGAAACACAATGCCTGTTTTTGGAGATACAACAGCAAGAGGCACATCTCAAAACCAACCATTATTGGATATTGTAAATCCTCCAGCGGAGCCAGTAAACGTTCCTGAAATTTCAGCAGCAAAAACACCTAAGCTTCCGACGTTTTGGAAAGATGAACCGGAAGTTTGGTTTGTTCAAGTCGAAGCAAGTTTTCGTATGTGTGGAATAACGCAAGATACAACAAAATTTGAATATTTGGTGATGAATTTGGACCAATCGGTCTTATATTTGGTAAAAGACTTAATTATTTCGCCACCCGTTTCGGGTAAATATGATGCCCTTAAAGATCGTATAATTAAATCATTTGCTGAGTCTGCGGAGCAACAATTAAAACGCTTGCTAAGTGGATTGGATATAGGTGATCAGAAGCCATCCCATTACCTACAACGAATGAAATCGCTTTCTAATGGTAAGGTAAATAATGACATTTTAAAAACTTTATTTCTGGAACGTTTACCAGATAAAGTAAAAAGCATTTTGGCTGTATGTGAAACAAGCAATGTTGATAAACTAGCTTATCAAGCCGATAAAATTATCGAAGCTTTTTCAAACTCAACATCCATGTTTGTTTCCGAAATATCTCCATCTTCACAAGCAGATATTTTTTCAAAGAAGCTAGAAAATATAATTACTCGAATTGATGCTCTTGAAGCACGGTCCAGACCAATTCATAAAGTGCAATTTTCAAGCATAAAAGCACGGGCTCGATCAAGGGAAAATTCAACAAATAGAAAAGATTCTGGGTTATGCTGGTATCATTGGCGTTTTGCTGAAAAAGCCCTTAAGTGCGTCCAACCCTGCAAATTTCTTTCCTCAAAAAACTAAATTCAAATCATACAAGTTCATCGGCCGCTTGTATAGATGAACTATATAATGGTCGATTATTCGTAACCGAGAAACACACAAAAATTAAATTTCTTGTCGACACGGGAGCTGAAATATCGGTATACCCTTGTAAAAATCATAAGTCACCACAAAAATTTGTACTTTATGCAGCAAATGGTACAGAAATAAAAACTTATGGTCATGCAGTACTCAATTTAGACTTAGGTCTACGTAGAAGTTTCCGTTGGAATTTTGTAATTGCTGACGTTTCACGTCCAATTATTGGAGCCGATTTTCTTCGTCATTACCATCTTCTTCCAGATCTGAAGAAAAGATTATTAGTTGATGGTATAACCAATCTTACAACTAGTGGAAATATAGTATCTGATTCTTTTGTTGGCATTAAAATAATATCTGGTGAAAGTGTCTACCATAATTTGCTAAAAGACTATCCAGAGATATGCACACCACTTGAAACTTTTGATATTACTCATGATTCATATCATCATATTATAACTCAAGGACCCAGTATTTCCTGCAGACCAAGACGCTTAGATCCAGCTAAGCTTAAAGCAGCTAAAGATGAGTTCCAATACTTGTTGGACAAAGGAATTGTTAGACCATCCAGCAGTAATTGGGCAAATCCACTTCATATGGTAGCAAAACCCAACGGTGAATGGCGCCCCTGTGGTGATTATAGGGCTCTTAATAATATCACAATCCCAGACAAATATCCTGTACCCTACTTAACAGATTTTCAATCTAATCTTCATGGAGCGGTAATATTTTCCAAGTTAGACTTAATTAAAGCATTTTACCAAATTCCAGTGCATCCCGATGATATTCCTAAAACTGCTGTGACCACACCCTTTGGGTTATTCGAGTTTTTGAGAATGCCTTTCGGACTATGTAATGCGGCACAAACTTTTCAGCGTTTTATCGATGGTGTTTGCAGAGGACTTGATTTTGTATTCGTCTATATTGACGATATTTGTGTTTTTTCAAAATCTGAAGAAGAACATATTGCTCATTTAAAACTTCTTTTTGAGCGATTTAAAAGTAGTGGAATTAAGGTTAATCCCGCAAAATGTGTTTTTGGTGCTACTGAAATCAATTTCCTTGGACATCACATTAGCAGAAATGGAATTAGTCCTCTTCCAGAGAAAGTAAAAGCGATAAACGAATACGCCTTACCAAAAACTATTAAAGGATTAAGAAGATTTTTAGCTATGGTGAATTTTTATCGAAAGTTTATTCCCAATGGTGCTTCAACACAAGCAATTTTAAATGATTTCTTAAAAGGAAAAACAAAAAAGAATGATAACCGCGAAATTCCTTGGACTGAAGACTCTATAAACGCGTTTAATAACTGTAAACAATCATTAGCTGATGCAACTTTTTTGGCTCACCCTGCTCCTAAGAAAAAAATGTTTCTTAAAGTCGATGCATCAAATTTTGCTATGGGTGCTGTAGTTGAACAATTGGTGAATGGCTCTTGGCAACCACTTGGTTTTTTCAGTAAAAGATTGAACATCACTCAACAAAAGTACAGCACTTATGACCGTGAACTCTTGGCTATATATAAAGCCATTCAATATTTTCGCTACTTATTGGAAGGTCGACGGTTTACAATCTATACAGATCATCGTCCTTTAATATTTGCGTTTAAACAAAAATTGGAAAAAGCATCACCACGCCAGCAAAATCATCTTAGCTTCGTTGCTCAATTTTCGACTGATATAAGGCATATATCTGGTTCAGAGAATACCATAGCAGATGCCTTATCGCGCATTGAGACAATTGAAATTCAGCCTATAGATTATAACAAATTAAGTCATATTCAAAAAAACGACTCCCAACTTAAAGAAATACTACAGTCTCAAAGTAACGAGAAATTTGTTCTTATAACACTCCCAAATACAGATACTCAAGTTTATTGTGATATGTCAACTGGTGTTGCTCGCCCATACGTTCCAAAGGAGTTTCGAGAGATAGTTTTTAAGAACATTCATACACTTTCCCACCCTGGTATACGAGCCACCCGAAAACTCATTTGTTCTAAATTTTTTTGGCCGTCAATGAACAAAAATGTCAACGATTGGTCACGAGGCTGTCAAGACTGCCAACGTTCTAAAATCACAAGACACACCAAAAGTAAATTTGCAAGCTTTCCAATTGTGAGCAACCGGTTTTCAATGGTTCATTTAGATATTGTTGGACCTTTGCCCCCTTCAGAGGGCTATACATATTTGCTTACATGTGTTGATCGATTCAGTCGGTGGCCAGAAGCTTCCTATGAAGGATATTAAAGCTGAAACAGTTTTCAGAGTTTTTTACGATGGTTGGATATGTCGCTTCGGAGTTCCAAATGCTATCGTGACTGATAGAGGAAGTCAATTTACTTCGCATTTATTTACTAAGATATGTAAAAACTTGGGAATATCTCAGAATTTGACAACATCATACCATCCACAAGCAAACGGCATGGTGGAACGTTTCCATCGAACACTTAAGGCTGGTCTGACATGTGCCAATAATGATCAATGGACTGTTTCTTTAAATTCAGTTTTACTTGGTTTGCGAGCAACCCTTAAAGAAGATCTTGGAACATCTCCAACAGAAATGTTATATGGTGAAACAGTACACCTACCGGGTGAATTTTTTAAAAGTATTGATATAAAAGATCCCACATCTCACTTAACAACAATTAGAAAAATTATGCAGAATATAAAGCCAACAGAAACTTCATGTCATCAGGATAGCTCAAAAAAATTTTTTGTACACCAAGATTTAAATAAATGCTCCCATGTTTGGATACGTCGTGATTGTTATACAAAACCCCTGCAGCCAAAATACATTGGACCATTTCGAGTTTTGCAACGAAACCCCAAAACCTTTAAAATTTTGCATAATAATGTAAAAGAAACAATATCAATTGACCGCCTCAAGCCAGCATTTTTCGTAAATTCAAATGTCGAAGCACAAACTACCAATCCTAACGAAGATATAAACAAGCAAAAGTATGCAAGATCTAGATCTGGTAGAAATATTAAGCTTCCTGAACGCTTTCACGTCCATTGAGGAGGGAGTACTTGTGGGTACTACTAAACAGAAAAATACTTTGTATTGTAAGAAAATTATTAATCAATGTTTCATTTTTTATATTGTAAAAGTTTTTTAGTAAAAAAATTATTATTCTTTTCAAAACTTTTCATTTGTGAACTAAAAAATATTTAAATTTTCAATAAATAAATAAACTATTTTTACAAAAATAAATGTTTATTCATTTATAGTATGTATGTATTATCAGCAATTGCATTTTTGGTTCCTAAATTATATTTTTATTGTAAATTTCATTTATGTGTATACCTTTCGTTAGATTTGTATTTCAATCCTTAATTTCAATTATTTCTGCGACACAAAGAAATAAGTGATCAAGTCGAATTAAGACTTCATTATTGGCACAAATTTAAGTATTTTTATATACTTACACATATGTATGTACATATGTACTTACATCCATTTTGTAGTTTCAATAAAACTATTATCTTTATTCACCCATTCGTTCTGAACGTTCCGAACGCTTTTTTATACTACGTAGTTTTACGTCTCTATTTTTGAGAGAAACGAGAGTAAATTTAATGCGGAACAATTTCATAAGTACATTTTTTATGCAAAATTGAAATGAGCTGCCACATCATAGGTTTGTTCCACAAGATCTCGGACAAGTTCGGACTATTGAGAGCAAAATGAAAATTACTCTCTAAATTTGCCAAAGTTACCCAAAATAGCTGGAACGCAAAAAACCATTTTTGTAGTTCCTGAAATACTAATGCTGCTTACTTTTAAAACTAAAAATCTATTTAAGTGCTTTTAGACGCTTAAAAGTCTTCAAATTATAAAAACAAAACATTTGCATCATTGGCAACAGCTGTAAAATAATTGAAAAACAAGTGTAGGAGAAACTTATTGCAATTCTTTTTAAATATTTACAAATATATTAAAATGGAAAGAAAAATTACGATCGCATGTTCTCCTGGAACTTTGAATCGTGTTCAAAGGGGTAAGTTAGCAAAATACACGTTTATTTTAAAATAAATCTTTATATTTGTTTGCAGACAACTTGTATAGTGAACAAGTTACGGAAAATGTATTAAAGGAGCAAGGGAACTACGATGTTGTCGAGTTTTCATCCTATGAAGCAGCAGTAGCAGGTTAGTAAACAAAAACAAATAGTTTTAACGCATGCCATACGTGCGATTCATGTGATTTTTATTAATTTTTTAGAACAAGCGGAAGTGGAAGAAATTTTTATTCCAAATGATTCGACGCAATCCGAACCAGCAGCAGATATTATCCTGTCTAATGATTTGACAGCTGATGGCAAGGAAAAAATGTTTTGTAGTGAGGCGGCCCTGAAGTTGATGCTATCCAAAATACAAGAGCTCCATCCGAAGGTAGGAAAAAGTGCGACGGTAAAATCTAAACAAAAGATGTATTCTCTTGTGTCGGAGTGTATGGCAAAAAAAGAAATTTTCTTTACACCAGCACAAATTGAAAACAAATTCCGATCCCTCGAACGGCAGTATAAAGCGACTGTTCTTAACAACAAGAAGACTGGGAGAAGTCGCCAAATATGTCCTTTTGAGAGGTATGTATCCCCTTATTTAAATGGCATACATATTTTGCTTTAATATGATTTTTTATCTTAGTGAATTAAGTCAAATTTTGGGGAACAGAAGATCGGTTGTGCCAGAATTCACATTAGGCAGCTCCGATGTTGAAGGCCTAAGTAGAAGCGAGGTTTTAGCCGAAGAATGCAATTCTGATACTGATCAGTCAATGAGAGGTAAAAGTCGATGTGAACTTTTCTTAGTTTGGGCGTTTTGCGTGTAAAATAACGAAATGTCAATATATTTACATATCTATTTCCTTTTTTTCAGACAACAGTCCAAGCTGTTCTACCCACCCTGCGAAAAAAAAGCGTTTCAGTGCCGCAAAAGAAATGCTTCTAAACAAGGTAGAAGAACTGATTCAAGAAAAAAAGGATTTCCATGGCAAAGTTTTAGATTTCATGAAAAAAAGGAAGAAAGAGAACAAGAAAAGGAAAAAAGGGAAAAAAGAAAGCTTGAACTTCTCGAGCAGCTGGTCGCACAAAACAAGCCCTAATGTTCAAAATTTGTTAATTATTTGTAACACCATAATTTATCTAAAAAAGACTGAATTGTTATTGTTTATAATTATTTTTATTTTATTTAGACTGAATTGTTATTGTTTATAATTATTTTTATTTTATTTAGATTGAATTGTTATTGTTTATAATTATTTTTATTTTATTTATACTGAATTGTTATTGTTTATAATTATTTTTATTTTACTTTTTAATTAACAGAAGAATGATATTTCAACTAAAAGACTGAATTATTTTTAATTAATAAAATAATGATTTTTAATAGTAAACATTTTTTTTTAAATACATAGGAAAAAAATTTTTGTATAATTTATATTAGGAAAAATTATTCTGCTTCTGCATTTTTGAACGAAATCAAATCTGGTGATTTGCTATTTCTCTGCAAATTGGGTCTCTGACAGCATTGCCCTTCATGTTTTCCAAAGACGGATCAATGTCAGGAGAATCATCTTCTTCAATTTGCTGTTCAATAAAATTAATTTCATTTTCATTTGCCAAATTATGTACATACAACACAGCAGGCTCTAATAAAATGGCATAGTTTCAGAATACCTCGCAGCTTACAGTAATATAACTGCCGAAATCGCTGCTTAAGGATCCCAAAGGTGTGTTCAATCCTAACACGACCAGAACTTAACTTTATATTAAAATTTTTTTGTGCCCTTGTTAAATGTCCATTATCTTTATATGGAGTAACAAGATGATTGTTGCACGGATACGCTGAGTCTCCCAACAAATAAAAATCTAAAGTTTAAAGAATTTAAATGTTTAATAATGTTTAATAATATTAAACTTATTGGTTTTTTTTTACCTCCGCATGCTGATCCCAATTTTTGATAAAGAGGAGAATTTTTCAAAATCCAGCTGTCATGACAAGATCCGGGAAACCCAGCAAAAATGTCAATGAATTTTCGATTCTCATCGCAAACTGCTTGCATACATAACGTCACATTTCCTTTTCTATCTATATATTCGTCCTTACTGGTAGATGGAGGATCAATAACAATATGTGTTCCATCAATGCATCCTGAAATTGAGGAAATTTATCGAATTTTTTTATTCTTTTTTATAAGTATTTACCAATAGCTTTTGAAAAACCACAACTGTTATCAAAAAAAGCTGCTGAAACAATTTTTTTCTCATTATTTGGCCATACAATAACTTGGGGGCTTAACATGCTTATGAACCTTATTACTTTATCCACAGTTCGGCTAATGCTTGAAATTGAAACATTGAACCGGTCTGATAAGTCTCGAAAACTGCCAGCTTCGTGACCGGCGAACCACAAAAAAATTGCTAAACATTTTTCCGGTGTTAGACTCATATCTGGTCGAGAGGTTTTATATTCTGGACTTCCTTCAAATCTTTTACACAAATTTATATACAAATCCCTTGAAACTCTGAAGTGCTTCCTAAATTGCTCCTCTGAGTATTGTGACACCACATCTTCCAAATATTTATTAATGCTGTTTCTTTTTTCAACTTCGAAGAACGCAAGAACTTCAAACAAAATTTCTTCTTCCTTATCAGATTCTTCATCAATTATGTTTAAAATGTCTTCATCAGACTCACTTGATGTGTCCATAAATTCTTCACATAGCTATAAAAACATTTTAAATATTAAATAAAAAAGAAAATGTTTATGCACTATCGTATTTACCACTTTAAGTTTTTCATTGAAATTCTCCATTTTGCTTTTTAATATATTTATTTATAAAAACTTAACTTTTTCTTTTGTTTGCAAATTTTCTGATAATCTATCAGTTTCATATGCAAACAAAAAACAGCTGATTATTAAATTCTTGTCCGAACTTACCCAAAAAAAAGGTCGTGCAAATTTGTACAGGAAATGAAAAAAATTACTCTCTCAATTTCTCTCTTTTTTGCACAAAAATTGTTATGTGGAACGGTTTTGGGTAACTTTGAGCTAATATGAGCTCTGTTCCACATGCATAACGAAACAGTCCGAACTAGCCCAAAGTTACCCAAAACCGTTCCACATAACAATTTTTGTGCAAAAAAGAGAGAAATTGAGAGAGTAATTTTTTTTAATTTCCTGTACAAATTTGCACGAACTTTTTCTATGGGTAAGTTCGGACAAGAATTTAACAATCAGCTGTTTTTTGTTTACATATGAAACTGATGGATTTATCGGAAACTTTGCAAGCAAAAGAAAAAGTTTAGTTTTTATAAATAAATATATTAAAAAGCAGAAGTTGAAAAAAGAAACAGCATTAAAAATATTTAAATCGATCGTAATTTTTCTTTCCATTTTAAAAGATTTATAAATATTTAAAGAAAATTGCAATTGTTAAGTTTTTCTTCCACTTGTTTTTCAATTATTTTACAGCTATTGACAATGATGCAAATGCTTTGTTTTTATAATTTGATGACTTTTAAGCGTCTAAAAGCACTTAAATAGATTTTATTTTAAAAAGTAAGCAGCATTAGTATTTCAGGAACTACAAAAATGGTTTTTTGCGTTCCAGCTATTTTGGGTAACTTTGGCAAATTTAGAGAGTAATTTTTATTTTGCTCTCAATAGTCCGAACTTGTCCGAGATCTTGTGGAACAAACCTATTATATGTATGTACAATGTACATACATATGTATGTATAATAACACTGTCTGTAATTTTTTAAGTCGTGGCAAAATACCAATAACCACTACGTGATAAAAGACTAAAAAAAAGACCCGTGTCTCCCAATTTTACCCAAAGTCATGCACTTTTTCTTATGGGCCGCCAAAGATTTGGGGCCTCGGTATCATTTTCGCAAAAAAGTGATAATTTTCTCGGTCTCATATCTTGCAAACCGCTACGAATTTCGATTTACTCTCTGAGGCAAACTTGTAGCTCTTGTCATAAAGAACAAAAATTGCGAACATATAAAACCAAAAAAACTTCACCTTCCAGATAAAAATCGCAAAAAACTTAAAAAAATTCGATTTTTTTTACCTTTTTCTCTTGTTCAGGTCCATAGGTAGCAAACCGTTCAAAATTCAAGGAAACAATCAACTACAAAAATTTACCTCAGATCTCAATAAACAAATTTCTACAACATATAAACTTCCTGGGAATAATTCTGAAGGCTTGTTGTGCGCTCCCTTTAATTATCAGACACAAACTGCCAGAGTTCTGCGGCAGGATTCGAACCTGGGACCTTCGCACTACGAATCTAATACACTACCTACTAGTCTACAGAGGTCACAAACTAATTTCTACGAAATTAGTTTGTTACCTTCTTTAAGCTGCAGAGGTACCAAACGAACTGCAAACTATTGCTCATCCGTTCCCTCGGCTTCGTTCTTATTAAAAACTTGCTTGTACCGTGAATGCCCACTGCTACCATCACATCACCATTTACATCCTTACATATATATATAGGACAAAATAAGTTCTGTAGATTTACACTGTTGCAAAAGTTCTCTTTGCTGCTTTAAAAGCCCTTTTGCAGTGTGATCTACTAAGCTTTGCAAAGATACCTCCGCCGATATCTCAGAAATGTTGATACCATCATTTGGATAGCACTCCCTTTTCGCAGCCAAAAGTTTATGGTATAAAGGGTAGGTATCAGCGTTAAGGTTTTCAGCAGCACCTACGCGTAGAAGACTATAATGCCCGTTTTCACAACTTAACGACAGTCTAAAGGTAGGGCGTTATCGTCCAGATAACGTATTTTTACTCTTATAATAGCATGTTTCCACGGCACCTGCTTCGCTCTCTATTCTTGCGTAGGTAGGCCCTACAACAATTCCTATGTTATATACTTAAGAAAAAAACTTTGCTTTATTAAAATAAACACCAAACCAATAATTATGGACGTTAAGCTTCCAATAGCTTAATGGTTAAAATAAACCAGTTGAGTTCAAACGATAATGAATATCGTTTCCAATTGTTACTGAGTAGCACATTTATAAATTTTGCTGTTAAATGTTTGAATCAACTCATTTGCCCTGATATAAAGTTACTCACTTGCAGTACTGGCCCATCTCTTCGCACAATACACTGTCAAAGTTTCAAGGTTTCTTTGCTTAAAACTGTATAAGCATTCAATTTCATCGGTACATCGATAAGTTGTAGTGCCAAGGTCACTGTTGGTGAAGCAAAGGCTATTGTTGGTACGGGTGTCCAGACAACCTTGGTGCATATTTTGGACATTTGCGCAACACTTATAATGCTCAAAATCCTTTCTATTTTTCGGAAAATTTCAAATCTTGGAATGTACCGGCATCTTTTTATAGTATGTCTATAATACATGCACGACTTGCATTATTTAGAACCATTCTCGTCATTTATGTACGATTTTTCGAACTTCAAAATGTCACACATTTTGCAATTATTGGTTTTTAAAATATAACGAAATAATAATTTTATGCATGTATGTCTGTACATATTCAATAAGTTCTATTTAAACTTAAGCGAAATTTTCTCAACTTAACTTAAAATTATGAAATTAACTATTCTTTTAATAAATAAAAAAAAATTACAAGAAGTTAAAAAAATGCAAAAGCAAATGATATTAAAAAAGATGAAAAATGTACATATTTTAGTTTCGAGATTTAAAAATTATTACTCATTGCTCTTATTGAAATTATTCCTTATTCTCTTGTTTGCATATGAAAAGAAAAATTAAACTTAAGCAAACTTTTCTCAACTTAAGTTTAAATTATGAAATTAGCTATTGTTTTAATAAATTTTAAAAAGTTTGCATTCGAAAAGAAAAAAAGATAAATTTAACCGACCCATGCGAATAATGTAGATTCAGTTTTAGATATTTGAGCTTTTTCCTTCGTTTTTTAGTTAAAAACTAAAGCACTTCCTTGACGGGTTGTACATACATACATACTACATATACATACATATGTATGTAATTTCTCTGTCAAGGATACTTTCCTGTTTTAAAACTACTTCGCCTTCTCTATTTTTGGAAAAACGATTGTGTTCCACTTATAATTATATATGTATTTGTATGTGTTGTTTTTCTTTCTTGGCCTAGTTGGATTTGATTATGTTAGTTTCTTATTTTGTTTAGCTAATCAGCCTAACATGTTTTTATGACAATAAAATTCGATGTTTTTTATTTCATATTTTCCCGGCATTTCATGAATTTTTTGTTCACTTTGTCCAGGAAATCGTATTTCAAGATTATTATATTACAGTAATAAATTAATTTCTTTAATATCTAACATCAATAAATTAATAATGTATCTATATTTTTTGACCTTTTTTATAATAATTTGTTTATTTTAATATTTAAGCTTAAGGTCATTTTTTTAAATGTTAATTTTTTAATTTTATTATTTATAAAAAAAGAGAATTGTCCTGAACAAGCCGTCATCACTTAGTATGCTCTTTCAGAATTCGGTCAGCTGATATGAACATAAAACATTTATAAATATTTGACATCAAAGAAAAGAAATTAAAACATTTATAAAAAAAAATTGTTTGAAAATGGCAAAAACAAGCGAAAAAACTAAAATAATACATAATTTGTGTGAAAATTACATGTTGTACATCATAACGGGTGGACCAAGTATGAAAAGATTCCATTTTTTAGTTGGATTTGTGCGCACACGTTTAACTTTTGGCTCAGATTTTTTCCATTATTTTATGACAAAACAATAACCATACCTCAAAGTCTTATTATTTTATGACTTTTTTGTTTGCAGCACAAACACATTTTTTTTAACCATACTAAAATATTAAGACATTAGGACAATATGACTTACATAATAGCACACCATTTGAATCCCCCAAATATTTTTTGTATATAAGAATATTTAAAAAAATCGTAATAGGTACAATCCAGGTATGTACATGCAAACCATAATAATAAAGACATTTACATACTTATGTACATACATACATATGTACATATGTACATACATATCTACATAAGTACATACTTACATATGTACGTACTTATGTATGTACTTACTTATATGTACATACAAGGGCGTAGTCAGGATATGAAATAGGGTGGTGCCACGAAAATTATGATTTTTTATGATTATGATTTTTTATGATTATTACAATTTCGATCTATTTGAGGAGTAATCTGTGTGGATCTTCTGACAATTTTGCTAGAATTTTTTCCAAAAATTCGTCCTTCTTCTCGGTTACCAGTTTTAGGTGGACGCTTAGTGCACGGCTGTGACAATGAAATTAATAACGCCTTCCTTATATTTGGATAAAATAATCCAGCGTCTTTCAAAATACTCGCCAGCTCTAAGTCGGCTAATTCGTCTTTACCCATTTTTTTTGTTGCCAAGAATTATACCAAAGCTCAATTTATTCTTCCAAATCATCCAACTCATAAAAATGCCCAAACGTTTTTGTGGCATCTTTAAGCTCTTCTTTGACGTGTGCAAACATTGAATTGCAAACGCTGGCCTATTCTTTACATTAAATCTTCTGTCCAGTGATGAAATTAAAGAATCTATATAAGAAATGTATATAGATCGCTTCCAGTATTCAGCAGGTGATGAAAATGGTGGATTTGAACGGTGCGTTTGACGAGAGACTATGCTTGGAACAGAGATCTCTATTCCTAAATTGGCTGTATTTTCTTGAATAGAAAAAGGCAATCCGTCCACAATACGCTGTGCATTTTTTAATAATTTTATATTGTATGCATGTAAAAAAATTATTATAGAATTAGGTGTGTGCCACGGCCCTCTATGCCCATACCTAGCTACGCTCATGTGTACATATATTCTCTTAAATTTTTCTTGGGGCTTCTTGTACATACATAAGTATGTACATATGTATTTTAAATACATACAGGAGCCCAAACCCAATTAAGAAAATAAAGGTACTGGAATGAGCAATCAATCAAAGAAATAGGAAACAAGTGCAAATGGCAACAACGCAGAAGAAAAAAGTGATAACCGCCAAACAAATTAAAATAAAAAAAAATTGCCAAAAGAAAAGTATTTCACAATCGGTGATGTTCTGATCGGCCATACTTAACATGACTACCAAAAAGGACAACGTCAATAGCCAGGGAGGAAATTCGAATAGAGAGAAGAAAGAGGTATCCAGGCCACGAATAGGTATATAGAGAAACTACTAAGTCTTCGAAAGTCACTTCTCCCGCAAAGATTGCTAAGAACGACGACAAAAGCAAGTCCAATAAGCAAAATAGATTCGCTATACACTGAAGACGTAGTACTTATTACGAGTCAATCGAGAAAGCCGTCTCAAATTTATTTCGTCAAAGAATTACTAAAATTGATAGTAGAAAATTCTTTCTTTCTGATGGCGATAAAATGTGGAAACATGTACGAGACAAAAATACAAGTTAACGATCAAAGTAAACTTGAAGGCTGTAAGAAAAATTAAAAGCGCTAAAGAAAGGTCTTCTGATAGTATAAAAGAGGGCGCCAACTTCCAGTAATGCGGGCATACCAAACCTACTACAAGTTGCCTACTGTTTACGTGTATCTGTGGAGAGCGTCACGATACTGCAATGTTGGATAAACCTAAAGAGAAATCAAAAACTAAGCAACTGCGGAGGCAACCACACTGCCAACTATAGAGGTTGCCTTGTTACCAACCACATATCCAGTATAATGCAGGAAATGTTGAAAATACAGTCTGCACTGTTGCACTATTACTACGTTTATACGCACGTCTTATTTGCAAATAGAACTATTTCTAAATAACTAATTCACTGTTTATACGGGTAATTGCATACAGAACTTATGTTATTATTAGTGATGCCATGTGACGAAAATATGATTGTTTGGTAAGTAAAACACAAAAAACGTTCATGAAGTGGCAACGTCTTACTTTTTATTTGCAAATAGTGTCGTTATTCACGACTTGTTAAGTGAGCTAATAAGTTACAATAAAAAAGTTATACGGCAACATTCTTCTTTTTTATTTGCAAATAAGGCGTGCGTATAAACGTAGTATATGTATTAAATAAACCATGCATTTACAAATAAGTTTCTGGAACACAAACGGCATCCGCCAACACAAAAATTACCTTGAATATTTCATGATGGATAAACAAGTTGACATAATACTTGTATCTGAGACTCATCTGATGTCTAATTTTAAAGCAGCTGCTTTAAAATTAACGGATATACTTTATATGACACAAAGGACCCTCGAGGAAGAGCTTGTGGTGGCTCGGCAACACTATTATAATCACGCTTCAAACACTATTTATCAGATGACCACTGTAAAGATTACCTTCAAGCAACAACCTATATTGAAAGCTTCCATCAGGATCTGGTTATTTATTCAAAGTTCTGTTGTCGCCATTAGTTTTGTTTTTATCGTTTCATTTAATGCCCCATTAGTGAAGGCAAATCTTCAGCAACTTTTGCTGTAAACCAAGAAAGAAATCATACGAATTAAATTAAAGCGGAAATTAAAATGCATTTATAAAATATAAGAAATTTTTTTTGTTGCCTTAATTGCCTTATTGAATAACAATCTGGGGTTTCATACATTTCACTCGCGTGATTTTATTTAAAAAATCCTTTAAAATTTTGTATTAAGTTCATACTTACAGACAAACAAAAAGAAAACTTTTCTCTTTATACATAAATTTTCTATTTGATTTTATATTTAGTAATTACGATGTAAAAAGGATTCTTAATTCTTACATACAATATTTGTACAAGAGGTTATTAAAAAATATGTATGTAAATTAATTCTCAATACAATCTATCAAAGGCAATGTGATGGACAACAAAAAAGTTGAAAGCAATTTTGACATCAAATAAAAAATGAAAACGGTGGAAATGCGACCATACATATACATATGTACCTGTAAATACATATGTACATACATATAAGTGTGTATGTCTGTATACAATTTGTTTATTTATTGCATATAATTTTATTTATTGTGTGAAGTTTTTATACATTTGATATCATGTCAGTAATTTTGTTTTTTCATATAAAATTTGGGATGAGAGTTGAAATCGTAAAACGTTTTTCGAATTCACACCGCAAACATGCGTCGAAGAACAAATTTTACAATTAAATTATGCACAAATTAAATTAAAAATTCTTTCCAATGTAAAAGTCTTCCGGGTTTTAGCACGTATCACAAGTAAACACACACAAACACTTATTTTGACTTAGAAGTTACTTGGTAGGATTCCTCGGGAAAACGTGGAGTTTGGCTGCTGCTGGACATCCCATAACACAACGTCGGCTCCTGAAAAACAATAATACATAATGTAATACTACCTGTAAAGCGGGATTTTCATATAAATTCAATACTTAAATTTTTTTATTTGCTTCGTTTTTCCATCTTGTACACGTATTTGCGGTATTGACTGTTTAGCATTTATAATACCTTTTATATACACATTTTTTCAGTAATTGGACCAAATTTTTTCTTTCAATATGCGCCAATTTCCCTAAACATTTGAATAAAAATTTTCATTTTCTTATATTTCTTGCACAACACAGAATTTATTACACGAAAATGTAAACGTTAACAACTAGGCTTTTGCAAAAGTATATTTAAATCAGCGATAGGCAAAAATACATATAAACATTTTGTTTGCCCTCACAAACACACATAAAGAATCACTATTGCCAGATCTGACATTTTCATGTCATACCTAAATTTGAAATCTTAAATCTCCATTTTCTCATAAAAATTTTGTTCATAAGAACTAGTATTTCCTCAGGTTAATTTCATATGAATTTCTGGGGATCTCACTTTTTGCATATGGCAACGCTAATTTCTAACAACAAGCGTAGCACGTCCATCGTGTTTGAATGCTCGAGTGAGACTGATTTATGTTTTTTATTTCTCTGCAATACGTGTGCACATGTACACAAAAAAAGAGCGTAAGCATTGGCGCGGCGCCCTTGTTTTGCGTATCCCTGATTTAAATTCAAATACATTTACTTAGAGAGACAAATGAAAAAAAAAAATCTTTATTATCTTTATACGCTCAGAGAATTTATATCTACTCATTCTTGCTCACTATAAAGGTTAATTCACCCGTTCGTTCTGAACGTTCCGAACGATTTTTTTTTATATGTAGTTTGACGTCTCTATTTTTGAGAGAATGAGAGAAAGAGAGTAAATTTAATGGGGATCAATCTTTGTTTGAATTGGTTTAATTTTAATTATCGTCCCGAACAGTGATGTTAACTTTTATTTTCAAATTACCATTCAGGCATACAACAATTACCTTGTTTTGAACAAAATTACCATGCTAGAAGAAAACGCTTAGTGCCCTTTCACACTTTAGAAATTGAAAGACAGACAGACGAAGTTTGATGGTAACGTATCAGTGGGGGAAGTATATAATACATGTATCACAATGCATGTATCGCAATACATGTACTTATGAGAATGCGTCTGTTAACATTCTCTGGTTTTGCATCGAAGATGAAGCCTTAAGATGACGTTCACTTGAAGCGTGTCTTTTTACCTGAGAGAATCCAGCGCATCCATCGAAATCACAAATTTTGCAATGATAGTAAAATTTTCCTTTTTTACTTTTAGTAATGAAATTATAAGTTCTTTCTCATGATGAACGAAAAGTTTGCTTTTTACATATTGTGGTTTGGCTGCATTCTTCAAGAGATGTATCGGAGTCGTCGGTATCCGGAAAGAATTTGTTGCATTGTACAAATACATATTTAAAATACAAAAACTTGAAATAGGTATCTCACCATCCTTCAAAAATATTTTATTTTTGCGAAATTCAAATTACAATCACAGAATAATAATTCCAATGATACACTCGTCGGTTAATATTTACTTTGTGGTTAATTGTTGTAGAATTGATGATGATGCTAGTCATAATATTATTAAAATACGGTAGCCACAGTTGTACAATAAATACAACACCTAATGTATTTTGTTGGTAAAATCGCTCGGTGGTCTGTCAAAATCCAACTATTTTTTGTTCACGCTTGTTTGTTTGTTTACAAACTTTGAATTATAGTGGTACATAAACAATCGTCAGCTATCGCGGTAAGACTACCTGGTTTGAGCGAAATTGGAAGACACAAGCATATTCGCCGCAGCTTAAAGTCTCCAATTTAAGCTGTAGCGTTGCCAGTAATTCATATCGCATGTGCCGTGTTTACCACAGAATACTTTATATCTGTTATATCTGTGGTGTTTACAAAAGAGAGATTGGCTTTCTTTAAATTACCATATAAATAATAGGATTACCTTCTTACCTTTTGGAGTCTAAATTACTTCAAAATATGGTAATTACTTCACGGTTAACATCACTGGTCCCGAACGAATTGGACCGTGCTGCCAGATACAATACATTTTTTATGCAAAATTTAAATGAGCTGCCACATCATATTATATGTACATATTTATGTATTATAATATACAAGTATATTTGCAAATTTTATATTTATTTAACATAATAGCTATTAGAACATGCACTCGACTTTTATTCATTTTTTTCACGCTATTATATGTTTATTGTATCTTCAAAAACTGATCTAACAATAAGTATTCGAATCTTTAATATATAAATAATTATTAGGCCCAACCAGTGTCGGACATAAACTTAGTGATAATAATTGGTAATACATAAGAACCGTATTTAGCATAAATACATTTTTAGAAATTTTCATCTGGAATGTTGCGTACTAAAGACGTAGTATCCCTCTTTTTTAAGCGGATGTGTCCAGGAAAGTTCAATATGTTACGAGCAAGGGGGTTAGGATGGGACTCTAGTTTTGTTAAATATTTGCCTGCATATTTTGCAATTTCAGCGGTCACAAGTGGCAAATTTAAATCACGATGTAAAATTGAATTTCTCATGTACCATGGAGCCCATGTTATTAACCTTAAAATTTTGTTTTGCATTCGTTGGATTCACTCTACATTGGAAGCTGAAGCAGTGCCCTATAGCTGAATTCCGTAACACCATATGCGTTTCAAAAGCGACTTGTATATTAAAAGTTTACAATCTAGACTGAGGGTAGAATTTCTACCAATCAGCCAATGTATCTGAGTTAATTTAAGTTTTATTTGTGTCAGCTTAGAGTCAATGTGGTGTTTCCATGTAAGCCGTCGGTCAAGGTGTATACCAGGTGTTGATTCGAATGGGGGAACAAGTGTCTCTTCGTAGGGTAAATGTGACATGAACACACTTTTGTTCATTTACTTTTATTCTCCATAAGTTCAACCATAGTTCCAACAGGCTAATATGATTCTGAAGATATCGGGATGCCTCGTGAGGGTTTTCATGCATACTAAGGCAGGCTGTATCATCGGCAAATGTAGAAGTGAGGATATTACTGCTCAAAGGCATATCAGAGGTATATATCAAATACAAAACTGGCCCCAGTATACTACCCTGTGGCACACCGGATGAGATAGTTTCGGGCACACTCATGAAGTCTCCTTCCACGACAGTGAATTTCCGGGCAAGAATGTAACTTTCCAATAGATTCACAATGTTCATTGGTAGATACATATGTCCTCAATTTCAAAATCAGGCCCTCATGCCACACTTTATCAAATGCCTGAGAAACATCAATAAAGAGGGAAGAACAATACTTTTTTCTTCAAATGTTCTTCTTATGAAATGAACCAATCTATGACATTGTTCAACGGTACTATGCTGACTTCTAAAACCAAATTGATGGTCCGGTATTCACCCATTATCAGTTAGAATTGGGGACAATTTTGTCATGAGCAGCTTTTCGAAGAGCTTTGAAATTGTTGACAATAAACTTATTGGCCTATATGACTCAGCCTTGGTAAGATCTTTGCCCGCCTTTGGAATCATTTTGATCATGGCAAGTTTCCAGCTGTGTGGATAATACTCCAGTCGTAAAATGCCATTAAAAATAAACAATAGGATTCTAATAGCAACACGAGGCAACTGCATCAGCATCTTGTTACTAATTCCATCAATACCCGGGGCCTTCTTCGGGTTGGTTTCAGAAATTAGTTTTTGTACATCACGCATCTTAAACTTTATGGGTCGAGGGGGTAGAGCAACTACACTCGGCAAATCAACAGCACCAGTACATGAGTTTGGGGTAAATACGTGTTTTAAATGCTCAGCAAATATGTTACCTTTTTCAGTATTGGTTCTTGCCCAACCTCCGGTAGAAGTGCGCAAGGGTGGTTTAGACTCAACGGGTGTTTTAAGTTTTTTAGCAGCGCGCCACAAGGAGTAATTAGATGCTGCTGTGACATCGAGACCTTCCAGATAGTTCTTAAGAGAAGCAGATTTTTCAGATGCAAGCAACTCTTGGAGTCGTTTTGTGCATTCTCTATGTCTGATTTTATGTTGGGGCGATCTGTGCTGTTGCCATTCCCTTCTAGCTCTTCTTTTTCACATACGAGACGTTCAATATCCGCAGAATAAATTCTATTAAACCCAGTCTGCGGATGGGAGGTAGTGGCATGTTTAGCAGCCTGTTTAATATTCTCGGTAAGATTGGCAATGTTAAGTTCAATATCATCGGGAGTTCTTAGCCTGATGTTTTCCGTACAATGACTACTGAGATATTTTTTGAACCCCAGCCAGTTAACACGATTTATCATCTTCACATATGGGTGAGGTAATTCACTTCTTAGTGGGCTACAAATTGTGGCGATCGTGGGAGAGTGATCGGAGGAGAGATCATGGGAAGGTTCAACATGAATTAAATCTCTGGGGATATTTTTCATGACCCCAAAATCTATAACATCCGGAATTTTTTGTATGTCAGTAGGCCAGTAAGTGGGCTCCCCACTAGAAATGACATCCAAACCCATTTTTGAAATTGTGTTGAACAATGCTCGACCTCTAGGTGTAATAATACGCGATCTCCAGAACGTATGTTTGGCATTGTAGTCTCCAGCTGCTACGAAACAAGGGCCAAGAGTTTTGTAAAAATCCTCGTATTGATCCTCACTGATTGAAAATCTGGGGGGGGGGGGGTGTAAATCGATGATATCACGAGATTTGAACTAAAATTTTCGATGCAAATATTCGTTGCTTGTAGATGGTCTTCACAAATGTTCTCAAGAATATAGTGCTTGAGTCTTGACTTTATTAGAATTGTCGATCCTCCGCATGCTCTTCCTTTCGGGTCCTTTGAATCATATAAGGTGTAGCCATTCATTTTAAAAAATCTTCTCGAAGTCAAATGAGTCTCAGATACCAACATTTTATCAATATTTTTTTCCGTGAGGAAGTGCTCAAGTTCGTTTTTATGTTGGCGAATGCCGTTTGCGTTCCAGAAACATAGTTTTAACGTATTCATGGCTTGGTAACTACTGCTAGAAGCAGTGTGTTATGCATTCGCAGCATTTCTTGCATCATGCTAGTCATATTTGTTGTAAAGTTGTTTATAGTTTGCACCAAATTATCAATAGTATTTTCAAGGCGACTGAAATTAAAGCTTGCATTTGCATTTGTTGTATTAGTTGATGGTGATACTTTTTGCATGGGAACGGAGTTGATCTTCACAGCGTCAGCATACGATACTTGTGTAGAGATTGGTTGGGCAATTACAGGATAATTGGCAGAGTACGTATTTCCTGTTTGCGCTGAGACTACTTTAGGCTTTTGACTCATAGCCTGTTTAACGAAAGAGTATACAGGACATCCCCTGTAGTTAGCAGTGTGATTACCTCCACAATTACTGCTCTTCTGGTCCTTCGACGTATTGCAAATAGCAGTGTTGTGTAATTCACCGCACACAACACAAACAGTAGGTAATTTACAATAAGTTTTAAGTGTGGCCGTATTCTTGACAATTATGGCACTGTACGGGTCCAGAACGCTTGTGTGGTTCTTCACCTGTGATTTTTCAGTATAAGAGATATTTTAAATTATAAATGGGATGGGTCTCATTTTTCTTCAATATTACATCGTTAGGCTCTAGTTCAACACGAAAAAGAGGTTGGGGGATCTTATCCCTGTTTATTATGTTGGATACATTTTTAACCTTGAATCCTTGGAGGGTGAGAGCATCTTTTATTTCAGCAGGGACAACATAAGAATCTATGCCCTTCAGTACGATCTGTAGGCCTTTAGCGCTCTTAAGCTGGAATGTGTAAAAACTTGTTTTATTTTTTTCAAATTCATTAACCATTTTGCGGAAATCTTTTTCTTCATATATTTGAATTTTAGTTTCGTCAATGTTACCACGTTTTATTGGGACAATGTGAAATGCCTTTTCGCCAATGACCGAGATTAGTTTTTTGATGAGGGAGTTTGAATTTTTTTCTCTCAAATAAATGGGTGGTGGTTTGGAGGTTTTTTCGAGGATGCTTCGGGTTTGTCAATGTCATCCTGCAATATTTTAAAGCGGTTTTGACGGTTAACTGTGGCGGTGTCGATATCTCTGGATATCTTGGGAACAGATGAGATCTTTGAAGAATTTGGGCTTCGCCCGCGCTTTACCACTGTAATATATCGGTCCATTCCGACAGGCGCCTTTGGTTTCTGAATAATATTGTCTATTGTAATAACTTGGTTAAGTGAGGAACACGAGCCCGGAGCGGATAATGGCGCTGACTTAAGTACAGAATTACTAGGCAACAGTAATGTTAACGAATCACTACTTGGCATTGGAGTAAGCGAAGTTGATCGCTCGCGAAAAATTGGCTTTGCCGTTAGAAAAAGACTATCATCCGATTTTTTGTTTTTATTGTGTGCATTAATATCAGAACTCACAGTAAAATATACATTTCTGCCTTTAGAACTCACTTCACAATTGTTTGTTTTTGAGGTACTCATGCAGAGTATTCCTCAGTCACTTTGTTTACGGTTGTTTTTGTTTGTTTGTTTTTCTTGTTTCAGATTATATGTATGAAAAATTATTAATGCAAATAAAGCAAATTTCAAAAAAACTGTACTTATTACGAATCAGTACTTATTACGATTATATTTTTTTTGTTTGTATTTTTGTTTGTTTAGTACGTAAAAAAACTCCGCTAACACGTCTGTTCAGTACGAAGTTTCAACAATAAGCAATTTTTTATTTTATAAAAATTTGCTTAATTTAGAACACAGCAAATTGCAATCATCTGCTACTGTGCTGCCTGCTTGTAAAAGTAACACACATCATTTAGAGAGTTGTTGCATATGGTAGCTTTGTTTCTACACAATATTTGTTCGAAGCGGGTGAATCTTCTGTGAGCAAACTCTCAGTAAGTGCCAGTTTACATTGAACGATTTTTGTCGCTGCAATTTTTGTCTTCCTTTCTTTAAAATTGCATTTGCGTTTACATTGAACGATTTTTGTCGCAGATATTTTATGCATACATACATACATACGTATGTAATTTTTGATATTTTCTTTTTTAAGTATATTCTTACGGTAAACAAACAAGGAATTTACGTATTACGAATTGCGGGAAAAAGGAATTGCAAGAGTACATGCCTATGTGTACTCTCTTTAGTTTCTCTCTTCCCCTATTAGCTCTATTCCCCCTATTTACCTACAAACTAAGAATTGCAGCGACAAAAATCGTCCAATGTAAACAGGCACTAAACTAAAATTGTCTCTCAACGAAAATTTCCTGCAGAACGAACGGGTGAATTCACCTTAAGCAAGTCATAGTAAAACAAATGTTTGCTGATATGCTGTAAATGCTTTACTAACTCCCCGTCTACATTGGCATGCAATTCTGCTGCAGAATTGCTTTAGTGTCCACATTAGAAAAAATCTAGTATTGCAATTCTTGTATAAAAACGTATGTAAAACATCAAATACAACAACACCAAACATCAAGTGGAATAGTGAGGATAGCAAAGCAAAACAGAATTGCAGAGAACAGGAAACTTTGTACCCCTCCCCCAGCTTCTTACCTCTCTCTCCTAAAACAACCAAGAATTGCTGCAACTAAATTGCAAGTGTGGACAGTGAGTTACATGCTTCCCCCCTTCATCTAAAGAAGTGTAAAATATTTTAAAATTTCAAATGTAGGAAGTGCAACATCTTTATAATCTATAGTCTTTAATATGAGTATTTTAAGCATTGAAATCAAGCAATGGTTATGACTATTTAATCTGTTTTATTTACAGATGATTCCTTATAATTAATAAAAAACTAATTGAAAAATTTAATATTTGAGTAATTAAATGTTGGTTTAATAAAATTTTATTTTTTATTTGTATAAAAAAATTGTTTTTTGATGTGTTAACATCCATGTATACGCGCGCCTCTAGGGCAGTAAACTATCAGTTTTAATACCAAGAATGATAGAAATAAAGATTACGCCTTGCGCACGATTTACCGTTTGATGACGTAGTAGTTCCCTCAGAAAGGTTACCAAGTCTGTAACATATGTAAAAGTTATAATATCTTACAAAAAATGTATGTATTTTATAAAGGATGGCAGCCCCGTAATTAATTTACTCAGAGAGTTTTCCAAAAAAATGGATTTCATTGGTGATTAATAAACAACGAATTTCGAGTCATATTTTATAATAAATACATATAATAAAGCAGTGATGGACAAAATTGTTTTGCACTTGTGTTAGTGAGATAATTTGAGGGTACAGTGACAAGCAAAACGAACCACATTAAAACACATCACGAAACACATCATTATATTTATTCATATCAGAGTGGAAAGAATCATAATGCCTCTTACACCCAATTTTCACGATGATTTTTTTACTTGTCTTTAAAACATGTCTTTTTTGTTTGTAGGCATATTAGGTAGATAAGCAAGGGGGGTAGCAAAAAAGTCATGGTTTCTGTTTTCGTGATTTTTTAACAACAACAATGAAGAAAAATACATCTCTTCTTTTTGCTCTCATTCGCAGTTTTGCTATTACACATACATACATACATATTTTACATATTTTGTTACAACAACAGTGAAGAAAAAGACATGTTTTAAAAATCATCATGAAAATGTGACATGATTTTGGGAGCAACTTTAAAAGAAAATAAGAAAAAGACATGTCTTAAAAAATCATCGTGAAAATTGGGTGTTAATAACATTTTCTCTATACCTTTTAAATATTTGGTGACATAAAAGGCATTGTACATTTCCAAAAGCATTGTTTATCATAAAAAAATCTTTTAAATGCATAGCCATTTATATTAAACACTGTAATTGAGAAAAAATGTGCACTCGCCAAAGTCTCTTGAACGATTAAACTAAAGAGCATAAGAAAAAAAGAGGCGTTTCTTATAAACAATTGTTTGATAAAAAGTCCACCGCTGTTTTAAACACTTTATACACGGTTTTTATAATAAAGATTATTTTTTTTTATAAAATAAAACTAAATTTAATTAAAAAATCCTGATTTTTATCGAAATATAATATATATTTGTTTCGACCAATCAAAACTAATCTTGAACTCCAGGGTTGCCAAGTCTCACATTAGACTTAACAAAGTTTCGGGCAAAATTATTTATTTGTGTATACTATATATACTAAGATTTAGATTTTTTTCACTTTTTGAGATTAACGGTTTGTTTTATTTATTATTATCTTAATTAAAATTCACCAATTCGCTTTGAAAGACACAACACGACTGATATTACTTAAAAAATTATTTTCATATCAAACCATGAAAACTGACTGAGGGTGTTTAAATTTATTTTTTTTTAAATAATTGGGAAAAACCAAAAATGTTTTATTGAGAGTATATTCAGAAATAGATTTCCTACATTGCAGTTTATTGCAGGTAGTTTTTTAAAGGGAGAAAAACCCTTTAAAAATCTCTGTACATGCAATAAAAAAAACAAAGGAAAACATTGGAAAGTTACAACTATTTTTTTATATTTTAAAGGTTTGCAGGCAAAAAAATTGCTTAAATTTATTTTTCCAGGAATTAAGAAATTGCGAAATCGTTTTATTGAGGGTGCATTCAAAAACAGTGTTTCAAACATCAAGCCCTTGTAACTTCCACAATAAGATTACAATGATGAAAAAGACTTACATTGCAGTTTATTGCAGCTGGTTTTTTTAAAGGTTTTTTCCTGACAAAAAGAAAACATTGGAGTTTTATATTATTTTTAATATTTATAAGGCCACACAAATCAACTTGTGAAACATTAAAACCAAATAAAGTTAATTAAGTCATTCTCTTATAATTCATTATCGAATTTCACATATAAATTTAAATTATAAAACATTACGAGTAAAGACTGCTTAATATATTTTAAATACCTTTTACAAACAATATTTTTAAGACATTTCGTTTACAAAAATAAGAAAACCCTTTAAAATTGTTTAAACCCTTTAAAATTGCTTTAAATTGTTTAACGCTCCCACAAAGTAAAACTATTGGCAGAATTTAAAAGCAGCGTTGCCGCGCAAGAAATTCTTTTCCCACCAAAATTATAAAAAAAAATCTATAAAAACGCTTTTTTGTCTACGAAAATCGAAATTTTAAAATTTATTTGGTTATTAAAAAGAACACTGATCCAATTACACTAGTAAGTAAATATAAAGATATTAATCATACAAGATAAAAATACAGCCTTAAATGATTTTTAAATACATAGAATAGGCAACCCTTGCATGGGCTAAACTACGTCATCACTGAGTTCACCTTAAAGCAGGGATACGCAAAACAAGGGCGCCGCGCCAATGCTTACGCTCTTTTTTTGTGTACATGTGCACACGTATTGCAGAGAAATAAAAAACATAAATCAGTCTCACTCGAGCACTAAAACACGGTGGACGTGTTACGCTTGTCGTTAGAAATTAGCGTTGCCATATGCAAAAAGTGAGATCCTCAGGAATTCATATGAAATTAACCTGAGGAAATACTAGTTCTTATGAACAAAATTTTTATGAGAAAATGGAGATTTAAGATTTCAAATTTAGGTATGACATGAAAATGTCAGATCTGGCAATAGTGATTCTTTATGTGTGTTTGTGAGGGCAAACAAAATGTTTATATGTATTTTTGCCTATCGCTGCCTTAAAGAGAGTAAGAAAAAAAGAGGCGTCAATTTTAAACAATTGTTTGAAGAAATGTCCATCAATGTTAATTTTATGTGGCAACCATCAATTGCGCCAATGACTCCTGGAAAATTGCGAATTGTTTGAAGCCTTTTGCCAATTCCACTTTTTCTTCAATATAAGTTGGCATTTTTATAAATTCTGTAGCGTGTTTCGCCAAAGCGCGAGACACTTTGGCACAAATTCTACTGACTGTGCTTTGTGTCAGGCCATGAAGGTCACCAGCATCGTCTTGGCACTAAAAATAAGCACATTTGCATTCAGCTTACTGTCACGGAAACTTCTACTTACTTCCCTTCGTCCCCAGCAACGTCTACTTCAATGTCCGGTTTTATCAATTCTATTATCTTCCCCACTGTTTCCTTGTTAAAACAATATTTCCCTTTGAAGTGGTCATCTGGAAGGGAGAAGCCATCAATCCTCGTTTTCTAAATTCGTGACTGATAATAACCCGCCAATTGATATATACGTTCTAAATGAAAAATTACATTGGAAAATAATTTTCACATAAAATAAAAATTAATTTTACCAATTCTGTTCATTAAATTTAATGTATCCATTTTTTATTTCACAAATCCACACAATTTCAAATATTATCGTTAAATTTGTTCACAAAACTTTATTTGTTAAAACAATAAAATATTTAACATCGCTTTAATACTGGTTTACATGACGTGTGTTAAGCTAACAATCGTTTTTGCATGATACTTTAAGGAATTTTGCATAACATTGGTTTACCAACCTGTTACTACGTTTATACGCACGTCTTATTTGCAAATAGAACTATTTGCAAATAACTAATTCACTGTTTATACGGGAAATTGCATATAGAACTTGTGTTATTATTAGTGATGCCATGTGACGAAAATATGATTGTTTGGTAAGTAAAACACAAAAAGCTTTCATGAAGTGGCAACGTCTTACTTTTTATTTGCAAATAGTGTCGTTATTCACGACTTGTTTAAGTGAGTTAATAAGTTACAAGAAAAAAGTTATACGGCAACATTCTTCTTTTTTATTTGCAAATAAGACGTGCGTATAAACGTGGTATATGTTAAGTTTTTTTGCATAAGGCTGTAAAAGTTTAAGCTCTTGACCATTAGTGGTTTTCTTAACGATATATGGCAAGAGCGTCCTTACACTAAAAAATTCAAGTTGTCAATTGCTTCTCCCTCGGAACCATTATAAGAAAAATCGTCAGTTTCATACGCATCATCTTTTTCATTATTTTCGACGTAATTAATTGTTTGCAACTTCTGAACTGGAGACTGGCCGGAGTTGTTGCTAGCATATTGACGTTTAAAATTATTTCCAAATGAAATTGGTTTTTGCCTACCGAAGTTTGTATTCAAGCTTTGCTGCTGGGGTCTAATTCCTTTGAAAGTGGTATTGATTTTCTTAAGTAGGAAGTATTTTTATCTATTTCCATTGGTACGGACGATAGATATAAGTTTTGTTTTTCGAATGCTATTCGCTGAGACGTATCTTCTTTGCTTGAATTATAATTTGGGTAAAGTGTTTGCTGCATATTTCTGGAGCTAGCAAATGCATTTGCAAATCTGTATCGCTCGTGATTTTGTTCGATCTCCTGTGCTGTCACTAGAGCAGTCGGCAAATCTGTTGGGTTTGCAGAAAAGCAGATATCGCTTAATGGTTTAGGAAGACCTGAAATAAATACGCGTAGCGAGTTAGCTCTTGCCCTTTCATTCAAAGCTTTAATAACTTCTTCTTTACCGGTATTAGCCATAAGAATTTTGTTTATAATCAGAGTAAGATGTTTGTTAACTCTATCATAATATTCATTTATTGTCAACTTGCCTTGTCGCAAAACCCTAAGCTCATTTTCCAATAAATACATTGGTTTTTTTATCAGAATAAGATTGGTCTAACCGAGCTAATATAGCTTCAAAATTGAAAACTGTGTTAAACGAACTCAAAGTGCAATTAGCTTCCCCAACTATCTTGTTCCTTAAAATACCCATTGCAACATAATAAGTTTCTGACCCTTTCGTATAATAATTTATAGCAAATTTTGCAGATTCCCTCCATGCCGGCTATTCCTCTGAATTCCCACTAAACTGAGGAAGCGATTTAATCAGATCCAAATTTGTGTTTCCTGGAGCAGCATCAGGCTTAATTGTGACAGGGACTAAATGTTCTACCTGAATTGGCTTTAATTTTTCGATGGCCCTAGTTAAGTCATTAATCTGATCAAAAATTTCTTTGTTACTAACCTCTATCGTAGATTCAACAATACTCATAACTTCATTTCTATTCATTATGATTATTTTTCTTTCCTTTTATATTTAACAAAACTCTTTACAAAAAATAAAAATTTGGTGTGTAAAATTTTATATGTGTGTAAGTAAAAGACAGATTAAAAAAAATATATAAGTACATAGATATAACTTAATATACCAATAAAATATAAAATTTATGAGAATACTTAGCTAAATTCTTTAACATAAAGACTTCTATTTGGCAAGTGGGTTGCACTGATTTATTCACAGCTGCAGTTGTTTATTCTGCCTTGAATAATAAGTCATCTGGGGACCAAGATAATCCAATTATTTTCTTCTATTCTTGATCTCTTCAAATGCTGTTGAATTTCTTACATCAATATCTTCATAATGGCTTTAATATTACACCTGTCTTAACTCATAATTTATTTATTGAGTGTTCAATAGTTTTCACCTTTTTTTTGCTTAAAGTTTTTTTTTATTTTGTATGGGTTTTTAGTAGTTACGAGATTTGGCTTAAATACTTTTCATTTTCACCACACAAGAAATATTTCTTATTCGCGTATATTATTCACCCTTAAATTTCAAAATTCTTGATCCATTTGCACTCGATATTTTTTGATTTTTTATTAATAAAAAAGTTGAAGAAAATTTATTTTGGGCGCCAGTTATTTAAGACACGAACTTATGATCGCATATACGATCTTTAATAAAAGACGTGTTCTAAGTTTGAGGATATTTTCAATAATGAATATATTTTATTTTCAATAATGAATATATTTTAATTGAAAAATATTGCCAAAGCCAAATATAAATTATCAGGTAACTTAATTTTGTAAACAAGAATTTTAACAAGCATGAACAGTATTAAAACGGAACGGCAAAAGTATGTTAACATTAAAATAAACAACTATTTGTAAATATTTTTAATAATTAAAAATTACAAATGACAATATAATTAAATTGAAATACAAATTTGTTATTAATTATCAATTAACAATAATATTAAAAATGGTACGACAACCTTATGTTAACTTACATATGGGGTGGGTTATTGCCTAAATGTACATTTACATATATGTACATACATACATACATAAGTACCTAATTTGTATTTGCTACTTGCAAAAATAACACATATTGTTTGCAGACGTGGGCAGATTTGAAATCTAGAACCAAAAAGAAAATAGCGGACAACAAAAAAAGTATGCAGGAAACAGGTGGCGGTCTACATATATCGTTTTAATTACCTGACGGAATTAGAACAGATTATTGATCGTACTTTGATGTTGTCGTCAGCAGTAGCGCCTAGTGGGAAGGTATTTGGTGGTAGGTTGGCAAATGCAACAACACAATCAATAGACGATTGCTTCCTCCACGGAATAGCGAAATTGGTGCGGTCATCACACCAACAAGACCAATAACAGAGAGCAATGAAATAGTGAAAGCTTTGGAAGTTGATCACCAACAACAGCCACAGAACCTGAAACCCAAATGCAGAGGAGATTAGGAGTGCGAAAAACTCCAATCATGCGAGAGTGGTGACAACAAGCAGCCTCCTAGCTGTTCAGCAAAAAAACCAAAGAAAACTGCAGAATAACAGCTAACTTTAATTCGGCGTCAGCTCCGGGTAGCTGAACAGAGTGCAGCAACAGCTAATGAACAGGCTGATGCTATAAAAAGGGTAACTGCTGCTGCTGAACTACAAGCTGATGCACAAGTATCCTGCATGAAGCTGTTGGTAGAAAGCACCAACAGAATCGAAAAAAATATAGAAATTTTTTTGTACAGTGTCATAAAAAAGTAAAGACATACACTCATTTAATTAAAAATTTCAAAACTTTTATTGTGTTATTTTGTTTTCACATATGTATGTAGTTGTTCAATATAATAATAATAATAACAATAATAAAAATGATAACAATAATAATGTTAATAACAATGGTAATAAGGTAATAATAATAGTTCGGTTAATATAATATTCAAGCTTGAGGTCTTATTTTATCATTTTAACAATTTTATTAAAAAACTATCGATATTTCGATACTCAATGAGTATCGATAAGATAAGACCTTAAGCTTGAATATTATATTAACCGAATTATTATAAAAAAGGTCAAAAAATATACTTACATAGATATATTAGTAATAATAATAGTATTAATAATAGTGTAAAAAAATGTTCAGATTGTTAACCTACTATTTTAATAAACTAATTTTTGAATAAAAAACTAAAGATTTAATGCAATATTCGATCTTATGGCTGCTGCACTACCCCCTGCTTTTATTTCCTCTTCTTCCATTTCATCGCTTGAGTTGTTGGGTATAAAAATTTCTGGTTCCATGCATTTATAATAAATATACATGTTGTGAACTGCACAACAAGCGTTTATTATTTGGGTTGCCATTTTGAGATCATAATGCAATCCTCGAGATACGATTATGCACCGGAATCTGTTTTTCAGCACACCAAAGCAACGCTCAACCACATTGCGTGCGCTTGTGTGCTTTTTATTATAGCGCTTTTCATGGACATTGCTCGGACTCCGAAATGGTGTCATCAAATATGGCTTTAATTTATACCCAGCATCGCCTAATCAAATCATATATTTTAAAAATATTGGTAAACCAATCTCAAGCTCATTACCAAGAATGTACCTATTTCTTTGACCACTTTTAAAGTCCTCTTTCAGTTTCTGGTCCACACAGCTTTGCTCCCATACGAACGCATCGTGGTTAGCACCAGGATGCCTAGCGTCAACATGCATAATGTATGTTCTATAATCGCATATCTGTAAAATTAAAATTAATTAATTTTAGATTTTTTGTGTATGTGTAGGAGAAAAAGTGGTTGCTAATACTCACCACCATTACGTTTATACTATAATAACCTTTCCTGTTGTAGTATAAATGTTTGACATCATGTGCTGGAGATATTATTCTCACGTGAGTACCATCAACGCAGCCAATAATTCCAGGAAAGCTCGTTGACTCGAAAAATGCTTGCTTTATTGTGTGTTCATCTTCCTTCCGTACCATTTTAATCCATTGTGCAGATATGTGCTCCTCAAATAAATCTAAACATTCCCGGATAATTTTGCAGACCATAGCTTTACACACACAAGAAATAACTTCATTTCCAACGGTCTGCTGGTAGCTCCCAGTAGCTAAAATTCGTAGAAATGTTGCAAGCTTTATGTCCATATGGATAGATGTGCTTCTGTAGGAAGGTACAGCTGTTAGATGTACCCTTTGCAGAAGGATTCTAAAAATATCTTTCGACACCCGAAAGTTTGCAATAAATCTGACAAAAAGAGTCATTTAAAATTTCCTTGCATAGATTTCTATTAAATAATTCACTTACTTTATTAACAAACAGGCTATAAAAAAATTGGAATTTTGAATAATTTAGAAATTCGTGATTTAAAGCCAACAAAAACTATAATTATGTCTTGCTTGGATACTATTAATAAAATTGACTCTGTAAATTACACAAATAATATTCCAAATGAAGAAACCCCAAGAGAACAAGCAAGAATAAAAAGAGAAATGCTAAATAATTTACTATCAGCCTAGATTAAGCAAAAAAAAAAATTCATATTCTAATTAAAAAAACTTGAAATCTTTAATTCAACATATGTATGTAGGCGTGTAATGCTTAAAACGTAAAAAAACTAATTCATAAATAATAGTACAAGAAAACCAAATAACATGAATGAAAACAAAAAAATCAAATCCATAGTACAACGCACTTCTTTTTTTGCGAAATTCTTTTTCCATCTGCAATCATGCATTAAGGCCCTTTTCAGATTAGGCAACTTTACTTGCGCAAGTCTTGTGTTTGTTGATGTGTGAGGATAGGTCGGGTTGAAGGGGAAAGCATTGCAGAGATTTGAGTACAGACTTGCTTGTACTTGGCAATTCTGTTTCTGCTGTCATATTTGTCTTGGGATATTTATTTGTTTTTGACATTGTCTTTTATTTCTTCTTCGATGTGTTGTCTAATATTGTGAAAATTTTATATTTGTTAATAAGGCCCCTGTGAATAAAAAGTTAAAAAATTATGAGAAAATGGAAGCGAAATGAAACGGAACAACTAATCAATTTAGTTGAACAAAATGAATGCATTTTTAATGTTCGTTCATTTTCATATTTATATTATATTATATGATTTTTTATTTATATTATTATATTTATATATTATTTTTTTCTTCAACTTCCATTGTATGCACCAAATTTCAAATCAATTTTACAATTACAAGAATACAGAAATGAAAAAAGCGTCAGCAAATTAAGAAAATTCGAGCATAAGAAAATTAAACTTGCTCAACCAAGTTGCTAAATGTGAACATAAAAGCAAGTTCAAAAGAAAATAAGTGAATATGGAAATTATACTTGCACAATTAAAGTTGCCCAATCTGAAAGGGGCATAAATAAAAGGTTTTTTTTAGCTATGTGTCCATTTTTTACTATAATAAAAATAAAAATATTCGAATACAAAAATATACATATTAAATTATAAAAAAAACCACTCACTTATCTTCCTGCGATGCCAATGTGCTGCGTGCGGGCACAAAGATACCTATTGTGTTTATAGAAACCCTGGACAAGAACTCCAACGACTTGTAGGAGTCACCAGTAGCGATATATCTTAATGTAATACACAAATTTATTCGTGGTGTAATAGCTACTCGCATCTTTATGCGATTGTGCACCTAAGTATCTGCAGCAAAAATATTTAATAAATTTTATTACAGTTCGGTTCAACGTTTAGTTTACCATTTGTAACAGATCTTCGAACTTCTGTAAATTGATGCGGGTAAAGTTTCTGAAATCGTCTTCGTTGTCTTCCCATACCAAATCGTTCAACATATGAGACTCAAAATCGTGTTTCACCCTTAAATAAAAATATTATATAAGTACATATGTATACATAAATGTACATACATAGATTAATTTTTGTCACAGTTTAATTACTTTGTTACTAATAATGGCTTCATCCAATATCTTCTTACTATGCTTCGTTTTTTTCTCTTCCATCAAATTAATCATTTCTTCTAACACTTTCAGTGAAGCGAACATTTTCAGTTGTTTTCTTGTCGATGACATCTTGAAAAGTAAAACTGCTTTCAGTTGAGTGCGGCCTACGTCACAGCTAGCAATTTTTGCGTAGTATGTGTGAAAAACTTGAACGCAAAGCTTGATCATGTGGATGTGGGTTAATAAACTTTATTGTTTTTATTGGATTGAATTGTTTTTTTGGTTTTAAACTTAGTATGGTAACTACTGAATTATCGTATTCATCATAGGCTAGATTAGACCCGACACCTTAAAAAAAGTTAACAAAGTTTGTACAAAGTTGGATTTACATATATCTATATATATAAAATAGGATGTGTGTGTGTATGTATGTATGTAACGTAATGGCTCCAAAACGGCTGGCCGATTTTGACGAAATTTTCAGGGAACCTTCAGAATACTCGGGCGGGTGACACTGTGATTTTGATTTTCGGTCTGTGGGCGGAAGGGCGTGGCAAAATCCAATTTTCATATTGCACCACCAATGACATACATATACATATTTATTTTTTGTGCTTTTTTCGATCTATATCTACTTTTTTTTTTGAAAACCGTTGTCATGTTCTTCAAAACGAGATATCAAACTCTTAAATCGGTTATGTAGTTCCGAAGATATTTACAAAAAATCTATGTATGTTAATAATGATTCAATATCAAAATTTTAAAACTTTCGAAATGTTGCATTAAAAAATCCGAGTTTTCGGTTTATTTACAAAATATTTACATCATTCGATAAGACAAGATATTCCGCGCTTACTAAGGTGCAACATTGTACAATAAGTTAAAGATCTATACATATAAAACAGGATATACTATATATATGTATATGTAACGTATGGACTCCAAAACTTTATGATATGTATTCCATGGATTTTTATTTAAAGGCTGTAAATTTCGCTCAATCTAAATCGTATGGTAATATAACTTTTGAGCTGTTTGCTTAGGGCCAGCAACGCGGACGGGGTCAGCTATATGTACATAAAAATTACGTGTATGTTCGTGATCGCTAAACTCAAAAAATACTGGACCAATTTTGACCAAATTTTATATGCATGCTCTATGGGCCGTGAGGAGTGTTTCTGTGTAGTTTGAAGTTCGCTCAACAGATGGCCCAATATTCTGTTTTTTGTGTTTTGCCCAATAGAGATTAGCGCGATAAGCCTATGCTGCGTTTTGCTGAAGGCGTTGGGTCCTTAATCAGTGTGTAGTGGGGTTAATTAGCCCGATACCGGTATTTGAACAATAATTGCTATGTCGATTTAGTGCAAATTTGAAGGCAAAACAACTTTTGCGCTCATCTAGTTGTTCATTATTAAAGAAATTCACGAAATTCATACTTGGCCGGCACACATTCTTTTGTTTTTTTCTGTTCCTCTTGTGTTTTTCTCTTATTTTAACAGAGATGCTTCTTGATATCAAATTATAACATACATATGTATGTAGTTGTAAAAGGGAAGTTAGTGAATCACACAACCGTTACTGCAAACTACAGTAGTTGTTGATAAATTTAGCTTGTGTCCACTCGTTAAAAGTTACAAGGACTGATTACTAGACAAAAGAGTTAGACAAAAAGAGGTGTTGAACACAAGTTTGGAAAATGGATTGGTAGCTAAAGGTGATGTACAAAAAAAGTGATAAGGTTACGAATTCTTATAACTGCACGATTTTTCATCTTGTGCTAAAATTCATGTGCCATATACCACTCTGTTTATATTTGAATAATTAAAAAAATTTTTTGAATGTGATTATTTATTTATTTTTTATATGTATATTAGTGATACATGTCTATTTAATACAATTATAGTTAAAATCAATAATGAAAATTTACACGAAGTTAAATTAGTCTTATAAACTTAATACATATATGTATAATAAAATTTAATATTCATTTATGTTTCGCTGATTGCCATTCTATAATTACAGCAATTACGGCGGTGTTGAAAAAACGAAGATGTTTTGCATGGAAACTCGTTGCAGCGGATGTGGACATTTGCAGCTATTACTCTGTGACTGGCACAAGGATGGCAAATTATTTAACTCAAGGTAAGACAAATATGAATTGATATATTGATAACTTTGTTAACCATAATTTTTCTTATCTCATCGTAGTATTGTAATGTGTATTTTCTTCATCGTCAACAGCTAGAGCAAACTATGGCAAGGGCTGAACTGTGTGTATAATAAACTCCTATTTATTCCATATCAAATAAAAGTCATGAGAAATTTATGTTAATGCATTTATTTAAAATAATTAGTGTATAGTCCAAAAATACTGTTTATTTCTATTAAAGACTAATTGAATTTTATTTTTAAATTTTCATTTCCATATCAAATAAGTCTTAAAGAATGCATTTATTTAAAATAATTAGTGTATAGTGTATAATACAAAAATATTGTTTATTTTTATTACTTTTGTTAATTTATATTATTATCTATACATTGAAAAGGTAAAAAGAAAATATGAAAAATTAAAAAGAAACTATAATAATATTAAAAAACAATAATGTGTTTGTAATTAATTTGAAAAATATAGTTATAATATACTGTGTTATTAGATTGCTACCAGTTGTTGTTGTTTCACATGGATATCGTAATAGATTAGGTTTCTTAATTAATTACCTAGTTTGTGGTAGTCTGTAAAGGACGAAAAACAAGACCTGTAAGGAAAGAAATATATTTATATTATTACATATTTTATGTACGAACAAACATATAAAATATAATACGAACAAACATGAAAAACATACCACAAATATAAACTGATGATGATTATATTTTCAAATGAAACTTGTACATCGTCTTTAACTACTGCAAACTTAAATCAATTGTTTTTTTTCACAAATTTCATTTAAGAAATAATCATCCCTTAACAACTTTATATTTATATGAAATATTACCACCACATGTATACGTTAGGTACATACATATGTAAGTAACACATTTGTACATTGGATAACAATACAACTAAGTATATCCAATGTGAAATGTATATTCTTCCAGCAAAGATTTATTACATTGGATAGCAATACAATTCTTTCCAATGTACAAAGTCTTCCGGCTTGTACCACGTATCACAAGTAAACACACACAAACACTTATTTTGACTTAGAACTTACCTGGTAGGATTCCTCGGAAAAACGTGGAGTTTCGCTCCTGGTGGACACCCCCATAACACAACGTCGGCTCCTAAAAACAATAATACATAATGTAACACTACCTGGAAAGAAGGATTCTTTCAATACTTACATTTTTTCGTCTGCTTATTTTTCGCTGCTGTACACGTACATAAGGATGTATTTTTTATAAATATTTCTTTGCTGTCAATAATTTGGCGCAAATTTTTTTCTTTTAATTTGCGCCAATTTCACTTGATTTTTTTATTCAACACTTGAATAAAAAATATTTTTATATGCTTATATTTTTTCACAGCACAAAATTACCATCAAAAAGTAAACATTAACAACTACTCAAGAGAGAGATAGCTATCTGAAAATGAATAGATTAGCTATCCCTTACTCGAGCAAGTGTTAACGTCAAACCAGTTGTCATGTCTACTTAGTTTATGGTTATTACCACAGAATATACACAGAATACCCAACTTTGACGTATAAAAAGGGCCCGAATCATATTTTGCATAAACTTTGTATAACGTGCATAAAGTTTGTGTGAAGAGATATATATATATATATATATATATATATATATATATATATATATATATATATATATATATATATATATATATATATATATTATTTATTCAAGTACATACCGCTTTGCTCCTCCACAAGAAAAGTTTTTCACGGAATTCTGCTCTCGGACCAACTTTTTGGATTGCATCAGCAATACCACGTTTATTTAAATACTCTAAATGTCGGTATTCGATTCCTGCTTCTAAAGAATAACGTTTACAATGTCAAATGTTTATACTTAAAGCCTTATTTATGCAACTTAACAATTAGTTGAAATAATTTTTTTATTGTGCATAGGCCTGTTAAATAATTACAAAATACATACCTTTTAACTCCGGCAGAAGAAATTGCAAACTAAATTCTTCTAACAACCCTTCCATGTCGCAAACTTTACTCGTTGATAAACAATACTCTTATGACATTCAAACTAAAACTCTGAACAAAACATTTAGTTCTTGTATGGAGAAGCATACTTTTTAAGTTCAGTAGAATTAAAGCGCATATTTGGAAGCTAAACGATGCGTATTAAAAAGCTAGATATACGTTCGACCTTTAATGTTTTGAATGCGTCTATAAAGGAGTGTAGTAAACTTGCCTACAAGCAGGGCTGGGCAGTATTTGAAATACATATATTTGAAATACGTATTTAAAATACAAATACGTATTTTGTATTTTAAATACATACAGATTTGTAAGTATTTTGTATTTTGTATTTTAAATACATAACCTGAAAGTATTTTGTATTTTAAATACATGATCAGCAAGTATTTTGTATTTTAAATACCGCAACCCATGTATTTTGCCCAACAATGCCTACAAGTATTCAGTTTGATCTTTTCTGAACATTGCGTTCAGCTCATTTTGTTTTTTCTGTGTAGTGCTGGTCATTATATTACGAGATGGATTCTTATTTCCGGGGGCCTATTTGGAATTTATTTACAAATTGTTGTAATGTCCTTGCATCAGGCCAACCTAAAATTTTAATTAAAAATATCGAATAAACAAGACGAGGGAGAAAATAAAACGCATACGCTTACCGATAACGATTTTGATATTTTATAGGACACGTCGTTCTTTTTTCCTTGCTGAAATTCCAATATTTATTCAATTCATTCGATATTCTAACATTGGCCGTTCTTAATTTAGAATTAATTTTTTCTAATAAATATTTTGCCCGATAATGATCTAATCCTTTTTTGATATTATAAGAACAGCCCATTACGTTGGAAGATGCCGAACTTTTGACACCAAACTTAATTGCATCATCTTCACTTTTATTATTCTGTATTAATATTGGAATTTGAGTTGCCTCTAGATCACTTACAACACTTTTCGATCACAGTTTTCATTTTTTGTTATACAAAATTTATGCGTTTTGTCACAAGAAGAAGTTGAGCCGAAAAATGCCGACTGCATTCAAATATTTGCTCCACCGAAGACTTCACATCTAATATGTTAAGCTATTCGCAGCGCCTAGAATAAAAAACATACATTATATAATATACAAATGAAATAGAACCAATTCTAACTGCCTGACTTTATAGACTTTAATGAAGAGTAAAAAACGAAAACTAATAAAACCAACAAAAAATAATACAAATTACATTTTAACTATAATTATATTAAATAGACATGTATCACTAATATACATATAAAAAATAAATAAATAATCACATTCAAAAAATTTTTTTAATTATTCAAATATAAACAGAGTGGTATATGGCACATGAATTTTAGCACAAGATGAAAAATCGTGCAGTTATAAGAATTCGTAACCTTATCACTTTTTTTGTACATCACCTTTAGCTACCAATCCATTTTCCAAACTTGTGTTAAACACCTCTTTTTGTCTAACTCTTTTGTCTAGTAATCAGTCCTTGTAACTTTTAACGAGTGGATACAAGCTAAATTTATCAACAACTACTGTAGTTTGCAGTAACGGTTGTGTGATTCACTAACTTCCCTTTTACAACTACATACATGTTATAATTTGATATCAAGAAGCATCTCTGTTAAAATAAGAGAAAAACACAAGAGGAACAACAAAAAACAAAAGAATGTGTGCCGAACAAGTATGAATTTCATGAATTTCTTTAATTATGAACAATAATAGTAAAATTCTATAAGAAAATAGTATAAATAATATAGTGTATGTATGTATATATGTACATAAATATGCTTTTATAATTTTGCATATTTGTTGTAAAATAACAACTTGCGCTATTTGCAAAAGAAGACCTGGTTCTACTGAACAACTGACTTGAATCTTTTCAGTAGTAACCCCACAAAAATTGTTGCCGTTAAGATAGCGCCAGTGAATGTCTTTGAAAATGTTACTGAATAGCAAAATCATTAATTTTGCTGTTAAATTTTTTAATCAACTCAGCAATCTTTAAATAAAGTTACTGAATAGCACTACTGAACTGAAATGAGCTGTTGGGCACATGTGTACCGTACACCACTACTCTTAAATTGAAAAACGAAAATTTTTTAATATGAAATTTTATTTAACCATTTACATAAATATGACACATTTTTGTTCTAACATCATCAACTTCTATTTAAAACCAATTTTCCCATAAAACTAAAACATATTCCCAACATAATGCTTAATGTTTTAATAGCAGCAATTGGTAACCAACACACAAAAATTGTCTAAAAATTGTCATAATGCAATTCCGACTGTTTGCTTGGTGCATCACTTTTGCTTCCGGTTTTACTAGACTTGAAGCGATGAACTAACAAAGGAGACCATAGTTCTAAAATGTTGCTACACTTTGACTATATACTTACATATGCTGATTAACCAAGTTTATGTGTGTTTATATGTACATATGTTGATTTGTACTTTGAACACAAATATATAGCATTCCAATGTACAAAATCTACCGACTAGTAAAATAATATAAAAACTCACCTGGTCGTACCTTTCGAGAACCAGTGGAGCTTAACTCCTGCTGAACATCCCATTACACAGCGTTGGATCCTGAAAACAATTTATAATTAGCAATATAAATATGTACATAAGTACATACATACATACACTAAAAAGAATTTTTCATACTTAAATTTTTTCATCTGCTTCTGTTAGCAAAGATATTCAAAGATTCTATGCCTTATATATTGTGTCTGGCACTTTTCAACGTTTTTTTCCCCTTTTTTATGTATTTTTCTCTGTTTTATTAATATTTTCATTTTATTTTGTTTATTCATTGAAATCATAAAGTTTGTGCGATGTTTATACTTACATATATGTAAATCCAACTTTGTACAAACTTTGTTAACTTTTTTTAAAGTGTCGGGTCTAATCTGGCCTATGATGAATAAGATAATTCAGTAGTTACCATACTAAGTTTAAAACAAAAAAACAATTCAATCCAATAAAAACAATAAAGTTTATTAACCCACATCCACATGATCAAGCTTTGCGTTCAAGTTTTTCACACATACTACTTGTCAAATTCGCAAAAATTGCTAGCTGTGACGTAGGCCGCACTCAACTGAAAGCAATTTTACTTTTCAAGATGTCATCGACAAGAAAACAACTGAAAATGTTCGCTTCACTGAAGAAGAAATGATTAATTTGATGGAAGAGAAAAAAACGAAAGATAGTAAGAAGATATTGGATGAAGCCATTATTAGTAACAAGGTAATTAAACTGTGACAAAAATTAATCTATGTACATATGTATGTACATTTATGTATACATATGTACTTATATCATATTTTTATTTAAGGGTGCAACACGATTTTGAGTCTCATATGTTGAACGATTTGGTATGGGAAGACAACGAAGACGATTTCAGAAACTTTACCAAAACTTTACAGAAGTTGGAAGATCTGGGGCCGAGTTACCGCATACTTGATCGAGTAAAACTGTACGTAAATTTTCTTTTTGGGATTATCGCACTCGTTATCGAACAAGTACCACCATTAATTTGAGATTACGGCATACGATAACGAGTAAGTAATCGAGTATCGACTGTTTAAAACTCAGTCGTCAGCTCTACAGTGTTCGAAAAGAATTTTTTCATTGTTAAAAGTGCATAACAGTTGAAAAATGTAAGTAAATATGTGAAATTATGTGCAAATAAATATAATATAAAAAAGAAAATATTTTTAGGAGTAATATAAACAAAATAAATGGTAAATAAAAGGATGCAATGGCTCAATTCATGACTGAGCATCCTAAGTTGGCCAACAATTTACTACCCAACTGCAGCCAAGGAAAGGCGACATCAAAAAGACTGTGGGAGCAACTTACTCGTAGACTTAATTCGTATGGACCACCAGTTAAGGACGCAAAACCATGGAGAAAGGTTTGTAAATCTATGGTTTCATTACGTATGTACATATGTATGTATGAAAATGAACATGTGTATGTATGTATGTAATATGAGCATTCTCTAAAAATGAATTTTTAGGTTTTTGCTGATCAAAAATTTAATGCTAAAAAGAAAACATCTTTCAATAAGGCATCTAAACAAAAAACTGGTGGTGGACCTTATGAGGAAATGGTTCTAACATCTGCAGAGGAGCAAATAGTTCTAGCTACTGGAATAGATGCTAATGTGGAAGGGCTTCCAGCCATAAAATCTTTCGGCAAGCTTAAATCACCCAGTCCAATTGAGGTGAATGATTTCATAAATGAAAGTGTTATTCAATTCTTGAAGTAGAAAATACCGGTGATGTTGACGTTAATGCATTCGTAGAGGAAGACAAGCCGAGGGTATGTGAAAGGAAAAATAAAATGAAGACAAAAATTGTTAATTGTATCATCACATGTGAAAAAAACAGCGGATTACCAACGTGATCTTTTAGCAAAGACAGAGAGTTTATTAGGAATTCTTGCTATACATACAAAAAAATGGAAAAAAATGAACATAATTTGCAAACGGACCGCTTATTGAAATTAAAAGAAAGAAATTTAGAAATTAATGAGGAAGAGCACCGAGGCAGCATGAGCATTAAAGAAGTAGAGCTTGAAATTAAAACTATTGAATTGAAGCTACTTAAGCAAAAAAGAATGTAGTTGCGTTCTTTTTTGCATAAACACGTATATTAATCTAGCAATATACATAAGAACCACCTAGTAAAACCAAATCAAAATGTGATTTAAATTTAAAATTGTTTTCTTTAATTTTTAGTTTAATAATTACTTGCATAAATGAATTGAAATGTTATTTAAATGTAAAGTTGTAACTTTAATTTGTAGTAGTTTATACAATACCAAATATACTTACACAAATGAACTGAAATGTAATTTACATACATACATAAACTTAAAAGTGGTGTTATAAGTTTTTATTTTATTTAATTTTTTATAGCTTTAATGAATATAAGTGAATTCTTTTTATTTTAAATAAATTTTATAACACTTAGCATTTTTACATTAGAGTTGATTTAATATGATCTCGTATTTTTTGTCCAATGTGTGTTAGCCGAGTCTCATTACCAGTGTTGGGGTTTATTGTTGAGGTGTTAGATTCTGAGGTGGCTTTTGTATATCGTGGCACTTTGTAAGAAATGCACAAGTTGTGCAATGCGGCGCATACATTTGCAAAAGCTGCCACTTTTTCGGGTCTATAACGGCTTCTCTTATCATTGCATAATATTTTCCAACGAGGTTTGAGAATGCCTATTGTTCGTTCTACGATACAACGAGCGAAAAAAACATAAAATATTTTAATTTGAAATAATAAAAAAAAAGAAGAAAATTTTTTTTAAATAATTCTGAAGCTTCTTTTTACTTGGATAAGAAGTTATTGTAAATCCAAGCCCTATGAATATTTCTAATCTTGGCACGGTGGAACCGTTGCCTGCTGCTGATAAATTGCCTCCGGACAAACATAGCCTGTCATCCTCTTTGATTGATATGGAGTCATTTTCTGATGATGATTGTGATTTCCACGAAGTAAAGTCAAAACGACCCAAAAGGGATGTTAATGGAGCAAATCTTGTTCCTGTAAAGGACAAAAATTCAATAAACATAGATGTGTCCAAATTTGGCTCAACTAGAATTTCATCAAATCGTTTTGGAGTATTAGGTCTTCTAGATATTGAAGTTAATGAAAATTCACCTGCTCACAAAAAGACTCATTCCAAAGCTAGTTCCAGCAAGAATACTGAGAAAAACTCTGGTGGACTGGTAAGAAAAAAATTTTGCCCTCCAATCATTTTACATAATGTGAATATCAAAAAGCTTATTGACCAGTTAAATGTCAGATCTCCAAAAGTAGTTTACAAAATTATAAACTCTTCAAAAAATAAGAGTAAGCTTTATTTCGAGGATCTTTCCGCACATTTAGAAATGATGGAAATTCTGCGGTCGCAGAATATTAAATCATATTCCTATACTCCTCCTGAGCTGAAGAGGACAACATTAATTTTAAGAGGTTTGTACTAAATGACTGACGTGTCTGAAATTAAAGCGGCCCTTAATTCTGAATTACCTAATACAGTCGAAAATGTCGGCAAATTAATAACAAAATATTCTGCTATGAACGGATTTGAAACTGGTTTGTTTATTGTTACTTTAGTAAAGGTAAGCATCTAAACGATGTGACTAAGTTACGTTATTTGTTAAACCAATCCATTAAATGGGAAACTCCAAAATCAACAAAAGGAGAGATTCAATGCTTTAGATGCCAGATATGGGGTCATTCTGCTCGTAACTGTAATTCAAAATTTAGGTGTGTAAAATGTAACTCAGACCATGAGCCTGGTTCTTGTAGTGTAAAAAAAGGTGAATCCGTTCCAGTTTGTGTTAACTGTAATGAAAGTGGTCATGCCGCTAACTATAAAGGGTGCTCGGCTTACAAAAACTATGTAAGAAGTAGGAAATTGTTATTAATGAAAGCAAGAAATAAAACAAATCTAGCTAAAATTAACGTACATTCTGCTTTAGGTAGTAAATATGTAAATGAGAATTCTTCTTTTGCATATAGACAATAGACATAAGATCGTTAGCGAACCAAAAACACCTTCGATTGTAGAGGAATTTTTGAAACTCGGTGAATATTTTAATGTTCCGAAATCCTTGTCTTTGGAAACTAGAATGTTAAACTTTTTGCAATCTTACAAATTACTATCTGTCGAGGTGGCTAAAACTGAATATGGCAAATTATTAAAAGAAGTTTTAAACACTTATGGCCCGAAATAATTTAATTTTTATCACATTTAATGTAAGGTCCTTAGTCGAATTAAGTAGACGTATAGAATTAAATAAAATTCTTGACCATAACAAAGTTGACGTGTGTTTTTTACAAGAAACACATTTTCGTAAAAATTCAACTTTTCCTTTTGAAAATTATAATATCGTTAGAGATAATTCGAGTCTAGGCACTGCGATCCTTATCAACAAAAGTATTCAGTTTACATCCGTCATTATTGAATCTCTGTTAATTCCGAATTGTTTTATTGAAATTAGCTTGAAATTTTCGGGGCAATTAAAGAAATTTTTATTGGGTAGCTTATACTTTCCGTCTAATTTTCCACGGAATGATTTCCTCACATCTCTTGATATCATTAGGCAATTTTCAACGTCTTATGATGGTGCTTTCTTTGGAGGCGACTTTAACTCTCGAAATTCCTACTGGGGTGACTCTATTATTAACACCAATGGAAGAAGCCTTTATGATTGGTTAAATCTGTCTGGCTCTGATTTTGAAAGAGTTTGTGATACAGCTCCTTCTTTTCCTGCTGGTCCTTCATATTTAGATCACTTCTTAATCAGCTCAAGTTTAATTGATTCATTGAAGACAAATTTTCAAGTAGTTAGCCTGCCAACCTTTTCAGATCATTTTCCCTTAAAACTAACCTTTAAATTTCCTAACTTTAATTTATTATTAAATCCTCCGAGATTTTTTAGATCTTTTAAGAATACTAACTGGGAAGACTTTCGTGATGGCGTTCATCAAAATTTAGAAAATATACTTCTTCCTGTCAATAGGAATCTATCTAATTCCGAAATTGATGAAGCAGTATCTAACCTCAATGATTGTTTAAATCGCGAATTAGAATTGCACTCAAGACAAATTGAACTAAAAAATAGAAAATTTTTAGTACCAGACAGCATTAAAAAATTATATAAGATAAAATATGCATGGCAAAAAGAGCTTAAAAGAAATTTTCACAGAAATGGAAATAGAAGCTCTTATGAGTATACTTTGTTAAGTTGCCAAATTCAATTACTTAAGACTATAATTAGGGAGAGTGTTGAGCTTCATCAATCAGCTGAATTTAATAGGAGGCTAGAGAATATAAAACCTGGTGCAAAGACTTTTAAGGAGGTATTCAAGATTATTGGTTTTAAAAAAGCTAGACATTTTGATAAGATAATTGTTAACGGGAACACATTTTATAATTACGATGATATAGTTGAACATTTAAGATGTTATTTTTCAAATGTTTATAAGTTTTCTATACCTTCCAGTTCGGAGATTTCAGAAGTTCCCGACTATGTGAACTCTTTCTTATCTAATTGTCCGGAACAATTTTGTCAATTTTCTTCTGAGTCTAGTGCTCTACTTCCTAACAATCACTATCGATTCACTTTTCTTTCGGAAGTTGGGGAAATTATTAAAGGATTAAATACAAAAAAATCCTGTGGACTAGACAGTATTTCTAATTATATAATCAAGAAGCTTCCGGATTCTGCAGTTGAGTTTTTAGTAGTCATTTTTAATAATTCCCTTAATAATGGCTACTTTCCTAAGATATGGAGAATAGCAAAAATTTATCCGCTAATGAAAAAGCCTAATAATTTTCAAGTTGACAACTCTCGACCTATTTCAATGCTCTCTAATTTTGGAAAATTGTTTGAAAGAGTCATGAAATTAAAGTTGGAAAGTTTTAACGTGTTGAATATATTGTCACCTTACCAATTCGGATTTAAGCAAGGTCATTCGTCGGTTGACGCTTTACTGTATTTTCAGAATGCAGTTATTTGCAATCTGAGAAGGCAACAATGCACAGTTGCGGTTTCTTTGGATATAGAGAAGGCGTTTGATCGAGCTTATCATTTGGGTATTATTTTTAAACTTATAAGAATAGGTTGCGAGTCCTTTATTATTAAACTTATCTATAGCTTCTTTAAGGATAGGTCCTTTTTTGTGGAGATTAATAATATCAAATCGGATCTAGGTAGCATTTTCTGTGGCGTCCCACAGGGAGCAATCTTGGCCCCATTTTTATATAACATTCTCGTTTATGATTTTCCGCATATCTTCAGTCAGTCTAAGAGCATTCTTTATGCGGATGATTCTTTAATTTACGCTCATGATAGGGACCCTACAATTGCTTTAAGGAATGTACATAATTATTTATTGGAAATTAACCATTTTTATGAAAACTGGGGTATTAAGATTAATACTTATAAGTCTGAAGCAATTTGCTTCCGTAATGCCTCAGGCAAAGGACTCCGCAATACCGTTGCTTTAAGTAAAGTATTAAATCTCTCCTTGCTGGATTCGGTTATACCCTTTAAGAACCACATAAAGTACCTCGGGGTAACCTTAAACAATCTCTTTAAATTTAACCAACATGGAAGAATTGCAAAGTCCAAAGGATTACGCGTTAAGGGCTTATTTTCCAGATTATTAGCTAACAGACACCTCAGTCAAAAGGCAAAATTAGTAATTTATAAAGTATGTATCCGTTCAGTTATCTTGTATGGTTTTCCCATTTGGTTCACAATTTCGCCAACAGTCATGAAAGAGTTGGAGATTTTGGAGCGTAGTTGCTTAAGACTATGTGTTGGTTTAAATTTCAAAAATCATGTAAAAAGATTTTCTAATTCGGTAATTTATAAGAAAGCCAAAGTGCAGCCGCTTTCCACTTACGCGTTAGTCTTACTTAAGAAGTTCATGTCTCGTCTTGAATATCATGAGAATCATCTCATGAGGGACATTATTGAGTCTCAATCTGAAGTTAACTGGTCAAACGCTTGTTATTTGTCTCCAGTTGGAATTTTTCATGAGGAAATTATCTCTTCACGCAATGACGCTACATACAGTCTACCAGAGTTTTATTCTCACTCAATCCCTGGCTCGAATAGAGGCTAAATTTTTTTTTTACTTTTTTATTTTATTTTTTTGTGCTTTATGTTTTGTTTTGTTTTTGTTTAATTTTATTTATTTCTTGGTAGTTTAGTTTTAGAATTAAGTTTTAATTGATTAAGTTTATATCCGGACATTTTGGCTGTCTCCGTAAACGATTATTATATTATATTGAGCGATATAATTTATCTATTATCTATTAACATTTTCCTATCATCCACAAAAAATTACTTAAGCATGTTGCGTATACAGTAGAGGCTCGAAAAAGTTAAGTAGTTTGTTATAGGGGTGCTTAACTTTTCCGAATTCTTAACTTTTCCGTGATATGAAAAATGCATATGTTTATACGCGTATTTATACATTGTATATATTATTAATGTGTATTTAATACACATGTATATATGTATGTATGCAAATGTATTAATTTTTAGCTTTTAAAATAGGATCACTTAGTGGACAGTTTCTTTCACGTTGATATATGTAAGAACCATTTGTACAGCTGCTTCTCCAAATTCACGAATTCTGCCTTATGTATAGTCTTTCTCTTAATTTCGTCACATGTACCTGACACTGCAACATAAATGTTTGCTTTATTTCTTTTAAATTTAGAATTGAAGATTCAGAATCGTGAAAATCCATGGCCAATCGATTAGCCAAAAACGCCTTCATCAAATTTTTTTTAAATCTTGCATTTTTCGGCAACTGATAACCTTTTTTGCTTACGTGCTGCTGATATTGTTACGTTCAAAAGAAAACTAATAACTGATGCAAAAAAAGTATGAAACATTACGTACGAATGTAAAGAATTTTATAACGGTAAATGACGAATGTGTTGAATTTTTTTATGATACCCATGTACTTATATAGTACTACATATATTAATGCGATAATCGACATATGTATGTATAAGAATTCAAAATGATGTTAAAAATATAAAAATTAAATAAAAACAAAAATTACTCAAAAAAGTTAAGAAGCACTTAACTTTTTAGAGTTCCGTATGGTGACAGAAAGCTGCTTAACTTTTCCGTATTCTTAACTTTTGCGCGTCTTAACTTTTATGAGCCTCCACTGTATATTCATAAGTAATACTTTTAAAAGCAATTAAAATAATACATTACAGTTTTAAGTTCACATATAATTTCTGTTAACTAGTTCTTCATCACTTTTGTAATCTGTATTTTGAAAAAAAGTCTCAATAAACTTGAATTGAATTGAATTGAATCGATACAACGAGCTTTTGAATGTACCTCATTATAATACGATTCTGCAGAACCTTCTTCATGATTTCTATACGGTGTCATTAACCACGGTTCGAGCGGATATCCAGAATCGCCTGTAAAAATATCATATGTATGTATGTACTTAAAATGGTTTAATGTTCTTATGCCATAATTTCTTACCTAAAAGCCAAGCATTTCTTAACCTATTGGTATTATATAGTTCTTCAAATAAATTTCTTTCTTCCGATTGCTTTCAAATAAAAGAGTCATGTGATGCTCCTTCATATTTTAAATTTATCGATAAAATTTTGTACTCATGATCACAAATCCAAAAAGATTGATATGCAAATAAATTGATAGACACTAAAATTATCTGTGGGTATATAATTATGTATGTACGTGTACTTACTATCATTGAATTGAGGCTATGATAACCCTTCCGATTGTAAAACATGTGCTCGTTTTCTGATGGCCTTTGCAGCCCGAAATGAGTGCCATCTACACATCCAACCACTTAAATAAAGAATTTCATTAAACAACATGCATACGTTGTTTTTAACATACATATTTACCTCCAGGGCCCTGTTTCACAAAACTTACAAGTGTTGTAATACAAGTAAAATACTTGTAAAAATCAACTATTTTACAATTATGTGTTTCTGAAAACTATAATTGTATAATATAAGCCACAAGTCTGTTAAGTTATTTTACAAGCATATTTAATATTTTACAAGTATGTTATACTCAGACTCATTTCTCAAAACTAATGGCTAACGCTTGTAATTTGTATTATCTGTCAAAAATTTTGTGAGTCAACTGCCGTTTGTAAAAAAATATACAAGTAACTCCAATTTTAGAAGTGTTTTTAATTTATAAATAAACCACATATTATTAAACTTTTATAAATAGTATATACCTGAATATAGAAACATGTGGTCTAGTGACTCAAGCGATGATGAAGATTTCCGAGTGGTAAGAAGAGCTAAATCATATCGCCAAAGAATTAGCTACGATAGGATTGAAACGACCTATGAATTTAATGAAAGATTTCGCCTCACTTCGCATAATATGGAAAATCTTTTAAAATTGATAGGAGCTAAGCTGCAGAGACGTACTAATAAAAATAATCCAATGACAGAGAAATTTCAATTGCAAATTGTTCTGCACTGGATGGGAACGGGCTCACAATACCACGCAATTGGAGATATGCACGGTGTTTCCAAAGCTAGTGTTTGTAGAGCCATTCATAACGTTGTTAATGCTGTAAATACTAAAGTACTCCCCCTCTACTTGAAATTTCCAAAAAAAATGAAAAGCACCATTGAAAAATTTTATGCTATAAGGGGAATGCCAATGGTCTGTGGATGCCTAGATGAAACCTTAATTAAAATAGACGCTCCTACCAACTTTGAAGAAGCATTTGTCGACCGTCACGGTAATCACTCCATTACCTGCATGGTTGTGTGTGGACCCGATATGCAGTTTTATTACTCCTATGCAAACTGGCCTGGAAGCACGCACGATGCCCGAGTTTTGAAAAATAGCGCACTATTCCGTCAAATGGAAAATGGTTGGAGACCCGCACAAAATGGAATTCTTCTTGGTGATTCTGCTTACCCCCTTAAAGAATGGCTAATTCCACCAATTTTGACCAATGAAACTGATGAGTCAAATCGAAAATTTCTAAGAGCTCATAAATCAACCCGCAGGATTATTGAAAATGCCATTGGTATATTAAAAGAAAAGTTTCCATGCCTTAACTATTTACGCTTAGAGCCGATGAAAGATTGTGCGGTTTTTAATTGCTGTGTTACTCTTTGCAATTTTGCAAGATCAAATGATCAGCAAACAGAAAATAATAATGATGACGAGACAGAAGACTTTAATACAATTACTTTTGGAGAACCAACACATGAGGACCAACTAAGTGATGGACGAGGACGTAGAAAATTGAACAATATTTTAAATTTTTTTCGAAATTAGATTTCTTTAGAAGTACATATATGTATGTAGGTATTATAAAAAATATATACTACAAATATATACATACATATGTTTGAATAAAATACAATACGTCTTTGGAAATAAGTTTACCCTTGTGAATTAAATATTGTGTAACTTTAGGAACTTGTGTTTCAAATATAATAAAAATTAGCCCAATAAATTTTGATAAAGTGCATTCTCTTGTATTTGCCTTTTTTGATAGGTTTTTTGTTTCCTTTGAAACACAAAAATGTTTCTTATAAATGTCAAATTTGCTTGTAGAAATGTTATTTTACTTGTGGAAATGTTATCAAATGTACACTAACATTACAAGTGCTGTTAAAATCTTTGTGAAACGGATTTTAACATTACTTGTTAAATTATAACTTGTAATTTGTAACTTGTAGATTTGTAAATTGTAGTTTTGAGAGAGAGGCCCCTGGGGCCTATTTCTCAAAACTACAATTTACAAATCTACAAGTTACAAATTACAAGTTATAATTTTACAAGTAATGTTAAAATCCGTTTCACAAAGATTTTAACAGCACTTGTAATGTTAGTGTACATTTGATAACATTTCCACAAGTAAAATAACATTTCTACAAGCAAATTTGACATTTAGTATTTAGTGATGTGAGATTTTTCAAGTAATCAAAAAATATAGTTTTTATTATATTTGCCGATTCGGAAGTAAAACGAATTTAATTTTTTTTATCAGTTCTAGTTTGTCCAAGTTTAGTGCTTAGTAAAACGTTTTATTTTGGGTAAAGAAGACAAAGTCTTTATTGTTTTAGCTGCTGAACTATTTACATAAGGATATTGAAATAGTTTTTGATTGCCTTACATACAACGAAACCAAAATAATAAAACTAATTCACAACCAAATGGGGTTTAAATATATTTTATTTTATAATGTGTATGTACATATATGTACATATATATACAGCTAAAATAGAAAAACTAAGCTTGCTTGGTTTCCTTTTTGGAGCAAGCAAAAATGATCGCATGTGCTACTCAAAACTCAACATTTTTTAATGACGTTATAGCCCAGCTAGAGTAGGATCAAACAATGTAAAATTTAGCCGTCAGTCTCCCGTGGGTCAAGACTTACAGGGTCTAAACCTCTAAAATGAAATTTAAAAACCTTCCATAATAATAAACCGATATACACGATATTGATATAATTTAAAAGTTCTTTAAAATTACAGTCGGTTGATGTACAGAGCGATCTAATTCGTTGACAGCCGAATTGAATTTTAATATTATTTTGACAGACATTTTTAAAAAAAGTACCGTTATCCTAAAAATATATCGATATAACGGCACATCACATATCACAGTCTTCCATTTCACATACTATGTATGTTTGAAACTCTTATTTTGTTAAGGGCGTATGTTACGTGAGTTTAAGAACAAATTTTTAGTTAAAATATAATTTTTGTTTTGAATTTTAGGTCTTTTTATAAAAAATACTTAATTTTATCATCGATATTTCGCCGACCATCGGTTGGCATTGTCAGAATTATTGTAAAGAATGAAGAAAATAAAAATACCAATTTAGTTTTATAATCCTGACGATGTCGGCGAAATATCGGTAATATAATTAAGTATTTTTTATATAAAGACCTAAATAAAGCTCAAAATAAAAATTGTGTTTTAATTTCATAAAGAGTCAATTATTTATTACGAAAAATATTTAGATCAAAATTTAATTTCCAAAATGTTATACATATTTTTGTCATTTAATGTTATATAAATGTTATATATAATATTATATATACATATATATATATATATATATATATATATATATATATATATATATATATATATATATATATATAATATTATAAATATGCAAAATTTTCTTAATTTAAGTTTTTTGCTTAACAAAAATAACTTATCTTGTACCGATTACCAACTACTGCACACTTTCATTTTATGCGTCACAAATAAATATATGTTATTGTTTTGAAATTCAATTGAAATTATAATTTTTTTTATTTTTAAAAACATTTATGTTATTTCATAAAATAAAATGTCAAAAACAAGTGAAAAACTGCATTTTTTACGCTTAGTACGCGACTCAAAACATATTTAATTTGGTGCCTTCTCTGACAGCCTAACACGAGAGATGAAAATGGCAGAGTGGAAAACAATTACAAAGAACTGCCAATCTATGGGAATCATTAGTGCGCAGAAGGATTATACATATGTTCGTAACACGTTTTGGTCGAACATTAAACGTGCTACATTGGTGAGTTTAATAATTCTCTAAAAATTTACTTTAATACGTAATACTATATACTTTTCAGGCTAAGAAAGATAATTCATCTACAACAGGTGCTGCCGGAGGAAAACACCAAAAACTAACCACAGTAGATGAACTTGTGTTAGAAATAATAGGCCATGATTCGCCAATAGTAGATGGTATCGGTGTGCCCGATGTATTTGTTGACTTTGCTGTTGACGAAGTGGAAGGAACAATTAATCAAACTAATATAGAGGGACCTGCAGTAATAACAGCATCAGCAACAAAGGAGCAGCAGCATTAGCAACAGTTACAGTGGAATCAAGTGCAACAGTAGGAGCAACAACAACAGTTGAAGCAACGACTTCAATAAAAGAAATGCCAAAAGATAAGCTAACCTTAAGCTACAAAGAATTATCAGCAGAAAAACGTATGCACATAAGTATCAATACATAAATAAGTATATATGTATGTATGTATATAAATTATTTCATTGCTAAATTTGCAACCCCTATTTTGTTTATAGGAAAAAAAGTGCAATCTGATAACACAAAAGAGAAACGGACGAGGAGGCAGAGCGTCAATTAAAGAAAAAGAAGCTAACGCTGCAAATAGAATATTTGGAACTGCAAAATTACAAAACAAAATTAGAGATCCTTTCTTTGGAAACTAGTCTGCATCTCTCAGCATCTAAATATACGGTCGCAATAGAAGTAGATAGTAAAAATGCCTATTAAATACACATACGCATAAAATGAAGCGATATTTTTTTATTTGCATACTACTTATGTACAAATATGGCTTTATGTTATTTAAGTATTAGAAACCGTAGTTGAATTTCAGCATTTATTTATTATTTTTTGTTTGTTTTTAATTAAAACGTTTATGTTCTTTAATTTAATATTTGTTATTATACATGTTTATATCAATGAATTTAATAAAAGTTTTTTAAATAAATTTTGGTACCTTTTTAGTCACATCTATGCTATTAATTTAAGAAAAATAAGAAACATTTTTGTGTTTCAAAGGAAACAAAAAACCTATCAAAAAAGGCAAATACAAGAGAATGCACTTTATCAAAATTTATTGGGCTAATTTTTATTATATTTGAAACACAAGTTCCTAAAGTTACACAATATTTAATTCACAAGGGTAAACTTATTTCCAAAGACGTATTGTATTTTATTCAAACATATGTATGTATATATTTGTAGTATATATTTTTTATAATACCTACATACATATATGTACTTCTAAAGAAATCTAATTTCGAAAAAAATTTAAAATATTGTTCAATTTTCTACGTCCTCGTCCATCACTTAGTTGGTCCTCATGTGTTGGTTCTCCAAAAGTAATTGTATTAAAGTCTTCTGTCTCGTCATCATTATTATTTTCTGTTTGCTGATCATTTGATCTTGCAAAATTGCAAAGAGTAACACAGCAATTAAAAACCGCACATGCTTTCATCGGCTCTAAGCGTAAATAGTTAAGGCATGGAAACTTTTCTTTTAATATACCAATGGCATTTTCAATAATCCTGCGGGTTGATTTATGAGCTCTTAGAAATTTTCGATTTGACTCATCAGTTTCATTGGTCAAAATTGGTGGAATTAGCCATTCTTTAAGGGGGTAAGCAGAATCACCAAGAAGAATTCCATTTTGTGCGGGTCTCCAACCATTTTCCATTTGACGGAATAGTGCGCTATTTTTCAAAACTCGGGCATCGTGCGTGCTTCCAGGCCAGTTTGCATAGGAGTAATAAAACTGCATATCGGGTCCACACACAACCATGCAGGTAATGGAGTGATTACCGTGACGGTCGACAAATGCTTCTTCAAAGTTGGTAGGAGCGTCTATTTTAATTAAGGTTTCATCTAGGCATCCACAGACCATTGGCATTCCCCTTATAGCATAAAATTTTTCAATGGTGCTTTTCATTTTTTTTGGAAATTTCAAGTAGAGGGGGAGTACTTTAGTATTTACAGCATTAACAACGTTATGAATGGCTCTACAAACACTAGCTTTGGAAACACCGTGCATATCTCCAATTGCGTGGTATTGTGAGCCCGTTCCCATCCAGTGCAGAACAATTTGCAATTGAAATTTCTCTGTCATTGGATTATTTTTATTAGTACGTCTCTGCAGCTTAGCTCCTATCAATTTTAAAAGATTTTCCATATTATGCGAAGTGAGGCGAAATCTTTCATTAAATTCATAGGTCGTTTCAATCCTATCGTAGCTAATTCTTTGGCGATATGATTTAGCTCTTCTTACCACTCGGAAATCTTCATCATCGCTTGAGTCACTATTTATAAAAGTTTAATAATATGTGGTTTATTTATAAATTAAAAACTCTTCTAAAATTGGAGTTACTTGTATATTTTTTTACAAACGGCAATTGACTCACAAAATTTTTTACAGATAATACAAATTACAAGCGTTAGCCATTAGTTTTGAGAAACGAGTCTGTGTATAACATACTTGTAAAATATTAAATATGCTTGTAAAATAACTTGTGGCTTATAATTAATACAATATAGTTTTCAGAAACACATAATTGTAAAATAGTTGATTTTTACAAGTATTTTACTTGTATCACAACACTTGTAAGTTTTGTGAAACAGGGCCCAGGAAGTCTAAATTTTTGCATAAATGATTCCATGCATGAAAAATCTTATTAATTTTGGGCATATTGCGCGTTCAGTTTCTTTTACCATTCTATTTACTGTTTTTGCAACCGCACTTTGACACAAACCCATCAAGTAGTCATTCCCAACTGTGTGCTAGAAGCCGCCACTGGCTAGAAGCGACAGAGTTGCTTCCAGCTGCAGCTTTGCAGGTAATGCTGTAGATAGATGCCCTTCCAAACGCAATTCACCAAGTAGGAAATTGAACGCCTCTTTTGGAAACCTAAACCCCTTGATGAATCTTTAATACATACATATGTATGTATGCATGTCAATTATTATTAATTCATTCGGATGATGACTTTTACTTACGCAGCAGTCGGCAACAGTGTTGCCAGTGAAATTTCCAGAAAGATACATTTTAGTTTCCAAAAAGATAAATTTTTTCCCAAAAAGATACATTTTGAAAAAAATTTAATTTAACGTTTAACATTTATTAACATAACATTCTTATTTAATATTTAATAAATATTGTGAAGAAACTGATATCATGTAAATTCATTTTTATATTTATTTAAGTCATAAATATTAGGTATGTAGTTTTTAAAAATACAGTAAGCAAACTTTAAAATTAATTATATGTAACTATCTTTGGATATTATCAAAACAAATTAATTATTGTAAAAATTAATATACAAGTTAAGGCGCTTATACTAAGGCGAGTATATCAAAAAATTCATATAAATTTCCTGAAAACAAAAAAGATTTCCATATTTCCTCAGAACAACTTCGCACTACTAGTAATCATCGATTTAGGTGGATCATATGTTGAAACATCGTTAATGTTTTCTTTCACCAATATTAAAGCTGCTATTGTATTAGTATTGAGTCGGTTACGATGATCAGTCTTAATAAGTTTTAGTTGGCTAAAAATTCTCTCCACGCATGCATTCGAAAATGGAAGTACAAATGTTAAACAAACTACTATCTTCAAATTTTTAAACATCGGCTCATTAACAACATTTTTTAAATTAAACACTTTTTCCCAATACTCATCAGCGGCCATATCACTGTTTAACCCAAGCTCTTCGTGGTTGAGGAGAGCGTGCTCACGCCATTCCTTATGCAAGGCATTCTGGTCTATAAAATTTAACAAAGTCGAAAATTTTTTTATACAACAGTTAAATCCTTTTCTTTAAAAGATTGAGCTCCCTTTACATTAAACATTTTTATAATATTAAATATTTCATCGGTAAATACGAACTTTAAATTTATTTTTTTTAATACTTCGATATAAAATGATTGGCGATTTTTTAGTAAATCATATTTCTTATGCTGATCTTCTATTAGGGTAGCAAGCGAAGTATGAGCTAAAACACCTAAATAAATTTTTTCAATTGGTAGAAAATAATTTGGATTTGAATATTCTATTTTCAAAGCATCTGTTGCCTTTATATAGTTAAATTCTAAATAGTTGCTAGCAATTGTTTTAATTAATTTTTCAGCTTCAAATTGCAAAAGGTGTAGACGAGGGTTTTTCGCCTGAAATATTAGATTAAAATCGTTTAAAAGTTCCAAAGTGTATGACATAAATTCCAAATAAATTTGTGTAATGTCGTTACTCAATAAATCCACAATTTCTTGGTTGCCTTTAGTGAGATTCTCGAATAATTCCAACCGAAAATATTCTGTTAAAGCAGTGTATTGCTCCAGAGTTCTAACAACACACGATTTAAGTGAAAGCCATCGTGTTGCTGCTGGACTTAAAATTGTGTGGTTCTCTACTTGAAAGTAATTTTGAAATTCGTGAAGTTTGGATATCCTTTTTGAACTTCTACAGAAGTGTCCTGCGATGCTTCTTAACATGTCCTCTACTGTTCCTGGTAATTTCGCACAAGCTTTTGACGCTACTAGATGTATAAGATGGCAACTACATTTAATGCATACAATGTTCTTTACAGACTTTTTTAAATGACTAAAAACAGAGTTATGGTCTCCAGCCATGACATTTGTTGTGTCAGAGAAAAATCCAATAAATTTTTCAAAAGGCACAGAATTATTGCGTAGCCAGTTTAAAAGTCCCATGATATCGATCGACAACTCACTCATTATCGTTCGCCTAAGCGTCCCACTACCTTTCGACTTGTCGTTCGCCTGGTCTTACGTTTGTAACGCAATCCAATTACACACTGTTAAATTACTATATTGCCATATGAGCAATTTCAAAATTAATCGCTATTTTTAAAACAAAAGTCGGTAAAATATCGAATTTGTACTATACAAAATGCAACTATATGCTATTATAATTGATAAAAATGACAGCAAAATAGTAAACAAAAAATGTGTATAAAATTATTTTCGTTAAAAATTTCTATAAAATGAAATTAGAAATACATACATAAGTGCATATAAATAAAACAAACAATAAATAATAGTATTTTGTCTTGTGCTAAATTGTGTCGTTTAGTTTTGTGTAACATGAATTTGTCTGTTGCAGTGCATTTTTTAGAAGGGATTCAGGAGTACGAACTGGTGCCACGCAGACAGTTGCGTGACAACTCCAATGTTCTTGATATGGAAAGAAAAGAGTAATATATAAATATGTACGTGCATAAGTATGTATACATGTGTGGATAAATAGTGTACTATTTGTTGTAAATAAATATTGTGTTGTTTCAGATTTGTGGCAAATTTTCGCATTTCCAAGGTATTTTTAATATCTTATTGGATACATTGCAACAAAAATGGCGGCCTGCATGCCGAAGTACACAAATTCGGCCAGGCATCAAATTAGCAACCTTTTTACGCTTCTTGGCAACGGGGAGCTACCAGCGAACGGTCGGAAACGAAAACGTGTCGTCAACTGCTAAATCATCTGTAAGCCGAATTATTTGTGAATGCCTCCAGTTGTGTGAAGATTATATTTGCCCGGAATGGATAAAAATGCCTCGGCCTGAAGAGGAACGGGAAATTATGGAACATTTTTTTGACGACAGTGGCTTTCCGGGAGTAATAGGATGCGTTGATGGAACGCATATCCGTATCAAGTCTCCCGGTGACGACGTTAAGCGTTTGTATTATAATAGGAAGGGATATTACAGTATAAACGCAATGATGGTAAGTACATTCATAGTATGATGTAAATTTGAACCATTAACAAATATTTTTATTTTTAGATTTGTGACCATAAAATGAGCATCATGTTTGTCGACGCTAGGCATCCCGGCTCCAATCATGATGCATTCATATGGGAATATAGTGCAGCTAATCAAATATTACAAAACAACTTTGATGGTGGAAAACGTAAAGCTTGGATATTAGGTAATATTTAATAGTTTATATATATATATATATATATATATATATATATATATATATATATATATATATATATATATATATATGTATGTATGTATATATATATATATATATATATATATATATATATATATATATATATATATATATATATATATATATATATATATATATATACATATATATGTATATGTGAGTAAATCATTTTCTCTTTGTTATAGGGGATGGCGGGTACAAGCTGAAACCTTTTCTTTTGACGCCTTTCAGGAGCCCAAGTGAAGGCTACGAAAGACGGTTCAACAAAAAGCATGCCAGTACACGTAATGTGGTGGAGAGATGCTTTGGTGTTCTCAAAAACAGATTTAGAAGTATCCTTGGCTCAAGAGGACTCCATTATAGCCCCGAACAATGCAGAAAAATTATAAATGCGTGTTGTGCGTTGCACAATATGTGCATAAGGTACAAGTGCGTAGAAGAATCGGCGGGGGAAGTAGAAGATGCTGGTGATGAGAATGTCGGGAACGAAGATAATGTGGATGATGAAGAACAGAACACTGCGGTCGCAATAAGAAGAAGCATTGCAGTAAATTTTTAGAATTGTTATTTTGTAAGAGGTCCTTTTTAGGGCTACCAAAAGATTTAAAAAAGAGATTGAATTTATATATAGTATATATTTTTTTTTATTAAAAAAAATTAAATTCTATTTGTACATATGTACATACATATGTATGTATTTATGTATTCTATTTATTACATGCTTACATATGTATATACATATTTACTAATAAAAATAATAGTTTTGAAAATAAGTAAAATAATACATTTCTAGAGGAAATTTTGGATAAATTGAAATACATGTTTTATTTATTTTTGCTTGTAATGCTTTCCGAAAGAACCTTTGCAATAGCTTCAAGGGACGATACGATTTTGGCCTGAGTTTCAGCATTCTTTCTCTCAGCTTCTGCCTTAACTTCGGCGGCAACTGCAATTCTTTTGGCAACATCAACGAGAGCTTTTGTTGCCTCAACCAGCATCTTTGTTGCGTCAGACTGCTCCTTTGCTATAGCAGCTGAGTTTTCACCAACCATTAATTGGCGGCGAATGAGGTTGATTTGCTCATCAGTCGTAGATTTTTTCTTTGCTGAGGAACAGCTAGGAAGCTCATCTTCATCACGTTCATGTTGCCGTTTTTGCGGTTGTTACAACTGAGGCGGTTGTTGAGTGGGAAGCTGATTTTGTTCCACATTTTTTTGTTGCCTGGAAGGAGTAACAACTGCTACAACCTTGCTACTCCTGGGTGGTGTATCCACTATCGCTTTAAGGCAACTTTCGATAGGATCAATTGTTTCCGAAGTTGCTTTGTCGACATGACCAAAGAACTTTCCAAAAGGTGCAGCAGCTTTGGATAGAGACAACGTACGATCCACAATTTGCTCCAATTCGGAAAGTGTATTCATCCGAGGTGCAGTGCTATAAAGCCATAGGTAATAAAGCCATATGGTTTTATTTCTCATTTCATTGAGAAATAAGGCCATATGGCTTTATTGCCTACACCTAAGTGCAATATCACCATAATCGTTTAGTAACCAAAATGGAAATAACGCCATAACTCTGTAATTGTTATGGTTACAAATTGCCAAAGAATTAGTTGCCATTGTCAAATGTGTAAAAAAATATGGTACAGGAGGTGGAAAGGGGGCGGGGGGCGGACGCGCGTTCGGTAGGCCATCGCGGCGCGCGGCACGCGAGTTAAATGAAACACAATTAATATCAAATTATTAATATTTATTGTGTCTTCATTCTTTTGATGAAATCTTAAGACTGACTTTTAATTTTTAAACTTACTTAAGTTAAGCAACGAGAAAGGTTTTGGTTATTTGCGTTGCTGTCTGGTAAAGCGTGAGGATCATAAAATATAACTGTAACCAAAAAAATATATTTACTTATATATGTCGATCACTACTTACATTCTTTGCTTCAAGTTAAACTGTGTATGTTTCCCTACACTTTACCAGCCGTTATTATATATTAGTGTTATACGTATGTAACTCCTCCATCCCTTGTATGAAATTCTCCTGGATTTCATTATTATTGAGGTATATATAAGTATAATGTTTGTTTTCATTTCTTCTAATTCAATGTCTTTTATTTTTGACTTATATAATTTTTACTTTATTAACAATTCTACGGTTTTTAATTTTCAAAATAACTAATACATATAATGATTATCACCAAAATAATAAAAGTTGTACTTTATTTACACATTTCTGAACTTTTAATTCTTTAATTTCATTAATATTATTTCTGTGTTCTAAAATAAAATCGTTAAATTCAGGGATGGGGTTTGGTTATGTTAATAATTTACATTGGTGAAAAAAGGACTTTTCATAGAGTATGCTTTTTGTGCTTTTAAAAGTCTGATTAGTAATATAGTTAATAATATCAAAATAAGTTTGTTTTTGGATAGTTTCTTCGTCTATCTTTATTATGTTAGTTTTAACATTAAAGTTTTACAATTATTTTTAATTAAGCAATGACTGTTTTTTTATGTTTAAGTATAACATTTTCATCATAGTATTAAATAAGATTGTTTACTTCTATAAATTTTCATTTTACATAGTCATGACTTTAATTTTTATAATTTTTTATTTTTTATTATTTTTTTTTTATATATACATATAAATCAATATTAAAATTCTCAAAATCTGTTTTTATAAATATACTAGCATAAATATCGTCCTGATTTTTTTTCTATTCTGTCCTCTAAAAATTTCGACGTAGACAATTTATCTAGGTACAAATATCCTTTACGATTTCGTTATTAATTTTCTGACTTGCTCTAAAGTATACTGATGTTATCTTGTTCTATTGACTGAATAATTAGTTGATCTGCAAGAATCCTTCAGCACTAAAGATTAACATTAGCAGTACCAGGGTTTGAAAATTTAAAAAGACGTTTAATGTTGGATTCGTGAACATTTTCTAATTTGTGCTTTCGAAATTTGGGTTGCTCCTTGTGTCTGACGTTTGCATAATTTTTTATAAATCCCACTGACCTATTTTCTTCGTATCTTTCTCTTGTTTCATTAACTTTATTAATTTTTAATAGCTTTGCCTCCATTAACCGATCCCTCAATAAAGATCTTTGGATGCTACCATTGTGTACTTTAAAAGGTGTATCCTTTATTGTTGAATGGTAGGAGCTGTTATACAACTCTATTGCCTTTGACATTTGTTCTTTGATTGGTAGCCGATTTGCTATGTTAAGAGTTCTAATTTTTTCTGTCACTGTGTTGTTAAGTTTTTCAACGTCCGAGTTGCCAGTATGGCTATTGGGCTTTGAAAAATGAATTTCTATTCCTTCAGTTTTACAAAACTGTTTCACATTAATATTGTTAAACTCATTATCACACACCAGTTTCCCCATCTTTCCAAAAATTGATATAAGTATACAGCCTTAATTTCTCGACCAGAGTCAAGCTATTTCTATCATTCAAGTGAAAACTCGTAGCGTGCTTTGAAAACTTGTCTATAAACATTATAAAGCTCTGCTTAGTGTTAACATAGGTATCTACATGAACTATCTTGTTAATATCGGAAGGTGTTTCTGTATATTCGAATTTCTTTTTAATAGGCCTCCTATCGTACTTCCCTGCTGCACAAATTTCGCAATTATTTATAACTTTCTGTATCATCAGTCTCAAGTTGGGATAGTAAATTTTATGTTTCAATCCCTCGAAAGTGGGTATAATTCCAGCGTGACCTGACTCCACAACATGAAATAACGATATTTGTCTCGCCTCGTCGTCGGAAAACATATCCTTTGCATTATAAGAACATCTTACGAATTTTACCTTATCGCATTTTTTAAATAGCTCAATTATTCTACTTTGCAAAATGTTGTAATTATGATCACTCAAGTCAGAATAAATTCCTACTTTACCCCCTGGCCCCACATGCCGTTTCAGTATATAGTCCAAATTACTATTCAAATCATTTGAGTCGACAAAGATCTTTTTGTTCCCATGGATATTGTCTACTTCTTTAGTTTTGCTATTTGTCAATATTATCTGAGTTCTGAATCGATTCACAATAGTGTCTAATATAGGTATGTGATCGTTCAGATCCTCTTGCTGTGAGTGTATTGTCGCTGCTACTGAGTCATTGTAGTCATTCTCATCCTCAATGTTTTTAATTTCATTCATATCAACATCAATACGGCTCAAAAAGTCCGCAATTTTATTTTCGCTGCCCTTAATATAATCAATTTTAGCATCATATTCTCCCAGCTGAATAAGCCACCTCTGCAATCTTGGATTAATATCCCTTGCAGAGTTTTTAACTTGTAACCACTTAAGTAGCTGATGATCGCTATGCAAGTTAAATTCTCTGCCATATAAATACGGCCTAAAATATTTGACCCCCCAGACCACTGCGAGAAGTTCTTTCTCTATAGCAGAGTAGTTTTCCTCATGCTTGTTCAAAGTTCTTGATGCGAAACTTATCGGATGTCCTTCTTGAGAGAGGACTGCACCCAGAGCGAAATTACTAGCATCGGTTGTCAACTGAAATCTTTTGTCGAAATCTGGATATCTCAAAATAGGGTGTTCGGTAATCAATTGCTTTAATTTTTCGAATGACATTATGTAGTTGGGATCTTTAGTATTGACTTTTCTTTCCTTCTTCAGATAAGAAACCATTGGATACGCCACTTTTGCGTAGTCCTTTATGAACTTTCGGTAGTAGCCAGTGGCTCCTAAGAACGATTTAATTTGTTTCTGATTTGAAGGTAACTTCAAATTCCGAATAGCGTTAATTTTGCTCATATTTGGCTTTATACATTCTGGAGTCAATACATGCCCTAAGTAACTGGTTTCCTTTGCCAGGAAATTACATTTATCAGCCTGTATCTTAAGGTTTGCTTTCTCAAGAACCGCAAAAATCTTATCCAAGCTATCTATATGTTCTTGTAACGATGTACCGAAAACGAGGATGTCGTCCATGTACACCACACATATTCTATTGATATAGTCCCTCAACACCGCATTCATGAACCTTTGGAACGTGGCAGGTGCATTTTTAAGTCCGAACGGCATCCTGACATATTCGTAATGGCCCAACGGAGTTGAGAATGCTGTTTTCTGTCTGTGCTTGGGTTCTACCATAATTTGGTGAAAGCCTTTGGCTAAATCTATTGTTGAGAAATACTGAGCTCTACCCAATTTGTCCAATATAGATTCTATATTGGGAATTGGGTACTTATCAGTGATGGTGTTATCATTGAGATTTCTATAGTCTATAACAATGCGCCACTTTTTAGTCCCGGAATTATCTTCCTTTTTAGGGACGATCCAAAGTGGGCTGTTATATGGAGAAGAACTTTCCGCTATTATACCCTGCCTCAACATATCTCTAATTTGTCGCTCGATTTCATGTTCGTGGACTTTCGGATACCTGTACGCCCTGGTGTAAATTGGTCTATCGGTCCTCGTAACAATTTTGTGCTTTACTTCATGAGTGAACGTCAGATTGTCGCCTTCTCTATAAAAACGTTTATTATAACGTTTGAGTAATTTAAGTATTTTGCAGCTTTCCTCCTTATTTAGTTTTGAATTTTTAAGCAAGTCTGAATTAGGGCATTGTACTTTTTCCAATGCACAAACATTATAAATATTAAAGGGGTAAATATTAAAATATATTGTATTATTAGCAACTTGCATACAATTTTTCTCGAAATCGAGCTTAACTCTCAATTTATGCAAAACATCCTGTCCAAGTATAGCATTATAGTTACTCCCTGTAAGTTCGTTGACCATGCAGGATATTTCGCCATTTGTACGAAATTCTTGGGGATATGGAGTGATTATTTGTTTTTCTATCTGTGTGACACCATTTAGCGTCCTAAAGTGTAATTTTTGTTCTAATTGTTTTGATTGAAAACCCTGCAAGGAATTAGGGGATATTATACTCCTAGTTGATCCGGTATCAACCAGGCAATTTATCCCCTGGTCCCCCATAGTCACTGTTACTATTGGGAGTTGTGAACCTGGGCCTCCGTAATAAAATTTACATCATGCTGAAAATCATCGATTTCCATAGCACCCTGCTCAGATTTCTGTATGGTTTGTGTTGACATTTTACTCTGCCTTGACCCACCATTGTTCAGAAATTTTCCTACGTTAGACGGTTGTGGATACCAATCCCGCCGATATGTTTGGCCAAAATTGGGTTGCCTTATATTTATCTATGTTGCGGTGTTTCCGCTGCCTTCCTTATAATTGTTTTGAAAATCTCTATTAGCACTAGGCCTAAAATTGTGTTTTGTATCTTTATAGTTACCACGGCGCATTTCATTTTTCTTGGCAAAGTCTGTTCGATTATTTTTGTCAGTATTTTTCCTATGTCTGTAGTCTATTGTCCTTCTGTCTGTGAGCAGTTTTAGTCTTGTATATTTTGTAATGGTGTCCTGCAGTGTGTCACTATCTCCTATATGTACCCTTACTGTTCCATCTATTTTTTCTAGAAGCAAATCCACAAGATCTCTATCGACACTAGTGGGGCTATAAACTGAAGGTTTTCTTATATCTAGCTGATACATTTCATTTATTTCGTATTTAGCTTCTAAAAATATTGTAAAAAGTTCGTCCATATCACTTACTTTAACACTTCTGCAAAAATTGAAGATTTCAGCATAAGTCTTCCTTGGCTGCATACTGTTTAAAAGCTTTTCTTTGACCCGCTCCCAGGTGGCACCATCATCCAATTCTCCGACTATTTTTCCGGCATTCCCTTCGAGTTTTTCATTGACTATGATCCTCAATCCATATGCGAGTAAGGCTTCGTTGCCGATTGCTAACGCCATTGTCGACTCTACTGACAATATAAACTGTCGCACATTATGGCTTCCGTCCAAAGGTTTTATTCTTCTGAACTCACTAATAATATGTTCAGTAGTGCGATTCAGTAACTTTATTTAAAGATTGTTGAGTTGGTTAAAAATTTTAACAGCAAAATTAAAGGTTTTGCTATTCAGTAACATTTTTAACCACATTCACTGGCGTTATCTTAACGGCAGTAATTTTTGTGTGGTTAACGAAACGATTCAAGTCAGCTGTTCAGTAGAAGCACGTACTCTTTTGCAAAGAGGGCAAGTTGTTATTTTGCAGCAAATACGTAAAATTATAAAAATATTTGGATATACAATGTCATTTATATTATTTTCTTATAGAATTTTACTTTTATTAATCATAATTAAAGTAATTCATGAAAATATATTATTATACACTGCTTGGTCGACACAAATTCTTTTGTTTTTTTTCTGTTCCTCTTTGTGTTTTTCTCTTATTGTAACAGAGATGCCACTTGATATCAAATTATAACAAAGATGTTAAAACGAAGTTAGTGAATCGCACAATGGTTAGTGCAAACCACACTAGTTGTTGTTATATTTAACCACTATTCAGTCTTTAAAAGTTACTGAATCGCACTACAGGTTTCAGACAGAGCCCCGCTGCCTGTTGTTGTTGTTGTTGTTGCAACGCTTGTTGATGCTGTTGTAAATTCATTTGGTGTTCTTGTTGCTGTTGTACTTGGATTGCAGCTGCTTCAAGCTGTTGATTCTGTTGTGCAATTTTATTCTCTTGCTGACGTACAACAGCTTCCAATTCGAATAGTCGTTGATTAAGCGCTTCCATATCTGTCTCGTTAATGATCTCCTGAAGATTTCTGTTATGGTCAAACTTATTCATTCTTTACTTTCCAATTCAATGAATTGTATTTTATTTTATAGTTATTCTCCTATTTATTTATTTAAAAAAAATTTTTTATATGTAAGCTTAACTTTTGCTAGCTTACAAAACTTTCGATGGCGAAATTATTTTTTTATTAATTTTGTTTTATTTTCAGATATTTGTTCTTGCAGTTTCTGCGGTTTTTTTTTTGTTAAAAAAAATTTTTGTTAACTATTGTTTATTACTTTCTTATTTTAAACAAATGTGAAATTGTTTTTTTTTTTATTTTTGTTTTGTGTAAGAAATGTTCTTATAGTAGTATATATATGAAAGTAGTTTTTTTTCGAAATTGTTTTTGTTTGATCTTTTTTTTAGAAAAAGGAAATATTCTTTAGAATTTTTTTTATAAATCCTGCCGACTGCGCCAGTTAAATGAAACACAATTAATATCAAATTATTAATATTTATTGTGTCTTCATTCTTTTGATGAAATCTTAAGACTGACTTTTAATTTTTAAACTTACTTAAGTTAAGCAACGAGAAAGGTTTTGGTTATTTGCGTTGCTGTCTGGTAAAGCGTGAGGATCATAAAATATAACTGTAACCAAAAAAATATATTTACTTATATATGTCGATCACTACTTACATTCTTTGCTTCAAGTTAAACTGTGTATGTTTCCCTACACTTTACCAGCCGTTATTATATATTAGTGTTATACGTATGTAACTCGCGCGCTCTATATTGCATTTTAACTTTATTATATTGAAAACATTTTTGTCTGTTGCTATGACCAACATTTCAAGTTTTCTGTGTGTTAAGAATTTATCAAAAAAGAAAGTTACGGTACAGACTATGTATGAAGAATTGTTAGTTTAAATCAGCACATTTTTTATTATTACATGACATTATCAAATATGTATGTACGTACTTATACTATTCGCGTGTTACAAGCAAACATCATCAAAAAATTAAATTAAATAATAAAATGGAAGAGAACCAAATATACGAACATGCCCAGTAAAAAATATATGGATTAATCCATAATCGAGCAATAAAGGAGTAATGACTTGGTCATCCATTTGGAGTAACAAGCGAGCTATCGAAATTTTTTGTTTGTTTTGTTGTTTATGCCTCGCTTAATACTCCAAATGGATCAATGAGGGATGTATCAGTTCGTTTTTGGGTTTTTGTCTCTTTGACTTAACTGTTAATTGTTGACGTTTTCGTTTTGTTTTTCTATTTAGTCAAAAGTCAAAAGTGAAAGACACATTTAATTTAATTGGTCTCAAAACATTGCTGCACAATTTAATGAAATTTGGGCGATTCTGTAACGCATGAGAAAAATTATGTATTATTAAAATAAAATCAATATTAAATTGAAATCAACAGAAGTCTGTTATAGAACATATCCCATTTTTATTACACATATTAGATTCATGAACCATGAATTCCAACGCGAATATAATATACAATAAATGAATATTTTCTTGTTTTTGTAAAAAATAACCAAATTTGTATTTTATATGAATGTTTACTCCCTATATGCTCTTTTAGGAGACAAAAACGATTACTCCCTTTATGCTCTTTTAGGAGACAAAAACGATTACTCCCTCTGTCGTCATTTTCAAGATCAAAGGGAGTACTCCATAAGGAGCTTAAAAGGAGTACTCGTGTCTGCGGACATGCTGTGTTAAAAATCCAATGAGGTCCGGAGTTTTATGGAGTAATCCATTACTCGCAAAGGAGCGCTCCAAGATTACTCTTTGGATGATCCTATTTTTTACTGGGTGAGTTAATATGGAATATGGATTTAGAGCATCCAGCAAATTATTATAACTACATAAAAAATTAAGAACAAATATTTAAATATAAATATATGTAGATGATGTGTCATAATTCCCACGTACATAATCCCCATTTCAATTATGGGGCTTATGTCCGGTTTTTTTTTCGGTCGTAACCCCCATAAAGGAATGGGGTTTATGTCTGAAAATAAAAAATTTTATGGCTATAAATCAATTTGCTCACCTTTTTCCATTCAACAACGGTGCGCACAGGCGGTCCATATGAATTCAACTTTTTTCCCAGCTTTACCCACTCGTTCTCTGCAGACTGTTTGCTGCTTCCAAAAACTGCGGAACCCCTAGCAAACTCTGGATTTGCCTCCATATACTCAACCAGTGCCTGTAGGTGCTGCAAACTTGATTTTTTGATGCTAAACATTTTTATAAGGATCATACACATGATTATTAATATGTATGTACATACATACATATATTCATAAATATATAATAATAGATATTTACTTACCACTTATTTTCCATTCTAAAGCTTGTTTAACTAATATATGTAAATATATAAATTTTATTTTGTTTTAAACGACAACCAAAACACAAGTGACTACTTTTGACATTTGTGCTCGCACAATATTATTTACTGGGACGCAAATTTATATGAAAGTGTTTACGTTATCGCTCGCTTTCATTTTTGATCGACTTGTCGTGCTGAAAGTTTTTATTGGGACACAAATCAGCTGTTTGTCGCCTAAAATTAAAGCGAACGATATCGTTCGATATCGTGGGACAGGCTGTTAATTTCGGCTCTTTTGATGGCATGGTCTTCATGGTTTGAAGTAACCAATTATTCGATTGGTTTGCAGTTCTTTATTGCATTCCAATTTTTTATACATATGCTTACCCGAATTCAGGTGTTTGTTTAATACTGGCTTATGGTTTGCTAATGTTATTTCACAAACTTTGCAAAATGATACCGCATTTCCGTTAGTAATTTTTTTCATTAACCATCCATTGTACTCTTTTATTAACAGCCATTTATCATTAAAATTGTACGTGGTTTTTTTTTTGGAGAATGACCTGTAAATTATAACGAAATGCCAATAATTCCATATACATAGAACCATATGTACATACATGCATACATATGTATGTATGTAAGTATGTATGTACATAAAATTTTTTTAAAATGTAAAATTCACTCACTCATTATGTTTATACATATGTACATAAGTATAATATTTGCAGTCAGCTTCTTTAGTTCTCTTCTTTTAATTTCGGGATTAAAATTGTTTTATTTTATAAAACTATTATACGGACTGAAATTATTAACTGTAAAGATCGTTATTGTTTTCTTCTAAAATTTCATCTTAACATATGTACATACATATGTATGTATATAATTATATGTACACAAGAATAAGCAGACGACAGAAGAACTTAGAAAACCTAACAACAAAATACTTGTTACTTTTCTATTTAGTTGTCACTGTTTTTTAGTATTCATAATGAAATGATAACTTTAAAAAACTTTGTCAGAGACGGAAAGCTCATTATTTTATTTCTGTATATTTTGCGTACAGATTCAAAAGATACGAAAAATGTCAGGATTATACATGGTACCTGAAGTCATCAAAAGATACGAAAAATATATCTTTCGTATCCTAATGGCAACACTGGTCGGCAATGACAATGGATCACTTTTGTCCCGCATTTTTTTTCTCATACAAACCTTATTAGACTCATCTTCAGACCCTGAAGACGATAAGCACAATAACATCAATGTTGTCATTATTACAGTATTCAGTTTTACAATATTTTAAGTTTTCACAAATAAGTATCGAAGATATTTATTTTTTGTGCTTCTTCTTTTCACAAACATATGCTACTTCTACCAAAACATGTGTTTGTTCTATTACAAAGTTAACAGAATTTGTTTACATTTTGTTAACAATTTCGATACGTGAGCGAGCTATCGTATGAAGGCATTAGTGCATTCGATTCGTCACCAAATTCTATTCTATTCGAAGCATACTCGATCACGTATGGGGTAATTCGGCCCCTGTTAAAAATGGTAAAATAAACGTTGAACCGAACTGTAATAAAATTTATTAAATATTTTTGCTGCAGATACTTACGTGCACAATCGCATAAAGATGCAAGTAGCTATTACACCACGAATACATTTGTGTATTACATTAAGATATATCGCTACTGGTGACTCCTACAAGTCGTTGGAGTTCTTGTCCAGGGTTTCTATAAACACAAGAGGCATCTTTATGTCCGAAGTTCTAAAATCCATATATGAAAGCCTTCAAGCCCTTTACTTAAAATTAAGTTACTTTCGTTTTAATTTCTCATTAATTAAAAATTAAATTCAATTTTATTGAAACAATTCATATGTACAAACATTTTATTAGAAAAATAAATAAAATGTAAGGAAAAAAACCAAAAGTATTTAGAGTCATCTTCCAAAATTTCAGCGTCAGACATTGCATTACTCGATGGCATCGAGTTCGAGCTTTGCGATAGAAGATAGAACAATTTTGTTATCGTTCGCCGCAAGCTTTTTCCTTAAAATTAAGATTTTTGTGTTTGTAATTAGCGCCTGCACGTCCACCATTAGATGGTACGCCTACAGTTCGGGAAATTCTCTTATTTGCCTGCCAACACTTTCCCCAAAAGCCTTAAATGCACTCACATCTTTGTTTATTGTAATTAATTTTTCCAACGCGTCATCCAATTTTGACTTGGTTTCTGGTGATTAATTTCGATTCGTTGAGCATGACGAATACGAATCTGAAACTGAAGTAGCTATCTGCTCAGAATCTGCCAATGTATAAACATCTCCATTTTAATATAAAATAATTATATACATACTTATGTATATATAGTATAATGCATATTCATTCACCCTAATTATGAAGGCCGACGTCGACGTAAACACAGTACTATACCCGTCGTCACATTGGTATGCCGTCGCCATCACCCCAATGCAATATTGGTATTAAAAAAAAGTATTGTGTTGCTGTTGTCCTGTTATCGATAATGTAAAGGAAATAGATATCATCGCTGTAAATGTTGACGTTGTTTATTTTCTTGAATTAGTTTTTCGAATTTAAAAGAAAATGTATTTTATGTTAGATTCAAGTTTTTTTCAACAGCAGAATATTGATGAAGAAAACAAAGAAAACCTTAAACGTAAAAGGAAAGTTATGAGCCAAAGATCAGACATCTATAACTTGCCAGATGCGAAGTAAGTGAATAAAGCAAAAATTTGCTAGAAATTTGAGACTAGTACAGAAAGTCAATAGTGTTATGCTATGCTTCCTTACAGATTTGTGGACTATTTTCGGTTGAATAAAATAGAGTTCAAAGGTGCAACTACTCTAAGATTCCTAGCAAAAGGATCTTATAAATTATGTTTTGGGAACGATTTTAATCTAGGATTATCACAACCAACTGTGTCATTAATTTTAGAGGAGACACTCAATGCATTGGAAACAGTAATCTGTCTTCTTTTTTATTAAATTTGAAATGATAGACGAAGAAAAGGCCGAATGTAACCTGGAATTTTTTCAAAAGACTGGGTTTCCCGACGTTATTGGCTGCGTGGACGGCACACATATCAAGAGTTTGGCGCCTAATAGGGAAGAGAAAAAATCTTTATTACAACAGAAAAGGATGTTTAGCATTAATGCAATGGTTGTAAGAAAGTTATAAAAAAAATTTCTTCGGCTAGAAGTTCTGAAGCTATTATTATATTTAATAGTAAACATGCAAAGGCTAGAAATACTTATAATTGAAAGAACAATTGCTGTTCTCAAAAACCGTTTCCGTTGCTTACTAGGTGCTCGCCAACTTCACTATAAACCTAAAGCAACTAAAATTGTTAATGTGAGTGCTGTTTTGCATAATAATTGTATTGAGTATCAGAGTTTGATTATCGACGATGATACTCAAATAAATAACTTTGAAAACAGCTATGAAACTTTTGATACCAGCACTGAAAGCTTGCAAAGCGACGAAGCTGTAGAAATCAGGGAACAAATTAAAAACAGTTTATTATAATTTAAAAATAATTATGTATTTCAATTTTTTACAGTTGTTTTTTATAACTAATAAATATAAAAAAAGTTATTTTATTCAAAAACGGCGTGAAGGTGGTTTTTTATTATAGTAATCAATATACAAAATTAATGCTTGTCAAGTACTTCCCATTCCTTTTTCTTTATTTGCAATTTAATGTTTTTCAATTGAATCTCAAAAAGTTCGTCTTCTTTACAATGCTGTCTTTCAATCAACTTCAATTTCTTTTTTTCAACCTCCCAAAGTTTTCGCAGTTTTTGTTTCCTCGCATAGCTTTCGTGTTTCTTTTAAAATATCTTTGATTTCTTTCATTGTATTAGATATCTCACTAAGAACCTGCTTTTGCATAGCATTATGATTCGCGAATAATTCATTTCGCTGAGAATTTTCACGATTTTCATTTCTCCTTCTTTTTTAGAAATAACTTCCACGTCTGTTGAAATTGCATCCACCGAAGTTGATGGCAAATCTTCGGCGTCCACAAGTATTACGAATTCCGCTTCAGATATGCATTGTCTTGCTGTTTCCCCAGTAGAGAACTGGATTCCTTGAAGTGAACCTTCAGGATTAAATTGTTTTTGAAATTGCATTAAGTTAGCAGCAGCTTCTTCTAAAGTTGAAATGGTTGTTAATTTGCATATGCCTCCTCCTGTTGCATTAACTTCAGCTTTGTTGTGCATCAACTTTCTCTTCACCTTACATTTGAAATCTCTCCAAACCTGCGCATACATACAAATTTTTTCATTTGAAAATGCACATTTTGACAACTTACCTTCTGCCAGCCGTCGCTATATCGAATCGGTGGTCCAATGGAATTTAATTTACTTGCAATTTCTTCCCATTCTTGTTTAAAATTATTTGGAGTCGTACACCTATGAAATCGTTTTGCTTGGTTTATTTTGAAGCTGCTGAATTAATTCCTCAAATTATTTGGCTGTTGTTATTTTAATTTTTTTCTCCATTTTAAAAACACCAGTCGTTAACAATATTTTTGTTGACAAAAACAGATTCAACTTAACACAATGTTTCTTGGAAAATGTAAAACGATTGTCAATTGTAATGATATTTTCCGCTGTCTACGTCACATGTAACAACATTGATATTCACAATATGGGTGATTATACATATGGCTATATGTCCATTATTATGTTACAAATTTTTATTTTATTTCTTAACAGATGCCCAATACTGAAAACGAATTGCAGCAAATTTCTGAAGACTTTCAACGTTTGTGGCAGTTTCCACACGCACATGCACTGGGTGCACTGAATGGGAAGCACATCCGGATTAAGGCTCCAGCACATACAGGCTCCCAATTGTATAATTTTATTTTAGCGCAGTGCTCTTTGCTGCTGTAGACGCACATAGCCGCTTCAAGTATATACACGTGGGCTGCAGTGGTAAGTTGTCCGTTTGTAGCAGGGTTTGCAGAATGGAAAGTTAAAAATTCTACAACCAACACAAGTAATCGCCGCGGAAGGAAATGTAGTTCCATATTTCTTTCTTGGCGACGACGCTTTTACGCTGGACAGACATTTAATGAAGCCACACAGCTATGAAATTAAGCGTGACACAGGAGATTTTTAATTATAGAATATGTCACGCACGAATCGTGGTGAAAGGTGCTTTCGCTCGGCTGTCTAATAGGTTCTGCATATTTCACAGACCGATCGAATTGAAACCTACATCTGTGGAGGCTTGCTGTGTTCTTCACAATTATCTCACTAAAACTTGAACAGTAACAACAGTGGCCGAACCGGTAGAGTAAGTAATTGTGGAATCGTTTTCAGCAATCGGCATCCAAACCCACAAAACTTATAAGTATGCATGCAGAGCTAGGGATAAGCCGTCACCATACTTAACTACATATGGCAATGTAGATTTTCAGTGGAAAAAAATAAATATTAAGTAAACGCTTGCATCCAATAGGAAATAATTTTTTTTTTTTATTTTTTGTATCCACTTATTGGTTAGAATTGTCAACAGTTTGTCGACGAATTAAAGACGCGTCAAGAAAACTCATCTCATTATACCAAAAGACACTTGGAGAATATAGATAGTCTGTGTCGGATCCTGATTTTTTTGCTTTTTTCCACTTTAGATTTTTTTACAATGTAGGCTGTTCGAAAAAACTTTATTTTTTTACCTCTTCCACAGACATTTTTGTTTTAGTAACAATAGATTCGTAGGCCTTTGTCTTCAACTCGTTCATATTACACAGAATTTCATGGCTTCTGTAGAGCGACATGAATCGCTTTTATTAACAAACATATTTTACTAGTTGGTCTTATTAAATTTATTTTTGATATTTATTTTTATAACATTTACTTTTACATTGATGCAAAATATTTGCAGCAAGAAAAACAAAAGATACTTAAGAAAATAATTATCAGCCATTTTCTTGAACGTAAATTGAAACACTCAACTTGAATGAGAAATTGAAAGCAAATTCTTTTAAATTTTTTAAAGTACGAATGTATTGGTGAAAAATTGTGAGTGTATTAAAACATGAAAGCCAAAACTTGATCGTGTAACCGTCAAGTAAACAATTAAAAAAGTTCATTACACAAATAAAAAAAGAAAAAAAAAACAACAAATTCGTTAAATAAGGCACATACGTAAGTACCCAGCCAGCATTTCGTGAAAATTTTAAACAAAAATGAGTAACATTTGACTCTTCTAGATGATTAAAACAATCGAATATGCGCTCATTATTTAGTCGTAAGTTACTCTCCAGTCGTGAGGAAACGGTACCCTGCAATGACTATTCCTACAGAATAGTTTATGATTTATGCTTAAAATCAGTTTTTACGAGTATTTGATATAACTTTTTACTTAATTTGGCAATCGTTTTGTGGTAATATTTGAAATCATTTTATGATCATATTTGAAATCATTTTATGATCATATTTGAAATCATTTTATGATCATATTTGAAGTCATATACAGTGATTTTTTGATTATATTTAAAATCATTTTCGCCCCAATTTTATAGTCAGATATTACTATAATTATAATTCATTTTATGATTGAATGTGAAATAATTTTAAAATTAATTTTTTTGTAATATTAATTTATTTCTATTCCATTTTAATTACATTTATTAAAGTTAATTAAATTTAAGTAAAAAAAAGTTAAATAGAATTTAAGTTAAAAAAGCAAAACAGAAACACAAAGTGTTGTTGGAGAATTCCATTAATTTCTTTCGCTTCAGCTTTATACTTCTGGTGGCAAATATCTGTAACAAAACATATTAAATACAAAATCATATTGTTATTTAAATTCATATAAATCTTACTTATGACTATGGTTGTAATAAACAACTTCTCAGCGCTTGGTTTTTCGTTGGTTCCCTTCCAACTGAATTGAGAAGCCAATTCATCAGAAAATACTTTCCTTATGGAACTTCTAAGGAACTGCGTCTGTCCATCGCCACCAATATTTCCAATAAAATTTTTCTATGACAAAAAACAATCAAAAGAAAAAGTAACATAAAAATATGGGAAGGAATACATCGTTTCAATATACTTACAAAATCATCCAAGAATTCTTTGTCTTTCTCCAATTCACTATTGAAAGCGTTCAAATCATCCTTCAACATAAAAGGCAGTTTGTCAAATTTCGGGTTGTTCTTAAAGGCTATTGAATTGTGATGCTTTCTATTTTCTAATTTTACAGCAATTACTTCCTCTGTTAATTTTCCAATTGTCTTTCTGTTTTGCTGTACTTCTTCTGTTAACACATCTATCTTTTTATTGCTTGTATCCAACAAACATTTTAAAGATCTGACTTCATCCCTCAGCTCAATAAGTATATTGGATGAAGAAATGTTTTGCGGAACATAGACATTTTGTACTATTATTATGTATATAAATTGATTATTAATACTCAATGAATAATATTATGAAATTATAAATAATAATATAATAAATGTTAGAATAATATTATTCATACAAACAATTTAATATATTAGGGGAATTCACACCGAGTCTGTTAATCCGGTAATTTGTTAGTTGGTAATTTGTTAAAACACTTTACTGTGAACACACTTTTTGTTCTATCTCAGTAGTGCGGTAACTTTTGCTTCAAAACAGATGATTTAAATTTATTAAAAAGCAAAAATGCCTCGAGAAAGTGCAAAAACAAAAATAGTAAAAAATTTAATTGAAAATTCTTTGTTACCGAGTAACAAGAAAATTACCAAGCTTGCCAGACTGGTACTTTGTTACTCGGCAGTTCGATAATTTGTTAATTTTACAAAAACAAAATACACATAAAAAACTATCGAATAACGACTAACGAATTAACAAGGCCGGTGTGAATAACCCTATTGTCTTTTATTTGTACTTACGTGTTGTTAAATTGTTGTTGGAAGAATAAGAGAATTCTCCTGAAGTGTTGAGATAATCATTATTCTGAGCCATTGCTTATAAGTGGGGTGAAATAAAAGCTATTTTCTTCTACACAAGTTAAACATACAATTTTTTTTATTATATCATCTTTAGAAAATTTTATTTCATTATCAAGTTCAATGTCAGCCACCCAATATATATGAAATTCATTGGATGCAATGGGTTCAACAAAATAAGGCGCAAGATTTTTAACTGCCTTTCCGTGGAATACAATAGCATTATTGTTGTTTTCTATTTGAGTAATTTTTACTATATTTTTTAAAACTAAACAAAAACAATCTGGGTTGCGTAACGAAAAAAATAACCATTAAAATTAACATTTTCTATGTTGCCGTTGATTAATTTCCCTATCGTAACTGACTGTTCGGATTTTTCCAACAGATAACTATTTTCCACTTGCCGTTTATAAATTTGAGAAGCTACACTTTCTGCTTTTTTTACTTTTCTTTTTATTTTCTGGAGATAATTCTCAAATTTGAAAGCACTTAGTCCTTCCAAGGAACCATAAAGCATAGCATCCTCATGTATATGTAGAAGGCAGTGGAAATTGAAGGTTAAGAAACAGTCGTCGTATAAAACAGATATGTCTTGGACAAACGACCTCAATAGTTTTTGAGCACACAAATTATTGTTTTTGCTGTCCTTTTCATCCAAAAGTATTCTTAAAGCCAAGGAGAGTTTCAGAAAATGATAGTATCTTTCTGGACTTAAAATATTTTTCAGTATAAAAGGACCCGTGTATAATAAAAATTGGCGCAATTCTGTGGCCTTCCATCTGTCTAATTCTTTTAAGCTACGAGGCTTTCTATTAAATTCTTTTGGAATATTTTTAGCATTAAAAACCAACTGCTTTGAAAGTGAATCGATTTTAAATGAAACTAAAGAAAAAATTTCACCCTTTTTGTAAATCCATGCTTTCAGAAGAGTACGCGTCACACCTAAACAAACTATGTGCATATAATCTAGCGAACACTGCGATATCATATTGATATCAAGCAACTCCAATGGTGTCGGTGTTTGCTTATTATGATGTTCTGGTTGCAAGCGATTTCTGAAAGACTCATTGCTTCTCAGTTCTGCATCATTAGATGGAGGAAAAGTAAGCCGATTTTTGACCATTCGACCCTTTACTGTGCACCGAACACAAGAAAAATATCCACTGTGCCCTTTTATACCTAGTATAAAAGAACGAGCAGGTGCATCCATAACAAAACATCGCACAAGTATATTAAAATATTTATCATCAAAAACTAAACCCTCTATTTTAATAGTATTTAATTCGGATATGAATTCAGCAAGAAACTTATTTGAACAGTATGGTTTTGAGGTGCCTTCATAGACCCCAACAAGAAAGACATAATTGGTGTTTATTATACTGCCAAGTATTGGCCATACCTGCTTTGAGCTGCTTTTAAAAAGTGGAAGACCATCAATTCCGAAATCTAAAGTTATGCTGGGTAAATTATGTTGATTTACTACCAAGTAATCTGTCAAAGTAGATTTAATTCCATAATGGACATAAACACCGTCGCCAACATTTCTTTTAACAACTTCAGTCGGCGTTTTTAAAATGGTTCTACCATCTTTGGGAACTTTAATTTTACATTTATTTAATATGAATAGCAGTGCATTTAATGCTGCAAAAGTTATCGAAAAGTCACTTGTCCACTTAGCCAATTCGTCACATATGTTAGGATCTTCTTCCTCACTATCACTGTTGGAAGATGATGATTCATTTTCACATCTATCACTGTTAAATAATGCCTCAAAACTATTAGTATTTCCTGGAAACGTTTCAATCTGCTCTTCCATATCTTGTTGAACTTCAGGATTGCTTTGCATAATTTTTTTAGCTTCTTTTACAGCTACGCGCCTTATTTTTTTGGCTGACATTTCTTCAATATATTTAAATTGTTTTTTTTTTTTTGTTTTTATTAATACCTTTTTTAGAAATGTCTCAAATTTTAGACCACAACTTCTCACTATGAATCACAAAACTGAATGAATATAAATTTTATTTCAACTTCTAAAATTTTCAACTTGATATAAAAGTCCCGGTATAACTGTTTTAATAAAACACAAACATCAGTTTTCAATCATATAATTACCAAAAAATGATAGCACCTGCACGTAGATCATATTTTAAACATATAATGAGTAAAAAATGATTTATATTTATTTATTTTTTTTAACCAAGAACACATTTTTGTTATTATCATTTTTTGGTCATCTAGTGTAATCAATAATGACTCAGAAAATGATTAAAAAAATATCTTCAGTTTTCAATCATAAAGAATAGTCATATTTGACTGTTCCTTTTGTTTAAATACATGAAAACTTAGTTTTCAATCACCGAAAGTAGTCAAAAATGAGCCAGTTAGATGACTGCTGAAAATTCAATCATCCAAATGCTGGCTGGGTATATGAACATTAGGCTGGCCCTTAAAATTAAAAGTTGGATTTTCCCACGTCTCACCACTCAGACCGGTGCCAATTGGAAAAAAGCGACTACTCTAAAAAATTCTGGTCAGTCGATGGATATTAAGGCGTGGGACACGCTCACTGAACTTGAGAAAATTCTTACAAAAAGTATTGTAAGAAATTGTTGGCGGTCAAGTTAATATCGAGAAAATTAAAAAAATTTTATATGTTTGTTTTCATGAATTACCTACATATCTTTTGTTGTATTCAATAGTACATTAATTTTTTTTATTATTCGTGTTATTTATATAACTAATTTTTCTTTTATACAACCAGAATACCTGCGCCTATAATCCTGCACAAATTGTAAAATATATTGCTTTTGGCTGTCCATCTTTAGTGAGAGCTGAGTTGTACTCTTCCATTAACTTAACTCTCCGTTCTGCAGTATCATTGACCAGCCTCAATAGGCCAATAACTTCTTTTGCTTTAATGAAAGCTGTAATTTTATTCCAATTTTCAGGATCTGATTTTAAAAATTCTTGATCTATTGCGAATTTTACTATCGTATTTTTGGATTTTTTACTATCGAGCGCTTAATATTTTCTTCAATGTCACCAACGTCTTTTAAGGCTTCAACCATTTTTGTTCTAGTGGCATGTGGTATTCTAGAGGTAAAAAATACAAGTGCAACATTTTCGAGACTTAAATACCATAAACGCAACCTTCGATAAATTTCCGTCAACATTTTTAAAGATGTCTATGCTATGCAACAACAGAAAATCATTATATGGAGCCTGAGTGGTGAGCTACGGAAAAACTTAGATTCGATATACATATACTGTTACTATAAAAATAAAAATTTGTCGAAAATAATTTAGTTCTTGTTTCGACAATGCAAACTGTTTGCGAAACAAAAATACTTTTAGGCTATAGAGTGCTTTTGCCATCCATCTCGCATGATGCACAGTGCCTGATGCGCAAAACATGATGTGTTTGGTTTCAGGCTGCTTATTTGTATGTCCTAAAAACACCAAGAGAAGCAACAATAGTTCATAAAAGCAAAAGTTTTGTAAATTTAAGTTTGTACAACAGTTTCTAAATTTTTCAAAAATGGAAACATTTGGACTTCCAGTTTTGTCAATTCAGTATTCAACAACTCTTTTCAAAATACGTGATGTACTGATGTCTACATGGTTTTTGAAGAAATTTTCAATAATTTCCATTTATACGACCAGTATTGACAAATGTTGTGTCAAACACCAAAGCGTTAATATAGTCTCGAAGTCCCCATTCATTGAACAGCATCCACTTTTGCGTTTCCAGTTAAAGCAAGCAATAGTTTCCATTCCAATGCAAACATACAGCATTTTATTTGCTTATATCAAGCTGTTTTCTTTTCTTCAGCTCATTTTTAAACATTCATGAGTGATTTATAAATAAAAGTCAGAAAGTAAGACGCCCCTATTGCGGTTCACCACTTTTGTGGCAGTTTGGTCGTCTTAGGTGATTTCGCATTGCCGTTCTCAACTAAACTGCCAGTTGGCTATTCAGTTGTGTATCTGTTTTTTCGTGGTATTGCCGTTCTCAACTTTGTAAAAGTTTGGTCGTAAAGGTGAATTCACCCGTTCGTTCTGCAGGAAATTTTCGTTGAGAGACAATTTTAATTTACTGAGAGTTTGCTCACAGAAGATTCACCCGCGTCGAACAAATATTCTGTAGAAACAAAGCTACCATATGCAACAACTCTGTAAATGTTGTGTGTTACTTCTACAAGCAGGCAGCACGGTGGCAGATGATTGCAATTTGCTGTGTTCTAAATTAAACAAATTTTTATAAAATAAAAAATATACAAATTGAATAAAAGTCGAGTGCATGTTCTAATAGCTATTTTGTTAAATAAATATAAAAAATTTACAAATATGCTCTGTATATTATTATACATACATATGTACATACAGTATGATGTGGCAGCTTATTTCAATTTTGCATAAAAAATGTATGTATCTGGCAGCATAGTTCAATTCGTTCGGGACGATAATTAAAATTAAACCAATTCAAGCAAAAATTGTTCCGCATTAAATATACTCTCTTTCTCTCACTCTCTCAAAAATAGAGACGTCAAACTACATATAAAAAAAATCGTTCCGAACGTTCAGAACGAACGGGTGAATTCACCTTAAAATTAAACCAATTCAAGCAAAAATTGTTCCGCATTAAATATACTCTCTTTCTCTCAAAAATAGAGACGTCAAACTTCATATAAAAAAAATCGTTCGGAACGTTCAGAACGAACGGGTGAATTTACCTTAAAAAACGTTGAATACACACAACTGCTTAATTGTAGTTGTGTCATTATCAGTTAGAGTGAATTTTTTTTAAAAGGGGTTGAAAATTTAAATCAAAATGGAGAGATCGTAAGTATCGATTTTTGTAATAATTTTTTCACAATTTTTAAATACTTTTATTAGTCGGAAAATAACAACGAAAGTCCAATTTGAGCGGCTTGTTCAGATTATGGACAGGAATCCGGAAGTTTTTGCTCGCGGAAAACCAAAGTTTGGTGAAACGAAAAATACGTGCAAGGAGTTATGGGAAGAGTTTGCTGTAGAATTAAATAGTTTGGGACCACGGAGAAGAACATCTCAAGAATGGCAACGAGTAAGTGTGTCAATAAAATAATATTGAACAATTACAATATTCTTAATATAATTATAATCTTGCAAAGGTTTGGATCCACTATAAAGCATGCATTAGGAAAACACTTGCAAACAATAAAAGAAACACTCAAGCGACAGGTTGAGGCCCATCACAAGAAATCCCATTAAATAGCCTTGAGGATACTGTTTCACAACTCTTGTCTTTGCAAGAGCAAGCGGCACCATCTGGCCAAGTTTTTGGCGTTGCAGCATCAACTGCAAACATTAACAAAATTAGAAAAAAAATTTGCATTGTTGGAACGACAAGCAAATGAGGCTACTGATCTCCACAATCTTAAAGTGGAGTGCGATAAATTAAAAATAGAAAAACTTAAGAATAAATTTAAAAATTAATAATATTTTATTGTTTGCTGTTGTAGATAAATTTCATCTTATTTTTTTATATATTAAAATTCACAAGTATTATTTTTTTAAGAATTACAAGTTTTTAAATATATGTACAGAATTCTTTTTTTTTAATCCTTTTAAGACTCAATTAACAAATTTTTTCACAATACATAAATAAAATATTTTATACTTTTTATTGCCACAACACTTTTAGTTTAATTTTCTTCAAATTTCACTTGTCAAATGTGATATTTAAAATTGTCAATTCGATATTTTAGGTTGGCAACTTTATGACAAACTCAACTAAAAACAGTTGTGTATCGCAATAACCATAAACTAGAACTAGACTCGACAACTTTGTAAACATACATAAAGTTTGTGTGAAAGGGAGAGCTAATCTAGTTGTTTTTATATAGATATCTCTTCACACAAACTTTATGCACGTTATACATTTTATGCAAAATATGATTCGGACCCTTTTTATACGTCAAAGTTGAGTACTCTGGTTGAGTACTCTGTGGCAATAACTAAAATGAGTTTGGTTGTGCAAGTTAACACACTTGTTAGTTGTGTGAATATTTTTTTTTATTTTTTATTTTACTGTAATGTATTTTTATCAGCGCATTTTTATTTATTTGTTATTATTAATAACAGTTAATTAAAAATCAGAAACAGTCGAATAAAAGCAAGATGAGCATATTTCAGTGGTGAGTGGTGAACCGCAATAGGGGCAAGAATTTTTTTCAAAGTTCAATCGGCGTGCGGCAAGCTTTAATCTTCACCGATTGCCCTGAAACTTTTAGTCGTGTTTTTACCAATTGGCACCGATTTTGAGAGTAAGAAAAATCAGGAATAATTTTTCCATCATCCAGTTAAGGGCCACCCTAATCTACATATGTATGTATATGTGCAATGTACATATCGAGCCTTTGGTGCAATAACGTAGTAATTCAAAAAAGCTTGTTTTGCAGAAATTGAGTTTAAAGTTTTGAATTTACACACAACTTAATGGTAAAAGAAAATTCGGTTCTTTTCTCAAGAGCTGAGTACACAAGATATTTTTATGAAAATTTTACAGAATATAAAAAACGACAAGGCGAATAATTTCGTAATATAACCTTAAAAAATTCAAATTTTGAGTTACTACGGTATTGCACCAAAGGCTCGATATGTTGTGTATTATTGGTGTGCACAAGTGCATTCAAATACTATGTTTGTTTGCTCACAGTTGTGTTATATTTCCTAACAATCCCTGAAGGAAATGTCACTAGTGATTCACTATTGACAAAGTCACCAGTACTAGTGACAAATTATACCCCAGCCAATGCTTTTTTCTGATGACATTTAACATGCACTTGTCATTGAAAATCCACTACTGACGTTGGAACTAGTGACGAACTAGTTCCAATGGGACCATATGACGACCGTAGAACTAGTGCTTCCCTGTAGACATTGTCCCCAGTATTATTGACATACTCTACACAATACTTCTTTCTATTGAAATTTAAGATGGACTTATCATTGAAAACCCACTACTGAAGAGGTCGTTCTAATGGGTCCATGTAAACAATTTTTGATATACATATATCCCTACAGTTTTAGTTAAAATAAATGATTAAAAGTTCACCATAGAACAAATAAACGCAATTAAAAAATGAAGAGGCATAAGCGTGCTCTCAGAAATTTCTCTGCTCATCAAACAAAAACTTGTTGACAACTCTACATATGAGTCACCAAAATAGTCGACAAAACTGGTGACTTGGGTACACTTGTCCCCATGTTTCCTTCAGGGATTTTTCACTGTGCATCAGTATTTGAAAGTTTCCTAAGGTGAATTCACCCATTCGTTCTGAACGAAATTTTTGTTGTTGTTCCGCATTAAATTTACTCTCTTTCTCTCACTCTCAAAAAAATAGAGACGTCAAACTACATATAAAAAAAGCGTTCGGAACGTTCAGAACGAATGGGTGAATTCACATTTAAAAACATTATGTGTACGTTTTTCATGTTTATGCACATACATAAGTATGCATATCACTCATTCGCTTCACTACTATTTCAGCATCTGGGTTTTCTCATTTATGACAGTCTTGAAGCAAAGTAGGATATGTATTTTATATTTTTAGCTACATTTTTTAAATAAATTTCTTCAATAATTGATATCATATAGAAAGGCTCCAACTAACATACATACATAATTGTAACTTTTCAGAAGAAGGTAAAGACAGAATAGAAAATGTGACTATAAAAGTGTACATGTTTTGTTCAATTCGGGCAAAAGCTGGATTACATGACCACCCATCGCTATTGGAGTTCAAATACCGATTTCGGTCATATGTTTTATATAAATGGTTGTTATGGTTTTTATTTCAGAAATAACTTTGTTTTTAATAATAAATAAAATTGAAAATATATTACGCGCAGAAAGCAATGTGATAGTCACCAACGAAAGCCTTATTATTTTGAATCATTCGACGAAGAAATAACACCGACAAACGAAATTTTTGGTTCAATAAACGAATTACCAGCTGATGAAGAAGATCATTTTGAGGCAAATTTCTTGTTATTATTGCTTATTTTAAATAATTTTAATTTTGTATTTAGGCTCTAGAACATCAAGGTATTCAAATTCTCTGGGGAGGACCTAAATGACTTTGAGGATATTGAATACGATGGCTTAGAAAACTTTGCGGGATATATAATATCAAAAAATGGGTCTTAAAGATTTCGGAAGCAGAACTAAAGACAATCAAGATCAAAATTACTTATATGTCAATTTATTATCTGAGGGGGGTTATTCAAACCCAATGAAATCTTTATGAAGCACATGGAGGCGCTTAACGCGATATTTTTAAGTTTTAATGAAAACTTTTTATCAACATAACAAGATTATTTGAAAACCTTAATTAATATGTCCAAATTGAATTTAGAATCCAGTATTGTGAAAAGGTTTTTTTTAGGAAGAAAATTTTTTTAAAATTCGCCGTTTGAACAAAGACTACAAAACCAATTTTCGTACATATAAAAAAATTTAAAAATTAGTAAAGCAATAAAACGTTTTATATAACTTTTAAATGATTTTCAGCAGCTTTTTATTTATTTATGTCAAGTGTAGTTGAATTGGCCAAGTTCAAAGAAAAGTGATTCAAAAAATAACAAAGTGATTTTAAATCGGCAGCCATTATCTGACCGACTTGAAATCACTATAATTCAAAAAGTTTATGTGATTCGTATATAGTACATACTTATGTTATTGTCATATTGCCTTCAAGAGCATATAGACGTGTAATTAAATCAGCTGATCAAATTTTTCAAAAAAAAAACGTAATTTATAATTTGTTTCTGAATTCATTAAAAATGTCTTCAAAGCGAAAGAAATATTGGGGTAATACTCCTCGACTTAAAATGCAGAGATCTGATAGTAATAATAGGTTTCAGATGCTATCTGACCTAGGAGAGGAGGATGGTTCAAGCGCAGAAACTGAAGTCGCCCACGAGGTTGTTAAAATTCCACCAATAATTGTTGACAATTGTTATAAATTTACTGAAGTTATACAGCTTATTGGTAAAAGCTGTAAATATAAACGAATTTCTATCGGATCTAAATTAATGCCGAACTCGCAAGCTGAATATGATGAAACCGTCAATAAACTAAAGATTGCCAAAATGAAATTTTTCACTCATCCTATAAAAGACAATAAAAGTTTTAAGCTTATGCTGTTCGGTTTACCACAACTTAGCTTAGATACTTTGAAAAATGAATTTAAAGATGCATTTAATATAGAATTGGTCAACATAAAAGAAATCAAAACCACCCGTTCAACCCCAGATGATGCATTATATATGATGGAGTTTAGCCGAAGTCAGATAATAAAGCGGGAGGTTATAAGGATTAAGTATGTATATGGTATTGTAGTATACTGGAGAAGTCCCCTTCGCAGATCAAGAGGCCCTACTCAATGCTCTAAATGTGCTATGTATGGACATGGATCTGCAAATTGTTTCAGAGCTGAAGCATGTTTAGGATGCGGTGAAGCCCATGATTACTCAAACTGCCAACTGAATAAAATAACAGTAGATGGTGCAGTTATATATAAATGCTTCAACTGCATTAAAAAGAATTTAAAGAACGTTAATCATCGTGCTGACGATCCTCACTGTCCTTCAAGAAAGGAATATTTACAGATTCGACAAAGAACTACCAGCAGCAGACGCCCAGTAAGGCGAATACATCACAACGATACTGTTTCAATTTCATCAGACGAGATGCAGGATGAATCAATTTCTTCTAAAAAAATATCAGGTAAACGTCAAAACAATGTTTCTTATGCATCAGCTATTGGTTCAAGACAAAGAACTCAACAAGCTGATAATTTGCCAAATGAGCAAATTCTAGATATTTATTTCGAAGCCCTTGACGCATTAGAAAAATGCAAAACCAAGTACGATAAAATGAGAGTGCTTGAAAATATGCTTAGACATGTTATATAAGAAAACAATATGGAGCCTTAATGTTATGCATTGGAATGCTCAGGGCATAACGACTCCAGCTTCGATACTTGAATTAGAACTAGTTTTGCATCAAAAACAAATAGACATAATTTGCATAAATGAAACATTTCTAAAAGCTAATCATAAGTTTAAACTACAAAACTTCAAAGTTTACAGAGAAGATCGTGCTACACATGGCGGGGGGGATTTTGATAGCGATCAAAAACTCCATTCCCCATGAACGTATTTCAAAATATCCAACATCAAAAGTTGAAAATGTATCCATCATGGTTACCATAAATAACAGACCAATACGATTTACTTCTGTTTATTGCCCAAACTATACAAATGATTTTATTGATGATATAAACATATTAACCACAGCAACAGCCGATTATTTCATATTTGGAGATTTAAATGCCCACCATACAAACTGGAATTGCTTTCAAAATAACACGGCAGGTAACAAACTTTTCAACCATCAAATGAGCTCTCACTACTATATATATTTTCCAAATTCATTCACTCGTTTTGGTCAGTCGTCAAACCCGACACTTCCATCAGTTGTTGATCTTCTTCTCACCAATTCCAACTTAGATTTTTCGCAATTAGAAACTCATCCAGAAATTCTAAATTCAGACACAATATTTGGTCCCTTAGCTGAAAACTTTATCAAAATTCCACTCTATGGTAAAGCTAACTGGAAAGAAATTAGAAAATGGATAGACAACGAGTTTAGGAGAAATAATTTACAAGCTACTGAATTATAAAATGGAAATGTTGAAGAAAAACTCTCAAAAATTACTTACCTATTGCAAGAAGCATCCAAACAGGTCCCTGTTAGTAACACACAAGTTTGGCAAAGAAAGCTTTCCAGTATAACTTTATTTTTAATTGCACAAAGAAATAAATATAGGCGAAAACTCCAACGATCAATTAATTACTCAGAGAGAAGTACAATAATTTGTTTATTAAAACAGCTGACTACACTAATAAATTATAACATTAGCAATGACAGAAATAACAGCTGGTATCAATTATTACAAAAGTTGCCAACAGGTAGTAAAAAGTTCTGGATGTTGACGAAAGCAATGAAAGGCAATAAAAAAGTGTATGTAGCTTAACAATAGATGGCGTTGAAAAGCATAACAACAAAGAAAAAGCTGAAATAATTTCTGAAGTATTCGAAAATTGTCACAAAACAACATGTAATATGATTTCCTCAGTAGATCATATTGTCGAAAAGCACATAGATTGGTTGAATGTTCAAAGTATAACCGACGACATGCAGCAAAATTTGACTTCTGTAGAAGAAGTAAAATTCTTCATAGGTACACTCAAAAACTCGAAAGCACCTGGACTAGATGGGATAAACTCTATTATATTAAAAAATATGACAAATACTTTTTACACATTAATTACACAAATTTTCAATTGGTGTTTGTCCAATGGTTATTTTCCCAAAATTTTTAAAACTGCTAAAGTAGTTCCAATATTAAAACCGGGAAAGGACGCAAAATCCCCTATGAGTTATCGCCCAATAAGCATGTTAAATTCTTTAGATAAAGTCTTCGAAAAAATAGTTCTAAAGAGAATTAACGAGTATACTGAAACTAATAATATAATACAAAAAGAGCAATTTGGTTTTCGAAAAGAACATTCAACAGTACATCAAGTAAAAAGAATTGTAAATTTTATCTCAAATAACAAAAGCGATCGGAAAAGCACTGGAATAGTGTTGATAGACGTAGAAAAAGCCTTCGACTCTATATGGCACAACGGTTTAATTTTTAAGCTCCATAAATTCGGTTATCCAATTTATTTACTAAAAATTGTACAAAGTTTTTTGAGTGAGAGATCTTTTGTAGTAAATATTGATACAGCATACTCCTCCCAGCGTAATATCCCAGCGGGAGTACCCCAAGGTTCGGTGTTATCACCTGTACTGTACTCAATATATACATCCGACTTTAAAATACTTAAAGATCACTCTTTTGCACTGTATGCAGACGATACTGCCATTATAACAAGAGGAAAGGTTTCAAATGCCATAGTCAAAAGGATGAAAAAAAGCTCTTCTACATGCTAAAAAATTCTTTAAAAAATGGAAAATAAAAATAAACGAGATTAAAACACAAGCAATAATGTTTCCTTTCAATAAATCACCGAAGAGAATACCAACGATACCATTATCTGTAGAAGGATTAGAAATTCCCCTACTTGATAGCATTAAATATCTTGGAATTCAGTTAGACAAAAACTTGACTTTCAGACATCATGTTCTAAAAACCTGTGAAAATGCTATTAAGTGTGGAAGAGCACTTTTTCCATTACTAAATCGAAAATCAACTTTGAATTATAAAAATAAACTATTACTATACAAAATGTGTATACGGCCTATTATGACTTATGGATGTCAAATTTGGTCTAATAGATGCGCAAAAACCTATCTAAAGAAGCTGCAAATAATTCAAAATAAAAATTTAAAAATAATTTTTAATTTACCTAGAAGATACTCAATCAATAGATTACATCACAATTATCAACAAGATTTGTTTAAGTCAGTAATAACTAAATTAACACAAAGATTTGAAGTTCAAAATAGAACCTCAAATTATGATATATTAAGAAATTTGTAATATTAATTTCTTCCTCAACTTCAGTAATGAAGTTGAAAGAAGGGTTAATTAAGAATTTCTTTAAATTTTTACTAGGTTTTTCCTATCTTTTTTCCTAACGCTGTATTAATGTAATTACTAAAACTTAAGATATTTTTTATACAATAAAATTAGTTTATATTTGTTGCAATACTTATTTAAGTAAAATTTCAAAAAACGTAGTTGTTAATAAATTTTTAAATATTTTAAATTGTATTGATGATAGTTAAAATAAATAAAAAAAACATACTTATGTATATTTTTTTTGCTCCTGTCACCAGTGCAGATCAATTCATACTAAATATTTTTAATCGGATCATTAATGCATCTTGCGATACTGCGTTCAAGGGCAAAAAACACTTTTAGTGTGATAACGCCCATTAATTCATTTTTTGAAGTAAATCTAAATTCGAAATCTGTACAATTTCTAATGCCGTATTTACTATTTTCGTTCCATAGAATGATTTTTAGGGTACTCCATTCTTTTAATAAAAGCGTTTATTCCTTTTTTTCAAATTCTTTTGTAAACGAAAAACAACTGATGTAATTTTCCATTTTGGCTTTATCGAATTCGATTGTATTCACAAATATGGCAAATGAGACAAATTGAAAGAAGCATAAAATGTTCAAGTATTCAAAAATTGTACTATAAATATCTTCACAGTTGAAAGATCATTTAAAATTTTTTGTATGCACATTATAGTATATTTTATGACCAAATATTAAAATCAAATGAAATTGTAGAATTTGCAACACTTTGTATATTGATTTCTGTCTTTCTATTTTAAAAGTACTTTTATTTTTATGTTCCCTATAGTAACTTTATTGTATAATTTTGTTTTCGATATGCATGCATGTGTTTATATGAATGTATTCAAAATTTAATTCTATTTACAGCATCTGCATCATCTTTGGTGCATAAATGTACATAGTACATTCAGGCTTCCAATGTGTCACTTTGTGCTCTTAAATACGATCACAAAAGCATAAGTATTTTGCTGACAATTCCCACAATTTCTGCAAAATAATATATTGCAGTATTCACACAAACAACTACAGTAGATGCTCACAAATTGGAAACGTTGTATTTTTTTATTAATTCATAAAAAAGAATTTTTCTAGTTTTTATGATACGTGCTTATTTTTATATAAAGATAAGTCTGACTCTTAAAAGTGATTTACATTTCAGAAATGAACACAAACGTTTTCGTACGAAAGCATTCTAAGCGACAAACAGTTGGTTTGCGTCCCTCTTAGAACTGTCAACACGATAAGTCGAACGAAAACTCATTTCTATAGAAATTTGCGTCCGTCTACAAACTTCTTTCTCATTTACGCTAAATCTAATGTCAATATCAGACACCTACTTATGTAAATAAGTACATAAGTTTGTGTCTGAAGCGTTCAAATAAATAGAAATGTATGTATGTATGTGTGTATCCTTCTAGTATAAAAAATCAAGTTTAAATCAATTGTCTTCACCAGTGAATTATATACACAGGCATACACACGTAAGGGATAATGAATTGAATTTGCAGAGGATGCGTGTCATTTGGTACAACAATTAGTGAATAAATATTCGTACTCTTGAAAAATACTTAAATTCACCAATTTTTTTCCAATCAAACACTGAACAGGGAAAATTTTTATAAAATCTTTATTTGTAACAAAAAATTTAAGTTTGTTACTGTCAACCATTAAATTTCATTAATACAAAACATAATAGTTTTAAGTTTTCTTTGTAATTTGTTTTTAAAGTCTCAAATAAACTTGTAACAAAAATTTTAAACATACATACATATGTATGTATGTATATAAATTATTATATAATTAAGGACTGAGTAATTTGTGGCTGAATTTGCTTTTTTTATAAAAAGTTTTTCTAATGTGTGGAATGTCATGAGTTGAATTTCCATTTGTGTTGAAATATTAAACTTAAATTGTCCTTTATACACCGCTTTCATGGAGGGCTGTCAAACAGTTTCTTCAACTATGTAAGTCTTCCTCATCACTGTCCATTGTGATTCCAGAAAGCGATACAATCATCAACAATATCTCCATCCTTCTGGGAAATCTGAGATAACAAATAAATTTGTGAAGAGTACAACAGGTTGTTATATTATTCAAACGTAGCCAAGTTTGGCTATTGCTTATTCAATTTGACCATCCATTCTTCTGTGAGGTTTCCGTCTAGCTCGGGTTCCAACCCTTCTCACTGGGTGCACCGTACACCAAAAAAAGAAAAAAAAGCTAAAAATTAAACCTAATATAAAACTAAATCAAACTCACAAATGACGTAGCACCATACATTGAAGCTTATGCAGTGCTTCTATAGTGCACGGACAACCGTGCACCATTTATTTCCTCTTATACTTCTATTGGTAGACCACTACTACCCTTATTTCACCGACCTTATCTCACCATCATTGTGTAAAATATCTTAGATCTAATGTTTTAAAAAAGTTTTATCAATAGCAAATTTTTTTAACAGAAAACTAAGTTTTTTGTATTTTATATATTTATATACTATTATTATTAATATTATTATTACTATGTATATATATATATATATATATATATATATATATATATATATATATATATATATATATATATATATATATATATATATATATATATATATATATATATATATATATATATATATATATATATATATATATATATATATATATATATATATATATATATATATATATATATATATATATATATATATATATATTTATGTACTTATTATAATTTTTTTGGTTAACTTTCTTTCATATATGTATGTATGTACATACATATACGTATATGTATATACATATGTATATACTTTCTTTTGATTTGGATTTTTCACGCCGGCTCAGGATATACTTATAAGAACTACAGAAATGGTGTTACCTGGTAAAATCCCATTTTGTATTTTTTTTTACCTTTCGGTACGAGTGGTACGCATATGTACCACTAAACTTCAAACATCTCTAAAAGTTGTACTATTCATATTATTTGGTTTCAAAGTGTACCACTCCGTTTTCTCAAGGATTGTTATAAAATGGTATTGTTTTAAATATCATTGCAAGCACGTGCTCAGTTCATAGATTTTCCTGACAAAGTCAGACGCACGTTGCAATTATTCCTCGTTTTCAAGATTTCGCAAACGTTAGACGTAAATAACAAGTTAAAATTTGACTAAAGGAAGCGAACTTCACTTATAATTTATAACATGTAAGAACATTTTTCATTTTATTTACATTTATCTTGAAAATTGTAGTGGTGGTACATATACATATGTACCACCTCTACATATCCGGCAGGTGGTACATATGTATACCAGCAGTCTTCTCGTTGCTAAAAATTGTTTTCTGGATCCTCACAGCTTATACCCAGAAATTATGAATCCTGCAGATATTCAAAAGTTCTTGGAGGATGATAGTGAAACTGATAGCTTGGAAGACTTTTCTGCTTCAAGTAGTGATAACTACAATCCGAGCGATGATTGTGGAAGATATAATTGAAGATATACCTGACAACAATCGAGAAGATAATACTAGTTTCGAGTGGCAGACTCCTAAGCAAGATCTTATTCCAAAAATATCTATACCTACGACTCCCAGCTGCAAAATATCCGAAGACATTTCACTTACATCGAGTAGTATTAAAATTTTTCATAAACTTTTGCCGAAATCATTTTACATGTACATATATAGCTCAGTGCACAAACGAGCGTATTCATAAATACAAAAATGCACAACCTAAATAGAAAAAAGTAAAACTAACTGAAACCAATAGTGGTGAAATAGAACTGATCATAGGGTGCATGTTTATTATGTCGTACAATCGCCTTCCCTGTATAAAAGACTATTGGTCACTTCACAAATCTCTCGGCAATCGATCAATTTATGAAGCAACTTCACGTGATCGTTTCCTCTTTATATCATCTAAGATGTATTTCGCAAGCCCTGAAAAACCGCCAAATTGTAACAAAACTTACTATATAGATGACTTAGTAGAGTGTTTGAAAAAATTTTTTCTAAAGAGTAGAAAAGATAGCTGTTACCAAAGCATAGATGAATCTATGACAAAATTCAAAGGCCGTAGCACACGGAAGCCTCTCAAGCCTATCACAAGAGGTATAAAAATGTGGTTGCGATGTGATTCTATTACTGCGTATACATATGAATTCAATATATACAGTGGAAAGGATCTAGCTCCCTCCTTGGGGACACTTGGTGAAAGAGTGGTGTAGGGTCTTTATAGTTAAACACTTTGTATTATTTTTATATATTTTATCATATTATTTTCTGGAATTGTTTTCATGTTTTAAAAATGTTTTTTGTTTTTTGTTGTTAAAAAAATTTATTATAAAAATATTCCTTGAATAGAAAAGACATAATTAAATCGAAATAATAAATCTTTATAAATATTATTAAAATAATCCCTACAAATTGGCGATCCTGCAAATAATTGATAAATATTTAAAATAATTGACAATTTAAATACATCTATTGGGCTGTGTCCAATTAAATAAATTTGGTCAAAACTTTCAAATATTCAACAATTCGTATACAACTATTTGACCGTGACCAATTAAAACTACTAATAAGCATTTTTGGTATTCAGTGCAGACAAAACTGGAATTATAAGATCAAGATTCAAAATTCTTAATATAACATTATTTGCTACAAACAGTTTTTAAGACACTCAAGAAAGCTTTTGGATCTTTTCAACCTAGTTTTGGGCCTGGCTACAATCTTACTATATAAGTATTATCTTGAACACAGAAGGTTTGATTTTTAAATTAATTTGATTTATTAAATTTAATTACAAAAATGTGCATTTACATACGTTCACTTCATATTTTCATATTTATTATTGTGTATTTAAATTTTTGTTGTTAAATTAAATTACATATGTACGCGTGTACATATTTCCCCTTCAAGTACGCGTTTTAAAATATGGTACTTACTAGATCATTTGCACGAAATAATAATATACTTTTTGATCCACCACAATCAAACACAACAACAGACCTAAATTCTTCGATAGTAAATCCACTATCAGAAAGTACTCCTGGAGCGAGTACGGAAAACACAAATACAATATACAATCAAAATTTCTCGAATATGAACAACCAAGCCTTTACTTTTCCTACTAATTATAATAATTCTCTTAAATTACCTTCCTTCTGGACATCTTGTCCAGAAGCGTGATTTATCCAAACTGAAATTCAGTTTAGCAATAAAGAAATAAATGATGATGCTGAGAAATATCAACATATTATTCTTGCTCTTCCAGAAGAGGTTATCATGCAGGTTTTAGATATTTTGCGAAAACCTCCTTCGACAAATAAGTACGAATTTCTTAAAAAACAATTGTGTGAAAGATATTCTCTTAGTGAAGAAAAACGTCTTGAAAAATTATTTTCTGATAAACATATCGGTGACCGGAAACCCTGTGAGTTTTATAGGGAACTGTCCAATATATCGGGTTCAGTTTCCACCATAGGCAATGAGCTCCTTTATAAGTTGTGGCTACGTAAACTCTCAAATGAACTTCAAATTCATTTATCATCATCTAATTTAGAAAATTTGGAAGATAAACTGGCTCTTGCTGACAAAATTTGGGATGTTTCGAATAATAAGCAAGAGCAAGTATTTCAAATTTCTTCAAGTAACAATTTTAATAATAATCTGGATATACTTCTTCAAGTTTCGAAAATTAATACTGAAATTTGTCGGCAATTGGAGAATCTTAACCTGGAAGTTTCTGAGCTTAGGAACCGTAGATCAAGGGATAGGAATTTTTCAAATTACCGAAGCAAATCTCAAAGAAAATTTGATAAATGCTGGTATCATTTCAAATTTGGTTGTAATGCTCATAAATGTGTTCCACCTTGCAATTTTGAAGAAAATAACGTAAATTCAAATAATTTAAATTAAAAAGTTCTATTATCACGGTGACAGATAACAGAACAATACATAATACACCATCTGGTCGCCCATTTATCATGGACCGAATTATTAAACTAAATTTTTTAATTGATACAGGGGCGTGTGTATCTGTAGCTCCTGTTTCTAAATTTTGGAAGGTTAAGCAGTATTCTGAATTGGTTCTTTCTGCTGCGAACCGTTCCAAAATTAACATAAAATTAGCTTAGATATAGGATTGGGAAGGAATTTTAAGTTTCCATTTATTTTAGCAGATGTAAGTACGCCTATTATAGGTGCAAATTTTTGTGAGAATTTTGGTATTTTAGTTGACATGAAAAATAAACAACTCGAAGATTCATTAACCAAGTTAAAAACCTCTGGCTTATCAGGATATTGTGATATTTTCAGTTTGAAGGTTTTCAATTCCGGGTATAAATTTATAGCCTTATTGGATAAGTATCCAGAAATTACATCAGAACCGAATTATACCGAGGATATAGCTCACAACACTGTGCACAGAATTATAACCAATGGAGTTCTTCCTTTCTCAAAACCTAGACGTTTAGATCCTGTTAAGTTAAGTGTGGCAAAAAAAGAATTTGAATACCTGTTAAAAATTGGGGTTTGTCGGGCTACAATGTCTCATGTTGCTTCTCCGCTTCATTTAGTACCCAAAAGGGATGCCAATGACTGGAGACCATGCGGTGATTATCGTCGGTTAAATTGTGTTACAGTTCCAGATAGGTATCCTCTGCCCAATATACAGGATTTTAATTTTAATATTTATGGCAAGAGATTTTTTTCCAAAATTTACTTAGTTAGGGCTTATCATCAGATTCCAGTTGCACCTGAGGACGTTAATAAAACTGCCATAACAACCCCATTTGGAATGTTTGAATTTGTTAGAATGCCATTTTGGTTAAGAAATAGTGCTCAAACTTTCCAGAGGTTTATCAACGAAGTATTTTTTGAATTTGATTTTGTTTTTACGTACATATGTAGATGACATTTTAATTTCAAGCTCAAATAAGGAGGAACATTTAGAACACCTGGAAAGGGTATTTAAGCAACTTACGAAATATGGCTTAAGGATCAAACCAGCAAAATGCATTTTTTTCACGGTTATATTTATTTATTAAATATTCAAAAATTGAACTAACAATAAGTATTCAAATCTTACATATATATAATTATTAGGCCCAACCAGTGTCAGACATAAACTTAGTGATAGTAATTAATAATACATACATAAATATAGTGTTAAGCACAAAAATATTTCTAAAAAGTTTCATCTGGAGTGCGGCGTATTAAAGCCGTAGTGTCCCTCTTTTTCAAGCGGATGTGTCCAGTAAAGTTTAATTATTACGAGCAAGGGGCTTAGGATGGGACTCGAGTTTTGTTAAATATTTGCCTGCATATTTTGCAATTTCAGCGGTCACAAGTGGCATATTTAAATCACATGTAAAATTTAATTTTTGATGTACCATGGAGCCGATGTTATTAACCTTAAAATTTTGTTTTGCATTCGTTGGATTCTCTCTATATTAGAAGCTGATGCAGTGCCCCATAGCTGAATTCCATAACACCATATGGGGTTTCAAAAGCGACTTGTATATTAAAAGTTTACAATCTAGACTGAGGGTAGAATTTCTACCAATCAGCTAATGTATCTGGGTTAATTTAAGCTTCATTTGTGTCAGCTTAGAGTCAATGTGGTGTTTCCATGTAAGCCGTCGGTCAAGGTGTATACCAAGGTATTTCACCTGTGAATGTTGAGGAACAACTTGATTGTTGATTCGAATGGGGGAACAAGTGTCTCTTCGTAGGGTAAATGTGACATGAACACACTTTTGTTGATTTACTTTTATTCTCCATAAGTTCAACCACAGCTCCAACAGGTTAATATGATCCTGAAGATATCGGGATGCCTCGTGAGGGTTTTCATGCATACTAAGGCAGGCTGTATCATCGGCAAATGTAGAAGTGAAGATATTACTGCTCAGAGGCATATCACAGGTATAAATCAAATACAAAACTGGCCCCAGTATACTCCCCTGTGGCACCCCAGATGAGATAGTTTCGGGCACACTCATGAAGTCTCCTTCCACGACAGTGAATTTTCGGGCAAGAATGTAACTTTCCAATAGATTCACAATGTTCATTGGTATATATGTCCTCAATTTCAAAATCAGGCCCTCATGCCACACTTTATCAAATGCCTGAGAAACATCAATAAAGAGGGAAGAACAATACTTCTTTTCTTCAAATGTTCTTCTTATGAAATGAACCAATCTATGAGTTTGTTCAATGGTGCTATGCTGACTTCTAAACCCAAATTGATGGTCCGGTATGCACCCATTATCAGCTAGAATTGGGGACAATTTTGTCATGAGCAGTTTTTCGAAGAGTTTTGAAATTGTTGAATGCATTTTTTGGCAAAGAAGTTATCGATTTTTTAAGTTATCAAGTTTCAAAGGATGGTATACAGCATTCTAAAACTCGAGTTGAGGCAATTTATAATTTTGAGAGACCTCTAACTGTTAAGAAGCTTCAAAAATGTTTAGGAATGATAAATTATTACCACAGATGTGTGCCAAATTTAGCGAAGGATCTTATCCCTTTACATCATATAGTAACGGAGGGTATTAGGAACAAAGTTAATAATATCAAATGGACAGATGAGGCTGGAGATGCGTTTGAAGTAGTCAAACGAAAACTCACTGAAAGGACGCTCTTGAACCATTTCAACAAGAATGCTAAAATCTTGTTAGCTGTAGATGCTTCAAATTTAGCTGTTGGTTCAGTATTACAACAATTCGAGAATCAGAGGTGGGAACCATTAGCCTATTTTTTTAGAAAATTAAGTATTGCAGAAAAGAATTATTCTACTTTCGATCGGGAGCTTCTAGGCATTTATCTATCAGTTAAACACTTTAAATATTTTTTAGAAGGACGTACATTTACGATATTTACTATCATAAACCTTTAACTTATGTACTCCAGTCAAAAACGGCAAGATATCCACGTCAAACTAGGCAAATGGAGTATATAGCTCAATTTACTAATGATATAAGGTATATTAGCGGTAAAGATAATGTAGTTGCTGATACCTTATCACGGCTACCGAAGATATATTTAATATCTCAGAATGTTATTAGTTTTGAATGTTTTAGAAAAGAACAGGACGTTGAAATTAGGGATTCTGTAGTAGATTCTGCATTTAGGAAAAAATATAATATAAAGGAAATTCAGATACCAGAGAAAGGGTTTAAAATTCTTTGTGAAATGACAGGAACTGATCCAAGACCTTATGTTCAGCTAAATTTGAGGAAAATAGTTTTCAATAAATTACACTCGTTGTCTCATCCGGGATACCGTGCTACAAAGAAAATTATACAAAAGAGATATTTTTGGCCACTGATGGATAAAAATATTAAATTGTGTTTGAAAGAGTGTATTAACTGTCAGAAATCGAAAGTCGCAGTATAATCTCCAAAATATGAAATCTCCAAAATATAAAATTGAGGCATCGAAGTGTAGATTTGAACACATACTTACATATGGATATTGTTGGTCCACTACCTGTTTCAAATGGGTATAGATATTTATTGACTATAATAGAAAGAACGACGAGATGGCCAGAAGTTTACCCTTTACGAAACATTACCACTGAAATAATAGTTAAATCATTTGTTCAAAATTATTTTTCTCGTTTTCGAGTTCCATTTAAAATTACAGTCGATCAAGGTACACAATTCACTTCAAGTTTGTTTTCAGAATTGTCAAAGAAACTTGGAATTCAGAAAATTCATACTTCAACATACCAGCCTCAATCAAATGGTAAGGTAGAACGGTTTCATCGTCAACTTAAGACGTCAATTACTGCATCAAAGGATCTTTCTCACTGGTCAGATAAACTACCAATTCTCCTTGGTTTGAGGAATTCTGTGAAAGAAGATCTTGGTTGCTCAGCAGCAGAAATGGTCTTTGGTCAAACACTTAAAATTCCTGGAGAGCTTGTTATACCCTCAAAACATTTTGAAAATAATTATAATTTCGTTCTTCAAAAATTAAGAGAACATTTTTCACAAGTACGAAAATATATTTATCATCACGGTAATAGTAAAAGTTATATTCCTCCAAACATGATGGATTGTAAATACGTCTTTATAAAGGTCAATGTATTGGGTTTACACCCACCTTTTGAGGGACCGTATAAAGTTATAGAAGGGAATGATAAATATTTTAAAATTCAAAAAGGTAATTCGATTATATCGATGTCTATTGATAATCTCAAACCTGCTTTTGTTGATACTGTTAGAAATGATGACACTTCTACCGATACTAAACCCTTTAAAAAGGTCACTTTCAACATTAGTAACTTAACAAAAAAAAAACATAATTTCTTTACTGAAGGGGGAGTATATGTAGGGTCTTTATAGTTAAACACTTTGTATTATTTTATATATTTTATCATATTATTTTCTGGAATTGCTTTCATGTTTTAAAAATGTTTTTTGCTTTTTGTTGTTAAACAAATTATTATAAAAATATTCCTTGAATAGAAAATATATAATTAAATCGAAATAACAAATCTTTATAAATATTATTAAAATAAAATAATCACTACAAGTGGTTATGAAGCTCTCAAGTTCAATTGTAGAACCTGACGTTACTCTAGGTTTTGATCGGTTTTTTTCATCTGTGCATTTGCTAAACACCGTTCCTTTCTCAGCAGTTGGCACAATCGTGGGCAACAGAAAAAATGTTCCTGATTTTACTAAATGCAAACTGGAAAGAGGTGAATCTGAAATCAGAAGCACTACCTCAGACCTATTGTGCATTAGATAGCAATACACGAAGGAGGTTTTGGTAATTACTAACTGTCATAAGCCTGATATTACAAATGTATCAAAAATATTGAAAACAGACGAAAAAATTCAAGTGCAATGCCCTACTGCAATAAAATTCTATCGCGAAATAATGGGAGGTGTTGATCTCGCAAATCAAATGAGTGGCCTTTGAGTAATTATGGCCATTGGTCGTTCTATTCAAAAATAGTTTGAGCGTTCTGGGACTTCGGGTTTTAACTTTTTCTTTACCTTTTTTTAACGTCTCATATCGTTGCTTTATAACTGCCGGTCACAAATTTAACACCTTTTTTAGGGATCTTTACTTTCCTTCATTAAAAAATTTATATTTTTAAATAAAGATTTTATTGTTTCACAAAGGCAATCATTTCTTCACTTTACTTTTTCTTTTCAGCCTTATACACCGTTTGAGCTCTAATTTCTTTCTGACCGATAACTTTTCTTTCTCATTTTATATTGCATTTCTTTGATAACTTTTTCTAGGAAAGCTTTTCAATTTTCCAAGTGAACTCCCGCGCAATCGCCCATTTTTTCAGACCCTCTTCAAAAATTTTTAATTGTTTTCTTCTGGACACTTTCTGTAAATACTTTTAAACAACAAATATCTCTAATTGACAAAATACCATCCCCTGTTCTGCCTGCTCCTTCACTTTATCTACCAGGTTCTCATAAAATTTCATAGCATTTTTCCAATTCAAAACCGTAGTCTATTCCCCTCTTGTTCCACATAATACTAAAGGTGAATTCACCCATTCGTTCTGAACGAAATTTTTGTTGTTGTTCCGCATTAAATTTACTCTCTTTCTCAAAATAGAGACGTCAAACTACATATAAAAAAATCGTTCGGAACGTTCAGACGAATGGGTGAATTCACATTAAATGGAAAATAAAACCCTGCATTTATTTCGTAAATTTTTGTTGTTACGTCTTTTATTAACACACAGTACAACAGTAAAATGCGTAATTTTAGCGAACTTGTGCTCACATACACATACAGCGATCACAGCTAGTATAAAAAAATACGATGATATACATACATACTTATGTGTCGCTCTATTTATTTGTGTATCTTTTTGTCACAGACTAAGGTGAAGCTTGCTTTAACCCTCTAATGCTCAAGTCCGCCTCTAGGCGGGGTAGCAAAAAGCCGTTATAAAATTTTTATTTTTGTCAATGTTTAGTTAATAAATAAATCTAAGTATAAATTAAAGTTTATTTTATCAACAAGTTTTCATTCTGTGGCAACACTCCAACGCGTTTGGCAAATAGTACATTATCATCTTGAACTTGAGCGGCAACGGTCATTTTTTATTCTTTGTGAAAAAAGTTAATATTGTGCATTGAAAAAATTATATTTCAAAGCTTTAGATCGGCTCGAAAAAATTACTGGTAAGTTTTCAAACGTTCAGTTGAAATAAATATTAAGTTCTTATTATAAAAAATACAATCCCTACTGGATGTGGACGTTTTTGCTCAGCCCGTCTAGAGGCGGACTGGGGCATTAACACAAAAATTTTTTTTTATAATATTTATACGTTACAGTGAAAATGGAAGGAAAGCATCAAAAAAAGCTCTCGAAAATGACGGAGGAGGAGATTTTGGAATTTATGGAAAGCTTTCCATCAGATGACGAAGCAAGTGAAGAAGAAAATGATGGTGATTTTGACGGAGATGATATGGATGATCCAGATTTTGTTTGCCCTGCAGATGAAGAAGAAATAGACCACTTACTAATTCATCTGAGATTTTGTCAGACGCCATAAATAACAGCATAAACATTTCCAATATTAGTGCGTTTGAGCAAAGTTATCAAGAAAATGTAACTGCTGAAGCTGTGCATTTATTGTCTCCAGCTAAGCACACTCATCCTAAAAAGCGAAACATAGAAATTGAACTCGAAGAAGAAGAAGATGGCCCAACTTGCTCATCTTCTGGCAGATTCAATGGGGTTCCAAGTGAAATTCGAAATGATTCGCAAGAAATTAAACATATTTTATGGAGAAAAAAAGATTTTCAACTTCATGTAAATGAAGTGGTTTTCCGCGGCGAGAAGTCATTACCGGAGCATTTCAATACGTTGAAAACTCCGTACGACTGTTTTGTATATTTTTTGACTGATGATTTTTTAACGGTAATTTCGAACATGCTGACTTTATAACAGCTACTTTCGTACTTATTGGAATATTGTATTTCTTTTCGTTTAGTATTTGGTGAATCAGATGAATCTGTACGCACGTCAACAAAGTATTTCCACACACTTCAAAACAGATGAAACAGAAATGCGTAAGTTCATTGGCATCTTGTTTTTCATGTCAACCTTTCGTTTTCCGAATGTTCGTGCTTATTGGGGAAGGCATGCATTTGAACCCATAAGGCAAACGATGACCCGCCATAGATTTGAGGAGCTTAGAAGTAAACTTCACTTTAATGACAATTCTTGCCAGATGCAGAAAGGATCTCCAGGTTTCGATGCACTGTATAAAATTAGACCACTAATTCAACATTTCAATGAACGATTTCTGACTGTACCAATGCGACAACGTCTCTGCGTTGATGAGCAGATGTGCCCTACAAAAATGCAGGGCAATCCAACGCGACAATATATGCCCGCAAAGCCCCACAAATGGGGGACGAAACTATTTGCTTTATGTGACACGTCTGGATTTTGCAATGCGTTTGAAGTTTATGCTGGTGCTGGAGATAATGTTGTTTTAGATGACTGCCCAGACCTTGGTGCAGCATCTAATGTAGTCGTACGTTTAGGAAGACACGTTACAAATGATGTCAACCACATCATTTATTTTGATAACTTTTATACCTCTCTCGGTTTGATTTTCTATCTGAAGAGTCGTGGTATATTTAGTTTAGGAACAGTGCGAAGAAATAGAGTTCCAAACATAAAATTATCATCTGATAATGATCTAGATGCGAAGAAAGTTGAGAGGGGTTATTCGGAAGAATATGTAGGTACCGGATACGGTACAGATATCGTCAACGTGTTGTGGCGAGATACAAAAACCGTAAGGTTGCTTTCTTCATACGTGGGTACGCAGAATTTCCTGTCAAAAAATATGGAAAATGACACATTTACCGTAAAGCGTTGGAATAGTAAAACAAAAGATTACGTTGACATCAATTGTCCAACTATTATAAAAGAATATAATAAGCACATGGGTGGAGTCGACTTGATGGATGGTTTGATTGGACGATACAAAATTCATATGAGATCACGAAAGTGGACAAACCGAATATTTTTTCATTTGTTGGATGTGGCGATGGTGAACTCGTATATTTTGTATCATAGAATTCATCAGAATATGAACAAAATAACACTCCCGGACTTTAGAACCGAAGTGGCAGAAACCATGTGTCTAGTAGGCACAGCCACAACGCTGAAACGTGGTCGACCAAAATTTGAGGCTCCTCCTGCACAAAAACCGAAAAGATCAAACATTCCGACGCATAATGTTCGATTCGATCAACTTGGGCATTGGTGTGTATTTTTGGAACGTTCCGGAAAAAAAATGTGCAAAATGCCAGGGTGTAAATCAGAAACGCAAGCTTTCTGTAATAAATGCAAAATTAATTTATGCAATTCCACGTCAAAAAAATGTTTTTTCAACTTTCATAATAACCCTTAAAATACTAAAAGAAAAACAATATCATTTGATTCAAATTTAACAATAAATTTCAACTCTTAAAAAGTTTATATAAAAATTATTCATGTTGTTTAAATTATTACGATAATGCCCAACTCCGCCTAAAGGCGGACTTGACAGTTTGACCTCTTACAGGTCAACGAGTACTCAAAGGAAAAAACTAAATTCAGATTCATGTTTCTCATCCCAAAATTAACTTAATATGATTTTTTGAAGTCAAACAAAAAATGTGGCATTAGAGGGTTAATAATCCGCATGAGACCTTTTTCAATCTGAATTGAGGGATAGATTGCAAATTATTTTTGCAAATATCAGACGTTTCCTGATTTATATTTGCCCTCATTATCGTTTACAATACGAAAATGTTGTGTTGTTTCGGCTACACAACTTAAATTTATTTCTTGATTACGGCTTACAACATCTAGGTCTTGCTTAAGCCACAGAGTTGCAATTTTTTGTAGTACATATATCCGGAAAAATACATCCCTGCATACCAAAAACTGTTAAAAAAAAGATCGAATAAACGTATATTTTGTTAGAAATAAATAAAACAAGAACAATCACCGATATCGTTCTATATTTTGCTGACGATGATAATGAGAGCAACAAAGAAAAAACACATGGCACGTATCCGGAAAAGAATTCGCGACAGTGCAAATCCATTGGAACTACCGTATACAAAGTAAGCAGGTATAATTTTTCTGAAACCAAAAAGCATTACAATATATTAATTACAAAACCATGATTTATAGTTTTTTAAAAATTTTCCGGTTTCTTATTTTTGCTACAAAAACTGAACACTCTTTTAAAAACTAGTTTTGCTATTCTTTAATATTTTCAATCGGCTGTCCCAAGCCATTTAATTGTTCCATAAATTGATCCCATTTGTCCTTGAGCTGCATTTTGTTATATCCAATTGGCCTCGGCCAATATCTGCATTCATTTTCATCAGCTCAACCAGATTTGTCATTTGTTTTTTATATGTAATTTTGCTAAGAAATATTTATAATCAATTATTATTGCAAAACAAATTTTAATGCATAATTAAAAATTTCTCTTTATTTTCTATTTGTAACGTTCATAACACAACACCTAATGAGCTGTTTTAGATTTCTGACAGTACTGACAACACATAAATACACATGTTGTAAACGATAATCGATATTAACGAACACAGACAAATCAATATACAACCGTACTGACAACAGTTGTAAACCATGATCGCATTAAAAAAAATACAATTAAAATAACACCTGTTGTAAACGATAATTGGGGAAATTGTTGGTAAAAGGTTTTTTGCAGAAATCAGAAAAAATTTTTCATTTGGTGAATTTTGCATTAAGTTTAAATTGTTATTTGATTTATCATTTTAAAAAAATTTAATCGTATCCGTTGATAAATTTAGATAAAATATTACACTTATGACTGCTATTTAATATGTGTTTAAATCACCAGCCATGAATGCTGGTAAATTAGAACTAAACGCATTTTCAAGGATACTCTCACTACATTTTACTTTCGATGTAATTTCAAGACAAACTGTGTCAAAATCTTTTGTTATTGAAATGATCCTTTGCTGCAAAGACATGTGCTAAAATGGCTACACCACCATTTCTTGTTGTGAATGCGTTGGAAGTATATAAGGAGTAGTTCGTAAGGAGTGAGTGGACATGATTTTCTTGAATACAAATTAGTTTGAGAGAATACGTTTTATTTAGTATTTGCAATCAAGAATAGTTACATAGGTTTTGTTGGAAGTGCCTGTTTCTATAAATTATAGTTGCCTTCTCTTGTCTAGTTTTTCTAAAGTTGAGATGACTTGAATTTCCATTTTAAGAAAATGGCACAGTTCTTGTCAGATGTTGAATATTTAGAGTCATTATTATTATTTTTGCAATTTATGCCAATGCTTAACGTGAACACCTTTCGTTGAGTTCTTCATTGAAGAGTAGTTAATAAATTTCGGTGGTAAAGGAGTATAAAGTCGAACTCTTACTTTTTTATAGCAAATCCATATATCTGAAGGAAGACATGAGCCCTGTTTCCAACTATGGCTAACATTTTGTTCTTTCAGTTCCATTAGGAGTAAATCTTTAGACTGTAGTACTTCCTCACCTTCTTTAATGTATATTTAAATTAATTAATTTTTTGCACTGATTCGATTCTCCTCCAGCTAAATTATCTACCACCTCTTTAATAAAAAAGAGAGAAACATTTGACAAGGTGTTTCAATTCCTTCCATAACTAGGAATTTGTCACCAAGTGGTGGAATGTTAAGTTTTTTGATTTTATCAGATTTAAATTTAAAATTATTAAAATTTTTAATTATTATTAAGGGTTTAAAGCAACAAATTTTTATATATATTTTATTTTTGTATAAGACAAATCTTATAAAATTCACAATACTTAAGTATATACACATAAAAAATATCACAAAAATTTTTATTCGGTTTAAAATTTTTCATATTATAAAATTGTTTTATTCAATTTAAAGCTACTCATTTTTTTTCAAATGACACTTCACTGCACAACAAATTGATGTTGAATGAACGAAAGAGTAAATCACGAAGATGTAAGCAAATTTAAAAAAAGTTTCCACAAAAGTACCCGGCGTCTTCTTAATAAGAAGAATCTTATTCTGTGTAAAATAATTAATTTTATTACAAAAACAAATTAAGAACAAATCGTATTAAGTGTATATGATCGTTTTTTATCGAGTTCAAAACAAAATGCTTAAAAAACGTCAAGTTATTTGAAATCATGAGGCAATTAGCTGAACGATTTCAAAAATTTTTGCTCGGCAAATTTTCAGTGATTTCAAATCACTTTGCGATATAGTGATTTTTAGAACATCACAGAGAGCATTCAATATTTTAAGCAGGAAGATGCCTACCATTTTCCTAGAAAGTCTTTACAAGAACTCCGACAGAACAGGACTCTCCTGTAGCGATGCATCTCAAAGTGGCATACAAATTCAGTCGCGATGTAAAAGCTGCTCACAATATAGCGATTTTGCATCTGGTTATAGACGAGGACATGTATACAATTTTGTTGCAGTTCATTTAAATGTATCTCATCAAGCTTATGTAGGTCAATTCGAGTAAAATTTCTGCAACTACCGTCGTCGTCATCCCACACAAATCCCTTAGTAAATGCGTCTCGCAATCATGGAACAAAATCCTTATAAATTTTAGCAAACAATTCAGAGAGAAACCTCATCACTACTCGTCGTAATATTTTATCCTACATTGCTTAATCCTGTCATTGTGTTTTTACTTTTTCTATTAAATGAGTTATGTCTTGCTTACTTTCATTTTCAGTTGTTTCCAATTAAGTTGCATGCAGCCTGCAAATGAATTCCACAACCAGTATCTGTAATGATACTGCTTGTATGAGGCCTGATTGAATTAACCATTGTTGGCAGTTTGTTTGTCTTTCAATCCTATTTCAATCAAAATTATTGCATAGAAAAAGAAAAGCCTAGGGTTCACAAAAATGGGAGCTTTGGCTGTATATACTCGTATGTATATACATGCATACATTGTATTTGATATTTTTAAGTTACATTTTTGTGCAATTATTTATGACCATATTGACACATACATACAAACGTATACGAATATATCATTAATACTCTTCCGATTGAAGTACAAATTATCAATAAAAGTAATGTAATTCATGTTTCAGTGCATAATTCTCTCAGTATCATTGAAATTATCGTCATGAACAAAAGAACCGAATGCGAGATCACTTTAAACATGATATTTATGTTTAATAAAAATTTTACAATTATTGTCTACATAATCGTCATAATCATCGCATTTAAGTACTGATGTTCTCGCACATCTAAATCCCAAAGGGTCTGAGCGGATTGAGTTGCTTTCACATGAATATCCATAGACTCTTGAACAAAGTATCATTTGTTCTGTTTATTTTATTTATTTATTTTATTTTCTAAAACTGAATTTGTGCTACTGATCAGTGGCAGTTATACGTACATGTGCACTTACATGCGAAGGAGGACCACTTGTGGCAGTCAACTCGATTTTACAGAATTTCGAATACTAATTCCAAATGACGCATTGAGGGTGACTGTTAAATGATACATAAACACAAAATAAAAATGCATAATAAAAAGATGAATTACTTCAGCAGGAATATCTGTAGTACCATAGATGAAGTCACATTAAATTATTTACAGCTTTTATATGAGAAAATAAATTCTAATTATCATAAATTCTTATATATTATAATTTAGAATCGCTTATGATTTACGTAAGACCGTATAAATAACATTTTCCGGAATACCTAGGAGTATTTTTTCATGATATCCAGGAAAACTGAAAGAAAGCATTAGATACGAGTATCAATGAACAAGAAGTATCTTGCAACTCCACTTTCTTGGTGTCTATGGTGCGAAAAGTCACCCTAATGAGAATAATAACTCACATTTATAAGCCTTCTTACTTAAATAAAAGAAGAAGAAAGTAAACAAGGAATATTTTTTTCCTCAGCCAATAACAATAATAACAAAGGACATTTTATTATTTTTATCATCAAAATTTATTAAAAATGAAATGCATCACTTCAAATTTCGAACTTTATTTTAAATTATTGTATTCCTATTTCCGATTTGGAAGCACCTTCGTTATAAACAAATTTGCCACTGACAATAAGCGTTGTCAGTTTATTTTAAATTTTCAGACGTTTAATGTGCTCTTAAAAACGGAAATGGAATACGATTTTGTAGAATACTCGTATGAAGTTAAGTTAAAAGTAATAGTAGTAAGACTCAATAAGTTGCAAGCCCAATTCAGTCGATTTGTCAACTGGGGATATTGTCGAAATTTGTGATTCGCAAAAAGTAACAGACGTATCTTTTTGCTTGCTAAATACTAGACCGGTGCGTAATTATATTCAATTTACCTATTTTTAACACAGTTTTCCATTGTTATAAGTTTAGAAAATTATAATTTAAATTAAAAATATTCTACGTTATCATTTGCACGTATGTACGTAATTTGTTCTTTTGAGCTCTAATTGTAGTTGTAAGAAGTATGTATATGTGAATTTAAGTAATTCTGTGTGGGCACTCTCAGATTTGAAATATATTTTTTAAATCAAAATTAACAATTTAGTTAGAGTTCGCAATGAGCTTTTTTAATAAATGTTTTCCTTAAGATAATTTGAAATTGACTAAGAATGGGTGAGCTTATGTCTAGGTACGTTTCACTGTTGACTAAACACACTTCACCATTAAACCTTCGGCCAGATTTTTTTGTGGCAGTTATTGTGCTCATATCAAAGTCATGTTCAAATTGAAATTATTACTTACATATATATGTGAAAATCTCTCATCAGGGTTGACGATGCCCCTAGATACTATATATTCAATAAGTTGTTGCAAGCAGGTATTATATGTTCCTCGAAAGCTTTACATTTAGAATTATTGCCGCATATGATTTAATCCCTTGGAGATGCACTCTTTAGTAGATCTGAAAGTTTTGCCGCTTCTTTGGATGTGTTTCCTTCAAAATTATTGCAAATTAATCTTTTATTTCATTTTGCAAATCAGCATGTAGCATGTCCTTTTAGTTTATCCTGAACATCGTCGTAATTCTTACTTGGACCACAATATATCTTTTTGGTGTTGTTAGTTTATATATTCAACTAATCGTTACCATGTATATCTCAACATATATAAAAATTACGTATATGTTCGTGATCGCTAAACTCAAAAGATACCGGACCGATTCTGACCAAATTTCATATGCATGCTCTATGAGGCGTGAGCAGTGTTTCTGTGTAGTTTGAAGTTCGTCCGACAGATGGCCCAATATTTAGTTTTTTGTGTTTTTCCCGATAGAGATTAGCGCGATAAGCCTATGCTGTGTTTCGCTGAAGGCGTTGGGTCCTTAATCAGCGCGTAGTGGCGTTAATTAGCCCGATACCGGTATTTTAACAATAATTTCTATGTCGATTTAGTGCACCTTTCATTTTTCCTCAAAATATCGATCCGCCATGACTTTGCAACGAAACCAGACTTGCAGTGAAAATAAAATTTGAAGGCAAAACAACGTTTGCCCGGGTCAGCTAGTTTCTTATAAAAAAAGCTTTTAAAAGCTTTTAATTTTGGCAACAGCAGCGCTATATGAGTTATTTGAAGACATATAGCGGTATATGTGGGAACATATCGGAAATATGTCTCTTAGCTTTTAAAAGCTTTTAATTTTGGCAACAGCAGCGCTATATGAGTTATTTGAAGACATATAGGCGGTATAAATGGGAACATATCGGAAATATGTCTCTTAGTATATCCTTTTGTTAAATATTCTACGGAGACTTTTATAATATTTTTAACAACATTCAAACACTTTTGCTCGCCACTGTGTACCTATATAATGTATGTATTTATACTGGGTGTTTCTTCTTTCTAAAGTATGATTTTCATATTCTCATGTGACTGCTACGATCCGAGTATCAGTGATGCAAGAATAATGGATGATATTTATAGGTTGCACATTTTTTAATTTTGTATTTATTAGATTTTGGTATATTTTTGCGTAGTTTTTCATAAATTTTTCTTACATGTACGATATTAAGTATGTACATATAGGGTGTTTTTTATTGAGGTATAGAACTTTAAGTTGGCATCACTTTTTTAACTGGCGGCCATTTTGTCAGCTGTCAAGTGATTAATATTTAGTTTGGTTTGCCATTTCATCATGAACAGGTTGACAAAAGAACAACGCTTGCAAATCGTGCAAATTTATTTCGAAAATAATGGTTCAGTTCGCGAAGTTTACCGCAAGCTCCGTCCATTTTATGGTCGACATAATCGTCCATCAGAGCAATTAATGGAATGGACCTGTCAATTGGCCACCAAGATCGTGTGATTTGACACCATTGGATTATTTTCTTTGGGGATATGTGAAGTCGCTCGTCTACGCCAACAAACCAGAAACGTTAGGGGACTTGGAAGCCAACATTCGTGGCGTTATTGCCAACATACGGCCCCATATGCTCGAAAAAGTGGTTGAAAATTGGACCTGTAGAATTGGCTTTATTCGAGCCAGCCGCGGCGGCCACATGCCCGAAATCATATTTAAACGTTAATGGCATAAAATTATCCTTCCAATAAAGCCAAATTGAGGGATATTAAAAAGATTTTCTTGTGTTTTATTTCAATTCGAAGTTCTATACCTCCAAAAAAAAAACACCCTATATGTTCAGTACGATATTAAGAGAGAATATTTTTTAAACCTTTGATACCAACTAGAATGAAAGCAGATCTGCTAAACATTTGAAGCGGATCATTTATGAGAATAATCATAAATACTTTTACTCTTAGATGTGTTGACTGTGTGAAAATCGTTGTTCGTACGTATTTTTTAATTTAAAATCACTCATTTAAAGGCACTAACGCTTTAGCTATTTGCAAATAGTACCGCCGCTTCCAATAGGGAATTTATATACGTGTTGCATTCTATAAAACGAATAAGAATGACTAAACATTTGTCATGTCTGTTTCATTTGGTACGATCAGGTCTGATGTTTCCTTCACAATGTGCGTTGTAGCCACCACTTTGGCAACAATAAAAACCCCATTTTAGGAATTTGGTGTATCATTCAACAGTTTGAAAAAGGAAAACACATGAAGGGCACGACTGTAAGATTTTAATACACTCGTACTCGAATGAATGTTCTTGTGATTATTATATTCGTAAAATGTTCTTGAAAATAGATGAATATTTTTGCTGTCAAGATTTAATCCCCATGGGTTTGTGTGCGCCTGTTGAAGCAGATGTGCTTCTCTCGGTAGTCCAAAAATTCATCTCAATTTGCAGCCATATGAAGTAAGTGGAGAATTTTTATTTTAATTAGTCTTTATTTTTAAAGGGGAAGAGTTAATAAATGGATTCATTTTAAAGAAGAAAAAAATCAACAAGTTAACAAACAGTTTTATTAATTTTTTTTTCGTGCATTTAATTTTTTGTGTGAAAAATTTCAACAACATTCAACAAGTGTGCATAAGAAACATTTAATATTTGTGAGAATACATATGTCTATGTATATGGTTTTAATATAATGAAAACGAAAGAAATTTAGTTTTCCTTAGCACCGTTAATATTTAGTCCAAAATCCATTTGTTTAATCAATGTATACACCGAGAAGGCAAATTTAACGACCTGTAAATTAAAAGTATATAGAATACGAGTAAATATAAGTCTATTATACATAGAAAAGTTTAATGTACTACAAAAATATTATTGAAATATTAATATCAATATTATACAAGAAGTTAGAAATTCGCCCCGAAATTTATTACATGAGGCATTTCACGAGAAGTGACATGACAGCACGTTCTTCCAGTAGATATGAATGTGTGTACAGGATATTTTTATGAGGCTTATTTGTCGAGCTATAGGGTACTAAAGTGTTTCAGACATAGCACTGGTCGCTGGAAAGTACCTTCAGCGATCTCCATCGTTGGTAATGTTAGCAGAATCGTTGGCGAAGTAAAACAATTAATAAGATGGCTACAGTATATACAGCTGCAAAAAGGTAATGCGTCTACTCAATACCAGAGGCGCTGACACATTGCTTTAAAAAAAATATTAAAACGTGCAGTGGCAGAGTCCCATAAAAACTAAGCGATGTCGTTTCAACACCTCTCCCCTCTCTTTTCTTCAACTATACCTTTCACAAAGAAGTAACACTTTATGTAGCAGGCATTAATTGCTGACTTACTTCTCTTTATAAAAATTTTTTTTATAAGAATATGAAACAAAATATTAAAAAAATAATTTAAGGAAACCATTGTCTAACTTCACCCCAATTTTTTTTTTAATTTTAAACTAGCCTACAGTAAAAGTTTTCAAGTGTGATGGATATGAGGTCTGATCAATAGAAAAGGTGAATTTAGAAATTTCTCGGGCTACGTATGTATATTCGATTAGCGATTTTTTTATGTTGGCACCCTTGTCTCGAACATGTTTTCTTTGTCGAGTTTGTTGAAGAAATGGAGTTTGAAAGAAAATTAAGCGCTCAAAAGCACTTGAAAAGATGTTTACAAGAAAACTGTTTACAAGTGGTACAAGGTTTTCAAAGCAGGTCGAGAAGAACATGTTGTAAAACTGAGGAAAATTGTTATGGAGAATCGACGAATCACTATTAGAGAAGTTGCAGTGTACATCGGCATATTGGTTGGCTCATGCCATACAATTTTTGTGTGCAAATTTTGGGCATGAAGCTTGTGGCAACAAAGCTTGTTCCAAAATTACTAAAATTTGGAACAAAAAAAACCGTAGCATAGGAATCGCTCAGGAAATGTTGAATGACGGTAACGACGATCCAGATTTGCTTAAAAGGGTCATAACTGGTGACGAATTGTGGGTATATGGTTATGACATCGAAACCAAAATCCAATCGTCCCAATGGAGGAGACAAGACCAAAAACCACACAATGTTCGACCAAATGTAAAGGTTTTGGTCACTGTTTTATTCGATTACCGTGGCGTAGTGCATCATGAGCTCTTGCCACGTAGACGTACGTTTAATAAGCAGTATTATCTTGAAGTCGTGCGTCGCTTGCGAGAAACAATACGAAAAAAAACGTCCGGAATTGTGGAAAAACAATTCATGGCTTTTGCATCACGATGACGCTCTCTGTTATTATAAGTCTCTCATAACATCATTATCTGTATAAGAAAATATAAGTATGTATGTGTTTACATACATACGTATGTAGTAAATTACATGTGTTGTATATAATATAATCTAAATTTTAATGAAAAAATATGTATGCGAAATTTATTCAATAGATAGTTTCAAAATAATAAGCAGGATAAACAAGATCCTCACGTCACATTCAGTGTGACATGCAAGCACTATTATTTACGTATCTTTCAGAATAATGCATATCCATCCCATTTCAAAACTTTTACCTAACCAAACTTCGAACTTAAAAATATACATAAAAATAAGGGGATGGGGAACATTTAAATTTTATATGGTTACCTCCGGTTTCACAGTGCGACATGCATGCACATAAATTCTGATAGCTATTAAACTAATGTATATTGTACTTTACTGCTTTTACGGTGGAAAAGAAATACCTTTGGCTAATTTCCTTTAAAAATAACACATATTATTATGTTTGCAACATTTTTAGTTCGAGAATAAAAAAAATTAAGAACGATTACAATTTAGCACCCTATAATTCGACAAATAAACATCATACAAAAAATATGTATAATTATATTGTACACAAGGAGTTATTGATTTTGCGCAATTTTCCGACAATCAGTCTGATGTTTTCGTTGCATAATAATTTTTTTGCAAAAATTATTCTACAAATCTTCATCTCATTTATAAATGTTATCTCAGCAGATCCAATACGAATATTATAAATATTGCAGTGTCTCCTTCTACAAATATGCAGAACATCAGGTATAACAGCGCCGCGAGAAGTAGCCCATGTTTGTAGCACGATATTCAAACGTATCAAGTTGGCCGCAACAATATCTGGCAAACCTGATGAAACAGCAAAGATATTGTCAGCATAAATTCCAACAAAATCGACACCCGGTAAGGACTGAATTGATTTAGCTAGAGTATTGATGTACGCAGTATATAAAAACAATGAAAGAGTTGAGCCCTGGGGAACTCCATTGTTTAATGGATGTGAATTAGAAAAATTTCCATCAACTTTAACTATAACTCACACTATCAAAGGCTTTCTCAATATCCTCTAACAGCACCACACTGTGTTTCCTTATGGATAGATTAAGTTTCAGAATATTTTCAAGTTGATGACATAGTGAATGAACACCATGCTCAGGTAGAAAAGCATGTTGAAATAAAGAAATTTTTTGTATTGCGTGTTTCCAGAATCTAGATGCTAATATTTTTTCTAAAATCTTATATAAAACGAGTATCAAAGATATAGGCTGATATCCTTTAAGTTTGTTAGGATTTCTTTCCGGTTTTGGAATGGGCGTGAGAAGATAAATTGTCCAATCATGAGGAAAAATACTGCTATGTAAAATGTTATTGTAGAGCTGGACTAGTCTTTTCTTTAAGGAAATGAGCTGAGCAGCCGCGTCTAACGCGAGTTATGTACCTCCACCTTAAGTAATGTTCATTATTGCATCTATTAATGGAATTTAGCATTGGGCCAGACAATATAATATCACATTCTTTATAAATGTGCGTAATATATAACGTACTATTTCCTTTAATAGTAATCGTTTGAAATAGTAAATCACCTAATGACTTCATATGTTGTGTAACATGAATGTTATCCAGATTTGGCATACTCATCCCAGATTTAGCATAGTTAAACAACTTATTATGATTAAATGACCTGTAGCCTGGCATATGTAAAAATTTCAAGTTTTTGTCGACAATATGCGTTTCTAGAAGGGCGATTGTTTGGTTTATGCTTAGCAACCAAATTTTCTAATGCGTATTTGTGGGTAATAAAACCCTGAATATTCCACTGAAGAAAATAGATTTCCATACCAATATCCAAGATGACTAATATAAATAAAAATTACTCGCCTGGTTTATTATCCGTTTGAGTTATGGTCCTCTCAGCAAGCTTATTACGTAAGCTACTACGAGGTGATAAATAAGTACGTGCTGCTTGTCGGTTTATTGGGTAATGTGTTTAGTATAACATCTTTTGAAAATTGTGAATAATTATATGTATTCTTCATTGTAAGATCAATGTTAATTTCTCTGCCTCCATAGATTTGATTACTATAGAGACTCAGAGAGTGTGATAAATAATTTAAATTATCTGGAACTTCATTGATGTTGGAACTTTCCATTGTTTTGCTGTTAATATTGTTGTCGCTGTTGATGTTATTGTTGTATTTGTTATTATTATTTACATTATTAGAGTTAACACTTTTCTCGTTGACCTTGTTATTAACAAAACTCATTGCTTGTGGTGCATTTATATCTGCATTAGAAGTTTTATTATTTTTCGATTCTAATAATTTTTCATTATTATTGTTGCGTACAATTTCAAAAAACGTTGCTGGTTTTTTTTAAAGGTGTGAGTGTATTGAGGAATTTTCATTAAAAAATCTTCCGAGCTTCTTCAGCTTTAGTCTTATGAACCGATTTGTGTTTGATGAAGGATGGGCACAAGGAATCATATGATGTGCGAGAATCCGTGTCGCAGTTGGTACAAAATTTTCTTGAGCATTTATCATAAGGAATAGCAAATCCACATTATTTGCAGATTTCAATATTTTTACATCTATTTTTTGTGTGCCCTAGTTTTTGACAATTGATACATCTCATTGGGTTTGAGATATACTCTTTAACTCAAACTCTTTCCCAGCCTATTTTAAGAAAATCGGGTCTATGTATTAAGTCGAACGTAACCACAGCTGCACCCGTTGGTCAGTTTGCGAATGGCTATGACTTTTTGATCTTCTAATGATTTCACGATTTCATTCTCGGGAATATTAATTATTTTTCTGGAGAAGATTCTTTCTTGGATTGAGTTGAGTGTTTAGTGCATAACAATTTTTACAGGAACACTATCAATATATTTATTTTGCTTTAAAAAATTTTTGAGCTGTTTTCATATTTGAACCCTTGATCATCAAATCACCACTGCGCATTTCTGTAACGTCCAAATAATCTCTTGATATAGCAAATAATCTCATGAAATAAAATTTAAGTTTTTCTATTTGAAAAACATTGTACGATGAAAGAGTTTTAATTTCCATGGAATCAGACAATGTAATAGCAGAGGCAACTAAGTAACGTAGCACATGATCTTCATCGCTGGCAGCTACTGGTAATGGAATAAAATCATCTATTCTTATTCTTTTGTTTCTTTTTTTGAGAAGATTTGCACGATGATGAGGTGTCAAGTATACTGAACCTATTGTGGTCGGGAGGGTCAGTCCCATTCAATGTTGATTTATTCTCCTTCTTAATCAATCAAAAAAGTTTTGAAATAAGTATAAAAATCAAGCCAAAATGGGGCGCTCAATAATACTTTTAACAAAAAACAAAATAACCGCCAAGAGATAACACGTTATTTACAGCGATAGCCCGACAAAGAAATTTTTTTATATTTTTTATTAAATATTTTTTTTTATTAAATTGAGTATAACACGTCTGCTTACTATAAAAAATCAAAGTCGAAAACTGATTTTATTTTTCAAATCGGCGCATTTCCTGATAAATCTTCCCGTGGTATCATTAGTACACACAAACTTCGTTTGTATTTGTTTTAAGAACGACGCATTGAACTATGCCTTTTAAGGAAATTTGTACGAGAAATAACTTCCTTCACATTGATCAGAGATTGTTAGAATTTATAATATTTTGTGTAATAATCGGGACTCGAAAGGTTTTTCTCCATTAGGACATTGAAGAGCCAAGTTGATAAAGCGCTTCCTTCACCCCGAAGTAGCAGAATATATTGAAGCTGCCTTATCGTTTGCCATATTTGGAACACATCCAGTAATCGTTCTCTACCGATATATATATATACATATATATATATAAGTATATATATATCTATATATATATATATATATATATATATATATATATATATATATATATATATATATATATATATATATATATATATATGTTTCTTTCGCTCCTGGAAGGAGCCTAGGGCTTCTACAAAGCATATCCATCTTTGCACGGGTTGTTGTTGCATTTGTTTTCGCATTGTTATTATTTGTTTTTTGCCATGTATCAGTTTCGGTAATCGGTTCTTGTTCCAGCTAATTAAATGATTGGTCTGTTGTAGCAGGTCTAGGATAATGGGGCTGCCATCTGTCGTTGCCTAGAAACAACGCTCCTTTGTGTTTTGTAGTAGTGGTGAGGAACCTCGGTATTCTTTGATTCCTATCTTTTTTCCCAGAAGGAGGTGCCTCTGCCTGACCTTTGTTTGTCAGAGGTGGTGGTCAGGGGGCTCATTGGATGGATTTTTAGGAGGGGGTTGAAGCCACTGCATTTTTAAAACTTGAAAAAGACATGGTGAAAATATTTTGTCCTCTGCCAGGGAGTGAACACGTGGTACTCGGTTTTGTAGGCAAGAACTTTAACTACTACACCACGCCGCCACCTACCGAGGCCACAGGTTATTTTATTGTTGCATTAACCACATTTATTCGGATGTTCTTTTATTTATTTATTTTTTTGCTTGAATCGTGTATTTTTTCAGAGTCATTATTTATGTATATTTTTGAAATAGTTTTGTAGTTGCAGAATTTATAGTCTTTATGAGAAGAATTTTTTCCAACTGAAGCACGTTTTTTCAATCATATTGTGCTGGCTACGCACGAGGGAACATTTGACGAAATATGTTGTACTGAATCTTCAAATTTGGTTGTTGTCGCTCTAGCTGTACTATGCCGACAATTCATTCGCCGCAAATCAAATTGTCAGTGAATTTGAAGCAGTTGGAAAATATTCAACCTCATAAGTTTATGCCAAAGCAATCAAATACAATATGAGAATTATTTATCGTATATGATTATTACAAAAACGTGTTGTTACAATGCCGTATAGAAATAAGTGCCATGGAAGAATTACTTGAACGGTGCTTCAAGCTCATCACACAAAGATGAGACCCATCTGCCTTCTAAGATGTACAAGTTTTGCTGGTTGAAAATAAAATTAACAAATATCCGATATTGCTATAATGGTCGGAGATACAAGTATATCAATCCGATGTAGACTTGGGACGGTCGTCTGGTTATTTGTATAAATTTATTTCGTTTCTTTGATTAGTTAAAAAGATCGCCAAAAATCTTTTTTTATAAGTCCTTAAGATGATTTTCATGAAATTTGGATGTCTGCCAAAAGGTAGAAAATCCAACATCCACAAGTCTAATGTAGACCATTTGAAAATGTTTCGAATTTGTACAGCTCCTGGATCAAAAGATATGTATTTTATTTTCATTTTTTTCCTTCGTGCATTTTCACATATTTGAAAGTTTAAATTATTTTTTTAGGACATACAACCCCATTTTTGAAAACTAAAGCTTAAGCTAAATGGAGCTTTTTTTTCATAAATATCTCACTAACATTACAAATACTCTTATAAGGGCTTTTAAAATAAATGTTTTTGCAAGCTTGTTTCAGAGCTTTCTTAACTCAGAAAAAAATTTTTCCCGTATAATTACACTAAGAGCTGTTTCACGTACGTCAAATTATCTTGATCAAGTTTCAATACAGCTGGGAGAGCGATAGGGAGAGTATGTATTCCTTTCTTTATCTTTCTCCCAGCTGAATTGAAACTTGATCAAGAAAACTTGACGTGTGTGAAACAGCTCTAATTATGCTTTTACCAAAAATATAGACTTAATGTCGGCAGGACGAATATTTTTTTGTAATCAATTTAAAATAATACGAGTATGCATGAATATACATAAATATGTATGTATGTATTTACATACATGCATTGACATTTATACTTACATTTATATTAGAGTTCATGGTGATAGGAAATATTTTCATTGCCGTAAGAATCAATGTCTTCTGGGTGTTTTGTAAAAAGAACGCTATTACCGCTTTGTAACGTGGTTCCTCATTGTGCCAATCTGAATGAAATATTGCCATCGAAAAGCTGTCACTGTCGTCCATCAAGCAATTGGCCAAAAAACTGCATGGAAATGTTTCGGTCAATATTGCAATAATGTAAACAATTGACGAGACGGTGGCCATAATATCCGCAAAAACAACAATATGAATCGTTGTAATGCCCAAAACTATACCAATTATAAGAAATTGTACAAACATTGTTCCCGATACAACTGGTGCGAAATCATTGTAAAGTCTGAAAAGATCCAATTATTTAATTTGAATTATAATTGGAAGAAAATAAACACATCGTAACAGCCAAAAAGTGACCCCTTGAGAAACTTTTTGTTTGATATACGAGTGGTATTAAATTTGCGCATAAAGGCCGTGTCAGATAAAACTTTGTAGCGTTGCGTGACGTTTTTAACTTTGGAAGAAAAGCGTAACGCAAAAGGTGTATAACACAATAAAAACTTTGACAGAACGCGCGCATTGTGTGTTTACCAAAAAGGTGGATATGAATTTTGCTAATTATTTTTTATTATAAAAATGAAAGTCAAAATATTATTTGCTTTTGTGTGTTTGTTTTGTTATCACCTATGCTCCTTATAGGATCGATGGGAACATATATATTGTAGTTTACTGAAAATACACCACTATACCATATAAAGCTTTTTATTCTCATCAATTCATATGTTTTTTGGATTTTCAAATACATACTTATGAATTCATATAAAAAGGTAAAATATTATTTATAATAGGCTGCCACTGATTTTTTACAATAAAATAATCTTATGCAAATATGTAGGTACTATTTTATAAATAAGTTAAAAAAAACAAGCTCATATTCTTCAACAGGAAATAAATTTTAAAAATAAAAAATAAGTATTTTTCATATCACATCACATTTTCATATCATATTCTAATATACATACATAACTTTGATTGTCAAAGCACGCAAAAAGTTGAGAGTTGCCGAACTTTTTGCGTCACGCTGCGTTAAAAGTGTTTTATGTGGCATGTTTCGTGTAAGTATGTACATTTCATCTTAAATGTCAAAGCGAAGCTGTAACGCAACGCGAAGCAAAAGTTGTATCTGACATGGCCTTAAGAGCTTCTTGAAAATTCTATAGATATGGATGGGTATCTTCCAAATAATTTCTTTTTACAAAAATTACTATTTGAACATCGTAGCTGCCAAGAAAAAAACATTTCACCAAAAGTTGCATAGTATACGATAGATTTTTAATTTTTGTACAATATTTTGTTACAATTACTCCTAAATATTACATGCGCCTCTATATAAATTCGGTTATAACTGAACACCACTATATTTCCTATATAAAAAATATATTTGATATTCACTGAACGTCCACGGACAGTGGGACTTTACCGGGTCAAAAAAACTGAAGCTTATAGTTTATATATAAATTTTTATTTCATGTAACAGCTATTTTTTAATTGAATTAAATGTAATACAAAGACTGAATTTAAAAAATAACCAATTAAAAAATTTGCTCCAAAGCATAGTCTCCAGCGAGGCCCTATGCTCCTATAGGATCGATGGGAACACAGAAATAATCTCAAGCAAAAGTAAGCAAGGAATATTTCTATTTAAAATAACAATCAATTCCATGTAATAATAAATATGTTGACGCACAGTGGTTTTAAGGCCTCTTAATTTTACAGCTTGGGAACTAATGCTCAAATCACTCAAGAATCAAATCACTCCAGAATTGAAAAGTTATTTAGAGTGCTCCCCAAGTATAAGGCTTAACGAATCGCAAGGTTTCCTGTGAGTTTAACTTTTACCAATTCACATTTTAAGGTTTCAGCGAAATTAAAGAATTAGGAATAAAATTTATAGGAAATTGATACGGGATGTCAGTCGACAAATTTCTTTATCAAATAAATATACTGACAACCAAAATGTTTTGTGTCAATTTCGGTCTATTGTGCGATCTTGCTCGTTTAGAAATAAATTAGCGATTACGATATTGTATACGGGATTCGTTGAAGTCGACAAAGACGTTCGGAAAGTTTAGAAGAATTTCTCGAAATAATTTCAGCACTGACGGTCAAGCTTATGACGTCTGTGAAAGACAACGATCTTTGTAAAAAATTTGCAACGAAACCTTAAAAGCTGAATTAGGCAACTCTTCGTCTTCTGGTGAGGAAGCACGGACGTTATTGCGAAATAGATCTCTGCTAGAATTTATAAGATGCGATATTCACTTTTGGGAACAGTCACATTGGAGTTCAATTTCAGGGACAGTCTAAATCAATCGAGTTTCTTGGAGTTCCATTGAATCTTGAGCTTGTGGTTCTTTAATTTTGTACCTAGAAGTGCTTCTTCCAGTTATTTGTGAGAATCAGAAAATAGTACAACTATTTTTATGATTAATAATGTATCTATATTTTTTGACCTCTTTTATAATAATCCGTTTTTTAATTTTCAAGCTTTCGATACTCATTGAGTATCGAAATATTGATAGTTATTTTTAAGCTTGAAAATTAAAAAACGGATTATTAATTAACACTATTTTTTCGACCTTTTTTGTTTTAATATATATAATTTTTGTAATCAAGCGTTAGGTCTTTTTTTTTAAATAATAATTTATTCAATATTTCGACGCCTCTTTGGGCGTCTTCTTCAGGAAATTTTTTTTATTAATAAAAAAAATTTCCTGAAGAAGACGCCCAAAGAGGCGTCGAAATATTGAATAAATTATTATTTAAAAAAAAAAAAGACCTAACGCTTGATTACAAAAATTATATATATTAAAACGGATTATTTTTATGATTATTTTCCATTATTTAAAAAAGCCTTTTCTTGCATTCCCTACACATTTTTCTGACAACAGTTGTCCTCATATCTCACATCTTTAATTAAACTGAAACTGGTATAATTAGGTAATCAAAATTAAATACATATCGTCATATGAAATCGAAAAAGCCATGAATTTATAAAAATGCAAAATCGACTTTATGGTTGATTATGATGCACCGCACAGTGGGTTCGATGACACCGAAAGTGGCGATTAATTCATGGGAGGCGTAATTTAAATTTTTTTGAATTTTTTTTCAAATCGTTAAATATAAATAAAAAGGCATATTCTGAAAAAAAGATATGAGGAAAAAAATTTTTTTACGATTTTATAGACATTTTTATTTTTCGGAAAATTATAGTTTGTTTCATAATTTTCGCCGTAATTTTAAAATAGAATGTGATTTTTTTTAAATGAGAAGCAAACGAATGCTTATACTGACTTCTTTCTAAAAAATAAAAAAATAAATATATATTTTGGATAAATATGAACATAAGTTTAATTTAATACCTGAATTTGGGTTTTTAAAGGATTTCGAGAATTTTACAACTTTTTTAAAAAAGTAACGAAATAAATTTTTATAATTTTTTTTGTTTATCAATAATTGTCATACACTTAAAAACAAACCATACTAAACAAACTACTAAGAAAATTAAAAAAAATTTTTTGTTCGGTTTGGAAACGTTTTTTCAATTTTTTTTGGAAAATGGGCTTAATTTACAAATTTTATTGCAAATTTAAAATAGAAAGCTATAACTGATTAAATAAAATTTTAAATAAAAATACATTGAATATATTATTAAAAAGATAAATTAAAAAAATATATACATATATAAATATTTCTACATAATTGATTTAAACTCCTATTTGTCCTTACGACAAAATTTCAGGAGTTTTAAAATTTGTATAAAATGTTAATAAAAAACATCATTTTAATTTTTTTATGCATTTTGTTTGTATTTAAGAAAAAAATTATATATTATACACTAATTGTTTTAACAATCTGCATCATAATCTTCCTCGTCTGTATCATTATGCTCATCCTCACCTTCATCATAATAATCTTCACTATCATTACTCTCACTATCATGTATTTCTTGAGAAATAATAGGCGATAGCAAAAGCTGTAGTTCGGAATTTGATAATTGTTGCTTTTCTTTCCGCTCATTTTGTTTATTTATACTAGATATGAATGGATCTGAACTGAGAAAAAATCTATTTAGAATATCTTTATTCGACTTTTCTCGGCTACATTTGCGAGAAAAATGCTCCCTATAATTTTTAAAATCCTTATTATTTCAGCATGGCTATTTAATCTATAATACTGATTTTAATGCAAAACAATCAGTTTCATTTGTTAAAATTATTAGCAAGCCATTTTTTGTTATAAATTTTCGTTATAATGTTTTTTTTTAATTGAAATTAAAATTCTCCGACAACAATAACAATAGTAGTAAACATTGAACGAATGACTATAGCAAAACAAGGCTTAGGTTAGGTTGATTGGAGAGGTGTGATAGTCCATGTCATACGACATACACTTAAGCCAGTGAAGGCTTGTTGTGCGCTCCCTTTAATTATCAAACACAAACTGCCAGATTTCTGCGGCAGGATTCGAAGCTGCTACCTTCGCACTACGAGTCTAGTACACTACCTACTAGTCTACGAAGGCCATTATAGCAAAACAAAATACACGTTAGTTTTGTTAAATTCATGATTGAAAAAACACGACTTCAAACAGAAAAATGTTAATAGCAAAAAATGAAGCAACAAAACCGCAAATTTTCTTTCTAGTATTATCAAGCTAAGATTCCATACTTTTAGGAAATATATGACTTAAAACCCAACCTTAACTAACTTAGAAGTTATGGTTCACGAAACATCAAAAATAGGCCAATTTTAGACCTTTTTAAAAAAATCGTCAAAAATATTTTCACACATATTTTCAAAAAATCTACATCATTTTTATACACTTAAATACCTGAAGTTGAAGGTTCCATTCTTAAAATAACACTTTGTTAACGTTAAATTTGGAAATTACGGACTCGTTTAATGCAAAATTTTACTTTTTTCGCTTTTTAAAAAAATTGGATAAAATTTTTAATTTTGACAGCTCACTACGGAGTCAGCTGACAAGATAGATGCTTGAAAATTTACATAGTGATGTAGAATTTTATCTAGTTTTATCCGATACTAAATATTAATACAAAAACTTAATTTTAAAAATTCAATTAAGCGTCACTTTCGACCCATTTCAACCCACTGTGCACCGTATCGAAATAAATACATGTTCCTAATAGCACATTTACACTCCTAAAATTAAAACAACATTCTTAGCAACAAAATTCTGAAAGTCCTAAGTGAAAGCGCGAAAAATTTCTAAAACAAAACCGTAACATACGAATTGGGATAAAAAATAAATAACAAACAGAAGAAATGTATTATTAAATTTTTTAATAAAGACTTAGTCTCCCTCTGCTGTGTTTTCAATAATAATTTGTGTTTCTAATTATTTTTTAAATAGTAAGTTATTAGATTGTAATAAAACATATTTCTTGAAACAAGCAGTTTATTAAAGTAAAATTAAAAAATCTCATTAGACGTGCTCTAATATTTAATAAAAATGGATCGTGAATCTAATTTAAGTGTTTCAAATAAAACAAAAAAGTGAATAAAAAATACTCAAATACCAATGACCGAATGACTGGTAAAATATACATACATATAATGTAATCAATGGAGGAATTTTGTAAAGATTTTTGTCTGTAGTCTCCAACTTTCATTATTCGTAAGTCTGCATCGACATCATCTTTTTCTCAGTCACCTTTTTTTATCTATTGCCTTCTGGTTGTTACTTCACTGTCATATTATCTTCCATACGCAAAACTTGCCCCAGTAATCGTATTCGTTATGCTTTTATGAAACGTATGATGTTTTGACTTCCATTTGGAGTAATTGATTTCTGTCAGATATTTTTCCAGATTCACATCCGTATTTTAAAACAAATATAACAACAGGATCTAAAGAGTTTTAGATGCATAAACCAGATTCTGTTCGCAGATTGTAGCGTATAATTTTTTTTGGTGTTTTGAGAAAATCGAGTTTAAAGTTTTTGTCAAATCGGATGTCTATTAAAACCTCAATATCGCCGTAAATAAAAATTCTTCATAGTGGATTTTTCGACGAATACATAATACCGTTTCTTGTCTTTAAATTGACCAAGTTTTTTTATTCTACGCATCCTTTAAGACCATACTTATGTCATTCAAAGCGCAAGTCTTACAAAGAGGCTATTTTATTTTTTAAGGAATTCGTATGATGTATCTCATACACTATTTTATTTTTTATGGTATACGCTGTTTTATTAAATAATTTTACGGTATTTTTATTAAAATATTTGATATCAAAAATATCAATTTGTAACATAGTGCACATATTCATTACTTTTCAATTTGGGTTATTATAAACAAAAAAATTATAATAAATTAAGGTATACATTACGTAAATCAAAAATAACTAGAAATTCATTCGTCTTCTTTCTCTTCCTCTGCTGCGTCTGGCTCATCTAAACAACTCGCTTCTTTCCACCTTGTAAGTTAAAAAAAAATTGACTGCGAGCCACGAGGAATTACATTCTTTTTGCACAAATTTTGGAGATCATTCAGCTTTCGATTACAAATTGGCAGCTCTTTATTGTATTTTCCAGTAAACGAAAAGTGGATCACCTCTTTTGTTTTTCGCGTTCCTCCAATATCAATTACTTTGAAGTCCCATACCATTCCTCCTTGTATAATAAATGTTTTCGTTGATTTTTGTTCACTTGGAGGAACTTAAGATTAAGCCAATTAACCGAGTCATTTTTTATATTTTTCTTAAGGCTATGGCCTAACCTCGAAAACATGGCTTTGAGATCAATCATATCACTGTATTGAAGCCTCTCTACAGCATAGGGGTTTTTCCGTCTTGCCAGTCTCATTATAGTTGGCCATTCTTCCGGCGAATAGGCGTATATACTCCTCTTCGCACATTCTATTGCAGAGTGCATCGAATCTGCCTCAATTTGTGTGTGTCCGCTTAGGATATACATACTTAATTGTTATCGAATTTAGCTTCAAAGTATTGTTGATATAAATCAATAGTGTAGCAATGAAACTGTTTCTGTTCTGTCCCCCACAGCAGTCTGAGTAAAGAATAACATGGGTCACCGATTCATCTAACGAGTTCATCATTTTCCATATTGTGGTCCCAATTTTCGTCTTTGGAGCAATTTCCACAACTACTGGTGGCTTCGTGTCACAGCCTGTTGCTATTTACCTTACTCACTTCACTTACATTATATATACATAGATAGACATTTACTGCGGTATTCATAAAAATTATTGTATGTTTATTAAGGGCTTATTTGACAAATTTGTATGGGATATTTCTCAAATAAACCTGTAATAAACATACAATATTTTTTATGAATAAGGCCGTTAATCAATAAGAAATGTTAGATTTTATCATATGTAGTTTTTCAATGTTAAAATAACATAAAATAATACCTGCAAGTATATGGAAATACTTGCATATAAGTATGTTTTGTTGCATACATGAGTTTGTTTGTTTGTTATTATTTAATGTACAAATGTACGTATGTACATACATTATATATTGATATAAATACTGAATATGTGATTATTTCCAAAATGACAAGAAATTTTCATTATTTTTCAATGTAATATTTTTAAATTTGTATAAAATAAACAAATATCCTGAAGATGGCACTTGTTTTAAATTAATTTAATTGATTACTAATCGTAAACTTAATTTAACACCTATTGTTTCCTCTAATGGAAACCAAGATCAGATCAGAAGCCATTGCACCAGTTTACAGGAGCGTCGTTAATTGAAAATGTTATGCAGAATTATGTGCAAGTACATTCCGTACAATATAAAGCCTCATACATTTTTGTACCTTGATGACTTATGTACATACTTTTGGTGGACACCCTGAACCCTGAACTTGGACAATGCGTTTACAGTTGTCAAAGGATTAGCTTCCATATGGAAACTTTTGAGCATAACTTCGGTTTAGGTATTTATTTCTCAATGAGAGAAGAAGTAAGGAAAACCCAATTATTCTACTAACAGAATGGAACAGTGCTGTTATTATCATCTTAAGCGTTTGTGTGTCCGTTTATTTTTTGTTGCACTTTTCAGGTGGCTGTCAGTTTTAGTTTAATTTAGAATTAATATATAGAAGAGCCAAACAAAACAATAAAATTCATTTTATCATGACAATAAAAAACGAATAATGTCACAATAGAATTATATAGATTTGCGACTATTGCAACATGAATAAGATTATTTTATATTTCTTTCCGGATACGAGTACACGATGTACGGTAATTTAATTTTGTTTTAATTACATTATATTCAAAAGAGGCTCATAACGTAAATAAAAATTAATTTTAATTAAAATTAAAATTTACATTAAGAAAACTTAATGTAGCATTTTTTGAGTTAATATGTTATTATTTCTCATATTTAGATGTTATTTTTTGTGCAAATTAGAAACGCTCCAGTTAATTAAATTAGCCATATTAGTATGTCAATCTAAATGAATTTTATCTTTTTTACAAGCTCATAAGTCTATTATTAGTAGCCAAAATTATTTCTTGATCAATTTGAGAGATATATAATATAAAGCGGGTGATGCACACATCAATATTTAGCTTCAATTTTTGAATTTGAGGTCGTTTGCTAAGGAAAATCATAACACCCTTACTTCGTGTATAATATTGAAGAATCTGTAAATGGTTTTAATTTTTGTAAGAAAATTTAAGCAGTTTATTATAGTTTGGCACTGTCATGTACAATTCTAGTTTTACTATTTGTAACTGCCAAGTGAACAGCGTGGAAATTTTAGCTAATAGAATAAAACAAAGAAATTTTATATTATTTTTCCGATGGCCAATTGTGTGTGCTAAAAATCTAACAAAGGAATTTTATACGAGTATGTATTAGAAGTGTACCTATCGCTCATTACCGACTCTATGAACTGTGAAAAGCAAAAAGTACAGAGCTAAAATATAAAAAGGATCTATTATAATTTTTATAGGAAAAAATTTAATTTGTAAAAAACAGAAAATAATTTGCCGACAGGAAGTTGTACGTAATAAAAAAAATTGAACAAGGAAATACAATATAATATTTTTTATTTTCTTATTTTTCTTGATAAGCTTAAAGAAATAACAATGCAACAAAGTTTATACTCATTAATTTTAATTTTTCTCTATCTGTTAATAGACAAAAAACATTTGTCGATGGCATATTTGACTTTAACAACCACATAAAAGTGAAAATTGATGGGTAACATTGACATCGTCTGTCACATAGCTTCAATGTTGTTTCTACGTCAAAAGGGAAAAATCCATGCTAAATAATGATGTATGTGGCACCGTGTTTGAATAGATAATGACATTACAAGAACTTAAACTGTTATAGTACGACTTTAACGATTCAAGGATTTTTAATTTCCATTTTATTTTTATTTTATGGTCGTATATATATTATTTTGTTTAAAGCCTTAGTTTTTTATGAACTTAACCCTTTGTAAATTATTTTTAAATGGAAGCACCCATAAACAGACTGAAAACTTTTTTCTTGACGGTTGTAGGTTAGGTTAGGTTAGGTTGATTGGAGGGGTGTGATAGCCCATGTCATACGACATACACTTAAGCCAGTGAAGGCTTGTTGTGCGCTCCGTTTAATTATCAAACACAACTGCCAGAGTTCTGCGGCAGGATTCGAACCTGGGACCTTCGCACTACGAGTCTAGTACACTACCTACTAGTCTACGAAGGTCAGTGTTGACGGTTGTAAATCTTTTAAATATTTTAAAAATAAGAACGAAAATGAATCAATTAAAAATTAAATTAAATTAAAAAGTTAATGTACTTTTAACACACACTAAAATTTTTTTGACAATTCTACACTTAAAAAAATAACTACTTACAGCATTATGTTCTTGTGATCCAAAACACACTGAATAAGAGCTTCGTATCGTTCATCGATGTTTAGTTTTGAGTTTTGCCCCAATTTGCTGATGCGTCGACCCAGTATATGCAAATGTGCCCGTATGATCGTGATATATATAACCGGATATGAGTCTAAGACAACTTGCTGGTAAACATGAGTGGAAATCAGAAAGAACTCCACACTGGTCTGTATGAAAAAATACAACGGCCCGTCAGTCCACTGTATTATGGGAATGTAGAACTGGTATGGTGGTTTTCCCTTGGAAACAGCTGTAAAGACCGTGAACAAGACATATGATAAATACAGCATGAAGAACAACAAGTGTGATCGGTTGCAGAACGCCACTATTTTTCGGATTTGCGTCTTGTCTTCCGGGTCATTGGCACGTAAATCCAGTTTGTCCATGTGCTTAGTCGCCCTTAATAGCCTTTTATGGAGGCAAAAAAACACAGTTATCTTTATAACTCCTCCCAAACAATTAACGGCTATCTGCAGTGATGTTAGAAATTCACTGGAAGTAAAAGTATTGATCCGAGTGAAGAAGCTTAGGACAAATGCACTCGGCATATAAACAGTTACAATTCCATTCATAATAACACTATAAAGAAGAAAAAGTATAAAATTCCCAGAAGGTAAAAATCCAATAATGGTTAAACCACGAAATAAATAAACAGTGCCATCCTTTGTCTTTCGCTGAGGACCATCAATTTTGAATTTTGCCATTTCAAATATTTTCCTAGAAATATTTATATATGAAAATTATATTCGTGTAAGTTATTCAGTACTAAGAAATTATAAAAAATATATATTAATTATAAGTTGAACGACTCTTAAAAGAAATATAGTTGATCTTGCAGGTCGGACCTGGAAGTTTCTCATAATCAGTCTAACAATTTTATAATAACTTCAAGAATATGACCGAGCATAGAAAACAGATTCGAAAGAATGTCAGGAATTTTTATAGAAAACCGTTTTTAGATTGAAATATTTCCACTCGGGGACAAATTAATTGATCCTCATTTAGCAATTGATGTTGTTTTCTTAGATTAAGAGTTAATTCGAGATGGCTTAATATTTCTTTCAGAAATAATTTTTTTAAATCTACCACATTGAGTCGATTTACGTATGCAAATATTCAGAATGACGCAAATTTTATGCGGATTGGTGCAGCCGAACAAAAGTTTATTACTTTGTAATAAAATACGCCTACTCCGATTTCTCAAAGGTTATAAAGTCACAAATCATTCACTGATAGTGAACGATTTATGCCAAATTTTACGCCACATCTTTGCTTTTTTAATTGATACAGTTTAAGTCTATTTCAAAAGTGATTTTTGTTTGAAGTTTCTTCTATTTATCAATAAAATTATAATTCTATTGTGATATAATGAGTGACTCTATACACATATCAATGGAACATAGTCACATAAAACAAAATAAATTTTTAAATTGAAAACTTTAATGGGATTTTACCAATTTTGATTTTTGACTATGTTTGAATAAAGGAGAGATATGAAAAATAAGACAAAAACCCAGTGAAAAAATGGATTTAATTCTCAAGGGACGACATTTGGGCTGCTTTCAAAGATCCAAGAGTGCACTTCTAAGAAGATGACAAAATTAAAAAAAAAATACATCTGAATTAATTCTACGAATCAAGGTACTACTTTTTAAACCGGATCTTCCAGCGTTTTTTTTTTAATTTTTTTCATTTGAAAGGTCTGTCGACGTCATTACGTATGAAATACAGCATGTGGTACCATACATGTCCGCCGTGGATTGGCTGGCCACTTGTGAATTTTCTGCATAGACTTGCCACTTAACAAAATATCACAAAAAAATACTCATGGGGTTAAGTCCCATGTTCTCTATGGGAAGTTCATATCAACTCCACGGAAGATTACCATGCCATCCAATCAAATCAATGGAATTTAATTTTTTTCGGAAAAATGCTTGATTTTTTATTTGTTGATAATTTGTTGATTTGTTGTTGATAATTTGTTAACTTTGCCTACGGATCGTTAATACCATACAATCGAAATAAGTTCTAACTTACATTATATTTAGTAGTTGTCGAGTATTTCGGTAATATGCAAAAAAGAAAAAAAATCTTAAAACATTCTCAGAAACCATTGTGAAGTAACAATGTAAAAAAATTGTTTTATGAAAACTAAAGCAAGTACAAACCTAATTTAAGTCCACCTTAGGGGAGCTCTTTCAAAATATCATTTTATTCTTAAAATATTTTTATAAATGTTGCAAAAAGGATGCATATTGCACCTTAAATGAAAGCTTGACGTTTTAACTCACATATAAGGCTTGATATTCAAATACACTTTTATTTCGAAAAAAAAGTTATTGTGAATTCTTCTTTATTCATAAAATCTTTGTGAATTTTATTTCAATTGTTTGCTTCTTACCATAAGAGAAACTAATAGTTTATTTCGCTTCAAAATAGAAAATAATTGTTTACATATTTGACGAATCGATTTAAATTGTATGCAATTGTTTTTTACATGACATATTGTTGGTTACAAAATTCCTTAAATCATGAAATAGTCAAAGAATTATTTCTTAGCAAAGATTCGTTAAACATGAACTTTAATTTAAACCTAAAATAAAATAAAATAATATTTTGTATGCTTTAAATTGAAATTCTTTAATGAAAATAACTTGAAAATATTATTCAACTAGTTCGAAAAATTAACTAAAAATTAAAATAGTTTTTTGTTTTAAGAACCTCATATACTGAACTCACTAGTCTGCGATGTAACATTAATTGGCTGCAAGTGCTCTCTACTTCGAATTATTTATCTTATTCTATTGAAGGCATATTTGAATACCCCTAAGAATACACCACCTACTAAATATGGTCCACTTTACAACACCAAACAATTGTCTGCTTTGAAGAGTTTGAAAAATAAATATAAAAGTTCTGGCACCTTTTTTGACTATATCAAACAGTCAGTGCTCCGTGTGAAATATATGAAATATATGGTAGTATAAGCTACAAAAACGTTCTTCAAGTTCGCGTATTACAAACGGAAACCTTCAGGTTATCAAAAAGTCAATTTCCATGTCCATCAATGAAGCCGTAATTAGTGAAGTGTTTGCCGAATTTTTCGCTTCCACATATTCTGCTTTATATGATACTATTACTATCCACCCATAAAAAATCATTGTTAATCAAAATATATCATCGTCTACAATAACTACAGGGTGAAGTTTTAGCAACTTTCTTTTTGGCAACACTGTTTTTGGCAGTTCAGTACTTTTCGTGTAACATGTTATTGTCAAACATGTTCAGTTTGATCTATAATTAACCCATGAATCGGCTTACAAGCGAACAGCGCTTGCAGATTATTAATTTTTATAATAAAAATTAATGCGCGCCTAAGAAAGAGCATCGTCCACTTTTTATCCGAAAATTGTGTTCAGCGACGAAGCTCATTTCTAGTTGAATGGATACGTGAAGAAGCAAAATTGTCGTATTTGGTGGGAAGAGCAGCTAGAAGCATTGCAACAACTGCTAATGCATCCCAATAAACACGCTGTTTGGTGGGTCGGTGGCATCATTGAACAGTACTTTTTTAAAAACGACGAAGGCACACAGCATGCGAAACAATGGCCCAATTGAAAGCCAAGTTCTGTGAACAGTTTATTTCACGTTTGGTGCCAGTCAATTGACAGGGCTAGATCGTGCGATTTAACGTCTTCAGAATATTTTTTGTGTGGCTATGTTAGGGCTCATGTCTATAGGAACAAGCCCGGAACGATTGACGCACTGGAAGTCAATATTGAAGAATTTATTCGCGAGATACCGGACGATATGTTACCAATATCGGAAACAGCGTATGAACCATTTCAGCGGTAGCCGCAGCCAACATCAAAATGAAATCATCTTTAAACATTGAATTATAGAGATCGTTCTACTGACTCAAATAGAGATTTCACAAATTGCTCTAAATTGTATGTGTTTTTTTTTAAATCAAATCCGAATGCTTTTAAAAAAATCATCCTTTACCACGCATTCCATGTTTTGTTTCAATAAATTTCTCATTTGCGTTAGCGATTCCATTATCCATAACTTTGAGTGCACCATCAAAAACTCATTTCATATTCTCTGATCTAAGTCGGTATACTGGCACAATGACGTTAGATACACGGATTTTAGTCAGGCGTTTGACAAAGTTAATCACATTATTTTCCTGGAAAAATATGATCTAAAGATTCTTAACAGCAATTATCGATCGTGGATAAAATCTTGTCTAGTATGTAGAATGCCGTCTGTAAAATCTAGTTATTCAACTTAGGGAAATTTATTGTTATTTATACTTTTCGCAGGCAATTCGACAGAAACATTCAAGTCAAATAATTTTTGAGTGTTAAACAATCGAAGTACTTAAATGTAAAGGAGTGTTAACATTTGCAATTTTCAAGAGCAATACAATTCATTTCTATATGCTTGATGAATGTAATTAAGGATCTGTTGATTTGATGGATTTGAGCGTTTTGTTAGACTCGAAACTATGATTTGGTCAGCATATGAATGAATGAATGGGCCAATGAGGTCAATGATCCGTTTACTACTAAACAACTATTTATTTACATCGCTCGTAAGATCAACATCAGAATAATATTCAATTGTTTGGGAGCCATACTAGTTTAAACACATTTTCTTATTTTTTGCTTAAGGAATAAATGTCATGGTCATGTGTAACGTGACCATTTTCTTTGTAACTCAAACCGGGACACCCCAAAATAATTTTAACCCAGTTTTTTTTATCAAAACAGTACTTTTCAGCAGACCTTCCTACACTAACAGTTTTGAACTCTTCAAGTGACGAACAAGAAATATAAATTTAAAAGAAGTTGCATTTACTAAATTAAACGCATTTCACAGTATTGGAAGAAAAAAGTTGCTGTTGAAACAAATTTATTTAAATTAAAATCATATATTAATCTCAAAGATTTTTTACTTTTTAAGAATTAAAGAAATCTTTTCATAGCATACATGTAAAAAAAATCTTAACAATAAACATTATTTCAAGCTTAAATTATAAAAATTTTTCCTATTTTCAATTGTGCACCTTTTATTATTTTTTTTACTAAAATAAAAATTAGTCCCTTTAATTTGTACTTTGTTTTTTTTAAGGAAACACTTTTTCATAGGGACATACATTGCATATTGAGTTAAAAGTATTTTATAAAGAGTAATACAACAAAAAAGTGTTATTAATATAAAGCAAATCAAATAGATCTTCATATTATGATTTTAAATCTCAAGGATATTTTTTGCCTTTTAAGGAATCAAAAAATATTTAAATAATACACACACAAATTGTTAAAAAATATTAGTATACACCTTCTGTATACAAACATTAGTATGTACATAAATAGATTTTCGTACTTTCAACTTTGTACTGCTAGATTTTGTCGCTTTATATTTTTTGATCTAAACGAGCGATTTCAAAAAAAAGTTTACTTTCTAATAATTTTGAAAAAAACGTACGAAATAAAAATGTTTAAATTTTATACATTTTCATACATGTTTATTATGCTACAGGAAACCGGGACAAATTCCAATTTAACAGCTACCTTCCGGGATATCGGGACGGTGAACCGGAAATCAGGACTGTCCCGCCGAAATCGGGACGGATGGTCACATTATTAATAATGCACGATTAGTCATCATACTCGAATAGTTCTTTATCCTGTAGAAAAAATTCGTATAAATATGTTTTCTACTTGGGAGATGTTTACCTTTTTTTGTGAGTTACGACGTTTTTTGAAAAAATTCCTTATATTATTATTTAAATAATAGTTAATAAAATTATTCATTTCATTACGAAATTTTTAACATATAAATGGTAAAGGTATTATAATGAGTATTTTGAACATAAACAGTCATGATATATGATAAGAAATCGGAACAAAATTTACCATTTATATGATTAAATAATCAATATATATTTAGCATAATTCTAAAGGAGGAAGCTTAACATCTGCTAATCTCGTTCAGTACACAAAAATTAAAACATATATTAAATTCAAGTAATAAATTTTCTTAAAATTTAGCTTAAAATTTCCTTGATTTAAATAACATTTCCCTAAATGTATGAGAAAATATTCTTAAGTGCTATAAAAATTGGCATTCTTACATTCAACGAAAAAGTAATTGACTTTAAAAATATATTCTTTTAAAATTTAGTGAATGGGCAATTTATGTCTTAAAAACTTCAATTAAAAAACCACAATATACGGGAGGTGAAACTCAATGAGTATAGAAATATCGATATTTAATTAGGAAATGATTTATTCGCAAACATTTCACAAAATTTTACATACTTAAATGTCTTAATTTTTCATACTTGAAATTACTTTTGTAAAACTTTCCTAGTATTAAGAAAGATTGTTGGACGGCTATTTCTCAGTTCCGACTGGATTTTAAGAAAAAGAACGAAACTCGTTTGCTTATAATAAATCATTTGCCTCGATATAAAAGTGCGTAGAGTGATGAATTATCAAACATAAGGTTGCTGATTCGAGCCCATCATGGGAAATGTTAAAAAGAAAAGCTCGCCAATCCCGTCTGAAAAAAAATTATCACATAATCTTTAGCTAATGGTTACATATGACGTGGCTGGTAACGAAAATGAAATACGAGATCAGCAAGTGACACGTGGAAAAGACGAAGTAAAAGTTTGGAAGTTAAACTGAAATAACTAATTTAAACATTGAAATTTTAATAAATTAATGTACATATATTTCTCTTTGTAGCATTTTTAAAATACCTTTTTTTACTAATAAAGCGAATTGAAACAAGCTTCAGATACCAAAGTTTTTAGTTTTTTTACTTGTAACATCTTTTAAAAATCTTCATTTTACTTATCGTCATTAACAATGCCCGTAGCAAGAGGCATTTCCGACCAAAACTGTATGTGCTGTTCTGAGAAATACACCAATGAGATGGTGTGTTGGATGGTTCCACTTTTCGTGTGTGGGCGTTACTGAAGCAGTGGCAGGGGTGGATTGGAGTTGCCAATCGTGCACGTATGTGATGAATTCAGCAAATAATGAATTACGATATCCCAAGGATGGAGACAGTGACAAAAACCTCGAAGCCTCTGTGATAAAATCGTCAGCAAATGGTCAGATAAATGGGCCATCTAGTGCTGACCGACTATTTGTTCCTTCAAAAAACGTTGTGAAAGCCAAGCGGCTATCTGAGGAGATGAAAATTTTGGAAGAAGAAGAACAAATTTTGCTACAAAAAGAGAAAATATTGGCCAGAAAGAAAGAATTGATAAAGCGAATGGAGTTTGAAAGCGATATTGACGAGGCCGATCCGCGTAGTCAGGCACGTGAAAAAAGTAATGTGTCAGGCCTTGGAACCGAAAGAAGAAAAGTTGAGTAATGGGCCGGAACTATTGCAACCAATTTCTCTTGCGAACAAATCGCAGCCAGGCAGAGCTTTGTCAAAGAACTGCCGAAACTCTCCGCAATCCAGAACACTGGCCACTGTTCCTGGCTACGTACCAACAAACAACGGACATGTGCGGGTTCTGCGATAGTGAGAACCTACTTCGATTAAAAAAATCTTTAGAAGGCGAAGATTTAAGAGCTGTACGTAATTTATTGTTCCAGGCTTCTTGTGTGCCGCAGATCATAAATACTCTAAAGATGAAATTTGGTAGGCCTGAAATCGTGTTTAACATTTTTCTTAAGCGTGTACGAGAATTATCACCCATAAAAGAAAATAAACTAGAGTCCTTAGTTGATTTTGCCTTAGAGGTCCAAAATATAATTGCTACCATAAAATCAGCAGATCTAAAAAATCCTTCAAACAATCCAGAAATAGAGCAATAGCTTGTACTGAAACTTGCCGTATTAATCGCTGCCTTCTGAGGCATGCACAAGCTTTCTTTATCATCAGTTAACTTACAAAGTTTTGACTCATGGCTTTTCCAGTTAGCTCAAAGTGCCAATAACGTGTTAATGTCGGAATACCGCGGCAACAAATCTATTAAACGCGGTAGCATTAACATACACTCTGAATTAGAGAATAAAACAAAATGTATAGCATGTGGTATCATGTTGTCATGTGATTATTTCCACACTTTAAGTAGTGCTAAGAAATGGAAGCTGGTACGCACTTATAAATTGTGTCAAAGATGCTTAGTGCCTCATTCTATAGTTGAATGTGAGTTTGATCAATTGGAAATGGCAAGCGCGTAAACACGTACGCCTTCTTCGATGACGGATCGTCACTTATGTTGATGGAGGAGAGTTTACTGTGTGATTTGAACTTGAAAGGTACCCCAAATCCTCTATGCATCACATGGACTGCCGACGCTCATCGTTACGAGGATGATTCTCAAGTGCTTAATCTTAAAATATCTGGAGATCCTATCAAAAGTTTTTTCGAATTGCGCAACGTACATAGCGTAAAAATCTTGGATCTTCCAAAGCGAAGTTTGGACGTGTCAGTTAAAAAAGGAGTTTGGTTACTTAAATGATATTCCACTATCGTCGTATGTTGATGCTGAGCCTTAACTCTTAATTGGATTGAATATTAGCTGGCTAGGCGCCAGTCTAAAAACGCGAAAGCGCACGATGTTTGAACCAGTTGCTGAGAAAAACCGCCTAGGTTAGGCGGTAAAGGGACCCTGTAAACTCCAGGATGATTGTGTAAAATTAAATGCATTTCATACTTGTGGTGATGCCAACGAGTGCATAGACGTGAGTGGAAATCAGAAAGTTATAGAATCTGCTGAGGACATTGAAAGTTTAGAACAATTAAGAAAGAATACTCCAAAAATAGGAAGCCAGTACGAAACACGACTGTTGTGGAAACACCCAAGATTTGCGCTCCCCGATAGACTTCCCATGACTAGAAAAAGAGCCTTATGTCTTTTCATGAAGTTAAAAGGGAACCCTAAATTACACTCCTTAATGGAAAAAATAAGGGAGTATTTACGCAAAGGTTATGCGACTCGCCTGCCAGCTGATATCAGTTCGGAAGACTGTTGGTATCTTCCTATATTCCCTGTCGTTAATCCGAATAAAGCAGGAATACTGCGTTTAGTGTGCGATGCAGCAGCCAAGATGAATGGAGTTTCCCTAAATTCAAGGTTGTTAAAAGGCCCAGACTTGACGACGCACTTGGTGGACGTCCTTAGACGTTTTCGTCGAAATCGGTTTGCAATCAGTGGTGACATTAAAGCAATGTATCACCAGGTAAGAATACATCCCAAAGATCAAAACTATCAACAGTTCCTATGGCATGAAAACGGAAGTGGTGAGCCGACCAAATTTGCCTTAACTGTAATGAGCTTTGGGGCCACATGTTCGCCTAGCGCTGCCCAATTTGTGAAAAATCTTAACGCTAAAAAATGTTATGCCACGTACCCCAGAGCAGTAGAAGCTATAGTTGATAATCATTATGTTGACGATATGCTGGATGGCATGAACACTGTGGAAGAAACTCTAGAGCTAGGAACAAACGTGCGCTTTATATAGCTCAAGGTGGGTTCGCAATTCGGAATTGGAGGTCGAATTCAAAAGAAATTTTATACGCGCTTAACGTCGAACCAGAAGAACTAGACCTGGATATTGATAAAGCTATGGGGCCCGAAATGGTTTTAGGTATGTGGTGGTTGGCTTCTGAAGTTTGTTTTATGTTCAAAGTATCGATACAATATAAGCATATTAATGGGACTTGTAGACCAATTAAACGACAAGTTCTGAGCGCAGTTATGAGTATATTCGATCCTTTATTTCTAATAGGTTTTTACGTTACATATGCAAAGGTAATTTTACAAGAAATATGGCGCAGTGGTTGTTGTTAGGGCAAACCTATAAAAGATCCAGAAATGTTGAAGTGGATGCGTTGGTGTCAACATCTACGAGATATTGGAAAACTACACACTTCACGGCGTTATTTCCTAGGAAAATCTGATCAAATTAACAACATGGAACTACACACTGATTGGTGAGGTGAGATGTTGTCTCATTGGAATCAAAACTAAGGTACCACCTCTAAAAATATTATCTGTTCCTAGACTGGAATTTCAGTCTGGACTACTAGGAGCTCGTTTTGCAAAAGGTATGATTTCATCTCTCAAATTGAAATTCGTTCAGCAAATATTTTGGACCGACTCCAAAACGGTGGTTTCTTGGATACGATCGGATCGTCGTTAGTACTCGTAGTTAGCTGCATTTAGAGTGAGCGAAATCCTGAGTATAACTGAAGTCAAAGAATGGAAGTGGGTTCCGTCAACGCAGAATGTAGCCGATGCGGCGACGATATGGCAAAAACACCGCACTTCTCACAGAATAGTCGCTAGTTTATGGGCCCAGAATTTCTGTTAAAGCAAGTTAGTGCGTGGGCACTGAAGCCATGATCTGGAAATGTACTCAAATGGAAATGTTTGCAGATGAGTTGATAATAATAAATAGAAATCGTCTTATACCGTCATCAAGCCCTTTATATCGCCTGTCAGCATACTTGGATGAGGACGGACTAATACGAATAGACGAACTAATACGTAGGGTACAAATAAGCGGGCGTACTGATCCAATAATTTTGCCACGCAAACACTACGTAATCCACCTGCTGGTGGAAGACTACCCTGTCAGATATTTACAGAGCAATCACGAGACTGTGGTAAATGAAATCAGACAAACTTATTTGATTCCAAAACTTAGAAGCGTATTAAAACAGGTGCGAAAGACATTTCAGAAGTGCCATATCCAACATACCAGGTTAAAGCCACCTAAAAGGTCTGTGCTGACACCGTCCAGGATGGCATCATTTTGCCGGCCGTTCACACAGGTAGGCGTTGACTATTTTGGGCCAATTTTTGTGGCGATTCGACGAAGTTCGGAAAAACGTTACGGTGTACTCTTCACCTGTCTGACCACACGAGCGATACACTCAGAAGTAGTCTATTCGCTATCCACTGAATCCTGCATAATTGTCATAAGCTGCTGCATGGCTCGACGCCGCATTCCCCATAAATGGTGGAGCGATAATGACACAAATTTCCGTGAAGCGGATCATGGGAAAGGTTAATCAGGTCAGTAAAAGTCTCAATATCATCCATTTTACCAAGATATAAAGTCACAGATGAACTTTTACGGGCTGCGTTTATTGAACCTGAAAATATCGTAAATTCACGCCCCTTAACATACATATCGAACATGATGCAGACGGGTCCCTGACACCCAACCACTTCCTATTGGGCAGCTCGCACGGATTGAAACCTTTGGCAAAACCCGATGAAGATGGCATTTTCCTTAGACGTGGTTGGAAAGCTGGTCAACAAATAAGACATTCATTTTGGGTGCGTTGGCTTCGAGAATATTTTCCAACAATTAGTACACGCAGAAAATGTTTCCACAACGTTGAGCCTATCAAAATTGGAGACATAGTATACACTGTCGACCCAAACAACCCTCGCAATTACTGGTCCAGTGGAAAAGTTGTGAACGTTAAAATGGGGTCCGAAGCCAAGTCCGTAGTGCATTCGTTAAGAGAGCCACGGGAGTATATGAGAGGCCGGCGACGAAAATTGCCGTGCTTTCCTTAAATCAAGAGGTAGGTCCACAGAGGGGCATACCGGGGGCATTGTTGAAAACAAAAGCTCGGCAACCCGGGCTCAAAAAATAACCACATAATCGGTAGCTAATGGTTACATATGACGTGGCCTGTAACGAAAACGAAATACGAGATCAGCAGGTGACACGTGGAAAAGACGAGGTAAAAGTTTGGAAGTTAAACTGAAGTAACTAGTTTAACCATTGAAATTTTAATAAATTGATGTACATATATTTCTCCTTGTAGGATTTTTAAAATTCCTTTTTTACTAATGAAGCGAATTGAAACAAGCTTCAGATACCAAAGTTGTTCCTTTTTTTACTTGTAACAGGGAATGTTGAAAATAACTTGATTATTCCTAGTGAACTTTGCAAATTAATATAAATAAACAGGGCAACCCATGATGAATCCTTCTTCGACTATAAAAAATTAATTAATATTGGAAAATTTATGATCCAGAATTTGGGACATAATAATGAATTTTTAAACATAAATTGTAATTTACAGAAATTCTTCATCATATTGTAGCAAGGATTATTTAATGAAATTCATTAAATAGAATTTATGAATATTTAATAAATTTTTGAGTATAAGGTTGAAAGTTGGGAAAAATTTCCACAAAAATATTATTAAAAACTGCGAATATTTACCAAAATTCTTCCTAGAATTTTACAAAATTATTACTAAAACTAAGTAAAATTATCTAACAATTTGTAAATGAAATGTTTTTACTAACGACGATACATTTTTACTGATTCCCATTAAAAAAAATACGGCTTTGGCGCCACGCAACAACCATTTGAAATTTATTTATTTTTTTTTTAGTGTATGATGGAAGTACCACATGACTAATGTGACCATCGGTCCCTATTTCCGGTGTCCCGGAAGGTAGCTTTTAAATGGGATTTGTCCCGGTTTCCTGTAGCATAATAAACATGTATGAAAATGTATAAAATTTAGACATTTTTATTCCGAACTTTTTTTTCAAACTTTTTTCAAATCGCTCATGTAGATCAAAAAATATAAAGCGACAAAATCTAGCAGTACAAAGTTGAAAGTACGAAAATCTATTTATGTACATACTAATGTTTGTATACAGAAGGTGTATACTAATATTTTTTAACAATTTGTGTGTGTATTATTTAAATATTTTTTGATTCCTTAAAAGGCAAAAAATATCCTTGAGATTTAAAATCATAATATGAAGATCTATTTGATTTGCTTTATATTAATAACACTTTTTTGTTGTATTACTCTTTATAAAATACTTTTAACTCAATATGCAATGTATGTCCCTATGAAAAAGTGTTTCCTTAAAAAAAACAAAGTACAAATTAAAGGGACTAATTTTTATTTTAGTAAAAAAATAATAAAAGGTGCACAATTGAAAATAGGAAAAATTTTTATAATTTAAGCTTGAAATAATGTTTATTGTTAAGATTTTTTTTACATGTATGCTATGAAAAGATTTCTTTAATTCTTAAAAAGTAAAAAATCTTTGAGATTAATATATGATTTTAATTTAAATAAATTTGTTTCAACAGCAACTTTTTTCTTCCAATACTGTGAAATGCGTTTAATTTAGTAAATGCAACTTCTTTTAAATTTATATTTCTTGTTCGTCACTTGAAGAGTTCAAAACTGTTAGTGTAGGAAGGTCTGCTGAAAAGTACTGTTTTGATAAAAAAAAAATGGGTAAAAATTATTTTGCCCTCCCCGTTTGAGTTACAAAGAAAATGGTCACGTTAATTGTTAAAAAAGTAACATATTTGAGGACATGATTGACAGGGTTAGGGCGAATGAGGGATTTTAGTGGTTATATTTTCCTAGATTGATTTTTCTGATAATCACCTTTATTCTCCTTGGCAACGTCGTTTTTTTATTTTTTGTTGCAAATTGGTATTCCAGTTGGCAATATTGCCATTTATGAATAACTTTTAACATAATATTAATATTATGTTTGATATTCTGGAAGCAAAATTGACTTTGATGTTGTCTCTAATTGCGTATGATTTTGTCGTCGGCATTTTTGATGTTGTGTTGCTTTGCTTTGTGTTGTGTTTTAAAAATTTGAAAAAATCAACTTTAAAGATGTCTTCCATTCTGCGGTTTTGGTATTTTTACATGTTTGTGTTGTACTTTTGGTTTAAATACAATAATGGAAAAAATTAAAATAACAAATAAATGCCAATTCGAGAAGTTGAAAAGAATTCATCACCAGCCAGAGGATTTCGCAGGAGCATTGCTTCTACTAATTTTAAGGAAGAGATGGAGAGTATTGCTGCTGTGCTAAAATCGCTTGAACTGGTGATGGATGGTGAAAAGTGAAGTAAATTTTTTGTTTTCCAAATATGTTGTCTAACGGAATTATTTTTACAGATTTGGGGGGACTTAAATTTCAAAGTCAAAAGGAAAATGGTGTCAAACAGAGCAAAGTGTACTGTACTGGATGTGGTACATTTAAGCAGGTAATGATGAGCCCCTGGGAGGAAGCTGTGGCAAATCTGCTGCAGTTTGAAAAAACTAATTAATTCCGAGAGTATGTTTTAAGGAGTTCCAGATACTGATGTCCATGTTGATTTTTACTTTTTGGAATCAATGCAATTGGTAATCCATATTTTTTCAATAGGACTTCTTTCTTCCAGCTCATTGATATTTTAATGTTTACAGGAAAGTGTATTTTCCATCAGTGGCAATGCTGTTGTAGCATCAACATCAACAGCCTCTTCGCCATCTGCGCTATCAACATCACTCAACAGCAGTCTTCTTTCCAATATCAATTGTTTTATTTAATTTTTTTCGTCACAGGTGTCCGAATCAGAAAGGAAAAACATTTTTATATAAATTTCTTTTTTTAACAAACACAGCACAGAACCTGTTTTTTATATAGAAAATGAATCACCTGATTCAAACATTAGAGATGTGTACTTTATTATGTATATTAACATTATCGATAAACAGTCAATTTTACCATAATACTCTTAGAGAATACCATATTAGTATTGCTGTTGTGTTAAATTCGTGTTGTCCTAAAATTGCCGACGCCAAATAGAATAAGGGTAAATGTGTTAACTTTTGTTAAACTTGCAGTCTGTAAGAGTTCTTTCCATACACGCATTCTTGTAAAATGAGTGCGATATCAAATTATTCAATATTAAATGTTTTATTGTTTTTTATGTATAAAAAATTTGATTTTTGTAATTTGTATTTTGTAAAAATTAATTTTATAAAACCAGTTTAAATATTTTTTGAAAATTGTAAAACATAAATATTCCTTTAAATGTAATGAATTCATTGTGGGAAGTTATGAATTACATACATATGTATGTTTCACTCAGTTCTTATTATATTTGAGTAAATTATTCTCTAGTGTTAAGGAAATTTAACTCAAATTAAATTTCCTTGAACAAGATTTTAGGAAAATTTTTTAACTGAATTCAGCATATGTCCTTTTTTGAGTGAGCGATAACTTCCATCTAAAGGACATTCCCACATTGTTGTTTTCAAAAGGACGTCAAAAATGTTTATGTATAGTAGTCGTTATCTACTGTATTCCAGTTACAGAAAAGCCTTACGTGGAAAACGCGGTCATATTGACACAAATATCACGCAGGGTGTTTATTATTGAAATTTGTTATTGGGGATATTCTCCCCAACAAATCATTTGTACAATTAGAGTTTCAAGAATTTGTATGATTTATTGTGTTGATACATCAAGATATCATTGGTGCACACCAAACTTTCAGTAAACTTCAACCTGTTTGAATGCTTACAAAGAAATGCTAATTTTTGAGACCAAGAATGAATCAAGTCAATTTCGGATACCCCGTTCTGAAGTGAATAGTATTCCAGTGAGAGCGAAACAAATGGTAGTCGGACGAGGTCAGGTCTACACTATAAGGCGGTTGAGGTATAACTTCCCAACCACTGTTTTATAATTAGTTTTTAACTGGTCTTGTGACAAGCAAGATGATTAGCACCCATGAAATTTCGATGTATGAAAAGCTAAACCTATAAGAAATAGCTAAAATGTAAAATGATGTCTGTAAGGAAGTGTACATACTTATGTACATACTCGTTTATACATACGTTTTACATAAGTTTTTAAAAAATGTCGTAATGCGTTGATGAAATACCATTTTGGACTTTTTTTAGTTCCTGCGCAAAGTTGGCTTCTTTTTAATTCCTAAAAAATAAATAAACAAGAATAGCTTTTCAGTTTTATAAAAATAAATGGTTCTGGGTGGTTTTTTATAATTTTTTCCACGATTTTGATGTTTATTTTTGTTTATATTGACTTTTTGTGTAATTCTTTTTTGTAGCTGTTGTTATTTTTTATTGAATTTTTTTTTTAATTTAATGGCCTTTTTAATGTTTTCTTGAATAATTTTTGTGTTTTTTGTGTATATCTATACATACTATATGTACGAACATTCAGTTGAACATACGACGCATTTTATGCAGTTCAACCCATTATTTGAAATGAGTTATTTACTAGCACATATTTTCACACTCTACATAAAAATAAAGAATAATTTATTTACATATAAAAATTCATAAAAGATAAAGAGACGCTTGCAAGACAAAAGAAATTAATTAATGTTTTTCTGAGAAGTTTTCATTCGAAATGTAAAATCTTCCACGTCACGTCCACTCGACAGCAGATTAAAATTTTTTTAAAATTTCATAAAATTCACCAATATCTATCTATCTATCTATCTACATATATATATATATATATATATATATATATATATATATATATATATATATATATATATATATATATATATATATATATATATATATATATAACACACGGTTATTCTAATGAGAAACAAAATAGAAACTCACATTTTAACAATAACATATGTACATACATACATATGTATGTACATACATAAAAATACGTGCATACATATTTATTTATGCCTTTTTAAAGGTAAAATTGCAGTTTCTTAATTTTCTCTCGATTTTTTGCTTCGTATAAATAGTTACGTTGAAAAAGATCAGATCTTTAAGAGATCAGAATTTATTTCTAAGGGGATTCAATTAGCGAAGTTTGATTGAATGCATGTACAATGAACTGTACAACCACGTTTTGGGTGAAATACTTTTTGGCATCCATATTTTCCAGGTTAGGTTAGGTTATGTTGATTGGAGGGGTTTGATAGCCCATGTCATACGACATACACATAAGCCAGTGAAGGCTTGTTGTGCGTCCCTTTAATTATCAGACACAAACTGCCAGAGTTCTGCGTCAGGATTCGAACCTGGGATCTTCGCACTACGAGTCTAGTACACTACCTACTAGTCTACGAAGGTATTTTCCAAGTCCTTAAAAGCGAAATTTTCAAGTGTTTTTAACATACTCGTATCTACCATAACTTTGTAAAATACTTTAATTATACAATTAACTAGAACTATTACTCGAGATGCCCTACAAATTATTTAAAATTGTTAATTTTGTTGGCTTACCTAAATAAATCATCAGTACAACAAATAAAAAAATTTTATGAGCCATCGACTTGGAGAAGACATGAAATTAACGCCGGCATGTGATTTGTATAAGTATTTGACGGTTTTCTTATACATCATAACGAATATGGTTATTCGAACAAATGTTCGGGTAGCGATGACGGTACGTGAACGAAATATGAATATGAGGCATTTACACGAGCCGAATTAATGTGCCACATATGTGTTGTTCAATGTTCATACCCAGTTGATGGCTAATGAATATAATGTTTTGTAAAGCGTTTTTTAAGAGTCTATAATACTCGCAGTTATATTTCCTATCCAAAAAGGTATCTATATCTACGAGGTCTGTTCAATAGAGCCAAATTTGGTGAATACGGTAGCTGAGGCATGATGGCGAGTGAGTAGGTGCATTATCCTTTGTGAAAGTTTTTTCGTATTGCTTCTCGCAAGCTGCGCATAACTTCTATAATGACACAAATGGTAACATGACTTTCCAAAGTTGCATCCATCTGAAACAAGCTAGTTTTTTTCTTGTTTTATTGCCTTTAGACATAATCAAATCAGCCAATGGCAAGACATAGACAAAAATATGAAAAAAAATTTTTTTCCCACATTATAATTAGACTTGAATTTTTTTTATCAATAACGATATTATCTGATCGCACTTTCTGAAATTATTCTTCTTTTTAGTGTCATCAAAGCACACTACAGTTAGTGAGTTTTTAACAAGCATTAATATAAATAAGTTATATAAATAATCAATATAAATAATCAATAATAATGTGAATTTTAATTTTTCTCAAAAATATATTTGCTCAATGTAGACGTCATACGAATACCAATATTTTGGCAATCATGGGATTGTTGCGGACAACCATAAAATACTCGTATTATTGCTAGGCTATTACGGCTTACAAAACTTTGTTGAAAATTCATGTAAAGAACACTATTTTAACTATTTTCTGAATTAAAGAGTTTTGTTCGAAAGCAAACATCTTCACAAACTAATTTGCAGTTGTAAGACTTAGAAAAGTTATTGAAATTTCATTCGAGTAGTCAAATATAAAGAAAAAAATATTATTTTGCAGTAAAATGACGTGGTAGTGAGACATTTAAGTAAGTTTTTCAGGGAAGCCAAAACAACAAAAACATCATGAATGAAGAAGAGTTCAGAATATTTTTCTTACTCGAATAAAAAGAATATATGAATATTGAACTTTTTTCATTTGCATTGCATTTTTATTAAATTTTACAATTTAGTGGCATTTTCAATCATATAGATGAAAATAATAAACTTCTACAACGATTTAAGATTTCAAGCTTTAATAAAAGATGCATTGTGAGTCCGTATGTGCTACATTGAGAAATATTTTTGGTAAAAAATAATTTTTTTTATCAAATTAATATACGTAAATAGGTTTATAGTGTTTTTTAAAGTACTCATATGAACTCACAACAATGGCACATGAAATAAAAGTAAATTTAAGCCCATTATTAAAGGCTGCCTTAAAAGTTCTCGATAGTTAAAGTTAACTCTTGTTAAATTGAGCTGCAAAGTGGCATTTCATAAAATTTGGATATTAAAACCTACACTTAAACAAAATTTATTTTTCTTTAAATGTGACAATAAGTATACTTTTGGTTCATGCCTTAGCTACATTTGGTTTATGTCTTAAGTAGTTTTAATTGGAATTTTTTAATGTCGACGTTTAGCTATTACACAGCATTCGCAAAAAATTTTACGCAACTACAGAATATTTCAGTCAGAATCATATCTTAAGTTAAGCCCAAGTTCGGCCAAAATTTTTGATATGGTTCCGTCCCAGAAACTCAACACTTTTCAATTACTTATAACAAAGGTTTTCCTGAATATTCTCTTAACATGTATAAGAAATCTTAGAATTATATCTAAACTTTAACTGAATTTATACCAAAACGTTTCGACGTGCAAGCAAAAACTTCGGCCAAGTGTGCTGTTTCTGATATAAGACATCTGCAAAGCCAGAGTTAAATATTTTATGTTAAATATTTTAAGTTATTTTATGGAAGATCAGATGAAATTGAAAAGAAACGTCTGCGTCCCAGTAATAAACTAAAAAATTATATTTAACGTTTTTGTAATATCTTTAATGAAATAAATATACATATGTAAATATGAAATACATATGTAAATATGAAAAATATTTTAAAATTGCACCTTTCTTTTTCGAAATAACTTTTCATTCCCTATAACGGGATTTCAAAAAACACTGACCTTTTGTAACGTATCTACCACGTTATAGGAGAGTTATCGGTGAATATGAGAGAACAAGGTTAAAATTTGAAACCGGTACAATCGTGCATACAAAAAATTATAATAATAATAAAAGACATTAATATTCACACTGGGTTGCAAAAGAGCGATTAACGATTATGCTTCATATGCGAGACTTAATATTTTTGGGTACCGGATCATCATGAAGTGATTGATAATAAATGTAAGTCAATTAACTACTGGAGACAAATAAACAAGGAGTAATATTGGAATCGCTGAGCGAAGTGTCTTAAGACATAAAAAGCGACTCAGGAAATCAAATTAGACGAAGTTAACGCACAAATCTATTTGGAATACCGAAACAGTGAGAAAAACAAACATGTTACGACAAAAACGAATACAAACTGAAGAACTAAAATCTTCATTATGGAACATGACAAATAATCAACACATTCGGACTGATAATAGTACTCTGACATGTTAATTTCTTGGAAGTCCGCCTAAGCTCAAAAAGTTTTCTTATACAATTTCTTATCCTTTGTTTTGGGTCTATACATATGTCGACACCTCAAATGGGGTAACCAAATCATCGGTAGACTTCAGCCAGTTCAACCTCATATACTGCTATAAAAGCTTTCAAATACAACTTGATAATTCAATTACAAGATATATAACCATATATGAGAATAAAATTGTTATAAGATAAAGAAAACAGACAGTAGGTTCTAAGGTAAATTCAACATCATCCGAAGGATAAAAATAAAAAAATATAAGGACGCCCAAGTCAAATATAATAGTTTGTTGTGTTGTTTGCTGTAAAGTATTCTAAGTCTGCTATGGTTGTATATATTGTAATTTTCATATTTATTGCTCCTGAATGCTTTGCGAACTGGATGATTTCCTCAGCACCGTGAAATGCTTGTGTGTATGTGACTAGTTGGAAAAAAATCCCGAATAAAGCTTAATAGCAAATTTCTTATCCCTTTTTTGTGTTTTTATACGCTTGTAAGTTAATTTTCTAAATATCCTTTGAAAATCGATATTAACACTTTTTTAAAACATCTATTTTTATATTTCATTACATTTATTTGATAAAACTAGATAATTTTTCGTCACACCCACGACTTTAGTCGCGAGTATGATTTATTAGATTGCGATTTTTTTGTTTCCTTTTACTGAAAGTCAAAATGTCCCGAAATTATTAAATTCTAAATTGTTAAACTATAAACACACACAGACAGACGGTTTAATATGTTGAGCGATAGTTACGCGCATTAGAAGTTACAAAGTAAAGTGTCAGCCGGTGGCAGCTGATGTTGATGATTATGAACTGATTTGTTGATTGATTGATCTGTGCGACCGTGAATAAAAAAATCTATTTATAAGTTTCCTTTGTGCGCGTAATTGAAGCAACTCACTTTACTGTCAGTCATACACGCAGTGATTTCTTCAATAAACAAACAAAAAATAAAAGATTTCTATTGTTGATTTTCCGGTTAATGTTGTGCATTTAAAAATAGTACATGCATTAGTATTGTATCCATAAAGTGTATTCAAATGGATCTGGTGATACAGCGCACTCGCGATACCTTTAACAGTTAAAATCTCTTAATAAAAATTAAATACAAAAACTATTAAAATAATATTTTTTTATTATATTATATTACTGCAACTAATTATTTACAAACTTGTTATTTTTTGTGGCCTAGGCTGTCTATATGAAGGTCTCATATTATGTTGTGAACGACGTTGATTGCTTCTCAAACATGATGATGCAAGTCTCCAGATGAGTAGGGACTTTGACTCAACATTTACGCATTATTTCTTCACACGGCAAATAACGTCAAAGAGAACATAAGTATAAAAAGACTGCAATCAGTCTTGTTAAATTTTAATTAGCTTAAAAGCTTAAAAAGCGTTATAATTTTACATAAGTAATTTGAATTCGCTGCCATTTCTGTCACTGTGCTTTGACATTTATGAGAAAATTAGTTGTCAACAAGACGTGCAGCGATACACAACTCAGGAACGTGGAATTGTTGTTACTGTTTATTTTAAAAATATTTATGACGCAGCGTGAAATTCGTCTTCGTTTTCCTCTTCGTGCATTTGAAATGCCGTAAAATCAACGCAATTATTCATCAAATTGAGAGGTGGCCATTTAAGATATAAATTTTTGCAATTATGTCATAAATTTCATACTTTCAAATAAACTTTTTATGAAAACAGAGCACTTTTTTATTTATGACACAATGGAAGGCAGCTTAAATTTCTTCTGCGCCGCCTTGTATAATAGCCAACGTAAGTTGGAATATATGTATTCGCACCCCGTGATATTTGTTCACATTCTCTAGAGCCCACTGTAATCTTCGAATATTTTAATAAACCAGTAAATAAGTAATAAACTGCTTGCAGCCTCGGAACAATTTAGTAATTCCCTATGGAACATTTTAGTTTGAAAACAAAAACAAACAAAAGAAAAATGGATTAAGTTAAAAAAATAAAAATATATACATACACGGGTATGTACATATGTATGTATATGCATGCACATCTAAATACATATTTATTCATTTATTTTAACTTACACGAGCAAAGCAAAGATGAATTGCGCTTGCAAGTAAAAGTTTTTATGCAGAATTGCATTTGTATACGACAAGAACACGTGCACTGGCATGTATCCTTACATCTACTTATTCTAAAATTGCTTTCATGTTTCGATTGAGCAATTTTATCTGACCAAGTTTACTTTCTTTTGCTTCAATTATGTGCATTAGTATACGAAACATACCACGTTTTCAACTTTGAAATATAAAAAGCACGAAAGTCAATAATTTTACAGTAAAAATAGCAAATTTAGTTTTGGTTTGATTTGTAAATCTCATTTAATAAATTTATAATCGTTAACGTATGTATGTATGTGTAATAAGAGAAAGTAGAAGTCAATATGAATATGTAACCTTTAAAACAACATAAAAGCAAAGCTTTTCCCCTCTCCATTCCATAAATATTAACATTTTGTTCACACAAAATGAACTCGTAGAAATAAAAAAATTAGCAGAGCCACAAAAATTAACAAAATAAAAATCCTTTTACAAAGGATCCAGACTAAGCCGTAACCTGGTTGAGTAGATAATTTTGTAGTACATATAATACACTCTCAAGATCTTACGCTCTTGATAGAAAGTAGTATTTTTATTCGCAAGAAGCAAACTATTTTTAGTCACGTAATCTTCCCAATGATTTCATAATTTCATTATCTGTAATTATTGGCTCCGTTCTTTTTCTAATATCAATTTTTCAGGACATTGTTTTATAGAAAATATTCTATAACAACACAACAAAGCTAAAAAATATATTTTATATATTACATTATATTATTTTTAAATATATTTTAAGAACGAAGTTAATGGCGATTAAAATGAATCCCTGTTCATAAAAATGCTTTGTTAGTGTTGTTATGTTTCTAGGCATACCGTTTCTGAAATCGTGCAGGGTGAGATGGGTCAGATAGCCCTGAAATAAGTTGAAACTGAGTACACAGAGTGCATGAAACTTTAAGTATTCTCAGCTTTTCACTACAAATAAAACATAAATAAAAAAGCGAGTGCTAACTCGGAACAAATACGCGTTGCAAATTTTGAAAATTACTAAAAACCAATACTAAGAGCATCGAGTTTGTCGCACTGACATCAAAAAATGTTCGAAAATAATGTGCAGCTAGCTTCAGGTGTAAAATTGGGAATAAAACAACAAACAAGTTTGGCAACAATGACAGTTCTGTACCTTGTTACACAATCTTCAGTCCTCTCTCCTGAAAACATAAGAATTGCGAAAGTTTAATCGACCAATGGAAAAGGCGGATTACCAGATGTACATGTATCACAACAGAGAAAAAGTAAAAAATTTCAAGAACAATAAAGTTGTAGTTGTTTCTCTTTTTTCGCCTCCGTCAAGCACATGTTCATCTGTTTGTATGTATCGCAAAATATCAATATGAGTATTAGTGTAACGCTTGCTACACAGTTTTAAGAAAAAAATGGTCATAGATCACAAAATATGCGAACAAGTCAATCGGTTTCATCTATTATCAACGAAAAGTGTGAAAGAAAACCAAGAATTTTGGTTATAGGGTGATTTTTAAGAGCTTTTGGATTTAATAAATAATTTTTATTTCTGTCGATAGAACAATCTATTAATTTAATCTATAAAAATGATATCATCTAAATTTTGACCTCGGCTATGCCTCAAATTGTAAATAAGCTGGGTTCAATTTTGGCATACTCTCTCCAACATATCGGCCGGTATCTCACGAATAAAATCTTCAATATTGGCATTCAGGGCGTCAACCGTTGCAAACTTGTCCTAATAGACATGAGCGTTGACGTAGCCGCACAAAAAATTATTTAAAGGCGTTAAATCTCACGATCCAAGCAGCCAATTGACCGAACCCAAACGTGACATAAACTGTTTACCGAACTCGCCCCAATTGCTGCGAACGGCGTCGAATCGATAATTCACTGCCATCAACAACACTGGCGAATACAGCTGCGATATTTTCCCCTGTCCGCACTTTACGTATGCATGTTGGTGGTTTGCCCAATACTGTAAATTTGGTGCGCAATTTATTTCGAATTCCGATTCCGAATAGCAGGCCGAAACTGACCATAAAACGGAAAAAGTACACTTCCTTAACCGAGCATGAATTTCGATAATAAAATTCAATAATCTGCAAGGGTTGTTCGTTTATAAGTCGACTAATGGTTATATTATAGACCAAACTGAACATGTTTAATAGTAACATGTTAAACGAAAACAGCTGACCTGCAATAAATAGTGTTGCAAAAAGAGAGTTCCTATAAAATTACCCTTTATAATGGCAACAACAATGTTATATTAGTTAAAACTACTGAGCGGTATGTAAACTTTTATGGCTATTTATTACTCCTTATTTTGATGTCCCCTTGCTGGATATTCCTTTTCCCTATACTCGAGGGACCAAAAATGAAAAAACAGCTCCAAATAACACATAAACGAAAAAATAACGATGACGAAAATGGACATACATACAGACAATGGAACAGAAAATCGGACAAGGACAGCGACAGCAAAAAGAGAGAAAGAGGTGGTAATACCCGGGAAGACTTAAAGTCAACCCAGCCTTCAGAGACAGGTGCGAACACCAACTCTGCTTTTCAAAACGTAAACCAGTCAGGTAGAGATCTTTCGCAGGATCTAGACAGACTAGTGGATGAGGTGAGCGACAAAATCACGAACCTAAATACTAGGAAAAGGCGGCTCTCTGAGGCTCAAAGGCGAAAACTTGCAAAGAAGAAGCAGTTAAAAATGCGCAAGATGCCCTAAAGGAAGCATCGGAAACTCCGTTCACCTCGATAGAGACTGGTAAGAGGATCCGATCTCCAGAAGGACAGAACATTGCGGAGCCGAAGCATAAGAAAAGGTGCTCCTCGTCGACCAGTAAGTCGCCAAAACCGGGCGTCTCTCTTCTTAAAGGAGTCTCCATGAAGAATCCTTCTAGTAACGGGGTCAAAGGTGCAGCACTTACTGAGAAGGCGGGCACGTCGGCGAAATCTTCCGCGGAAGCAGAGAACGCCAAAAAGTGGAATCTCTTCACGCGTAAGAGGAAGCTAGACGCAACCAAGGAAACAGAGCCGCCATCTTACGCTAAAGTAGCCAGGAGGCAATACAGGAACAATCTCTGCTACGCGGTCATTGATACCTCACGTCCGACTGGCAAAATACCAGAAAATCAACAGCAAGTGGTTGAGGATCTGGTAAATAACGCGATATTGGAATACGTTATGGCTACCGATAACGGATCTCCAATGCAAATAAACAGCTGCGAGTTTCAAAGGGGCGTGCTGATGCTAAGATTAGCTTCGTAGACCTGCGCAGCCACCCTTAAGAAGTTGGTAGAAAGAATCCCTCCTCCATGGAAAGGCTGTAAGCTGGAACTGGTGGAAGGGAGAAATATACCAACTCTAACCAAGGCAACCTTCTATATTAAAGGATGGGGATGCAAATTCACATCCGACCGTGTTTTGGAGGTTATTGGCAGACAAAACAAAGAACTGGCGGTAGAGAAATGGGAAATGTTCCACAGAGAGGAGGACCAAAATGGAACTCTTTTTGTGGTGGGCATCGACCAAGGGTCTATTTCCAGCCTTTCCAAATCTGAAGGGAAGGTGTTCTTTGTGTCAAAAGCGGTCTATTTCAAAATAGGCAAGTCCTGTATCGGCGGCCAGGGGAAAACCACCCCCATCAACGACAGGACAAACACAGCACAGACTGCGTCTAGCCAAAATCAGGCGGTTTTCTCGGAGCTTCAGACGGCCAAGGAGGAGTTGTAACAAAATATCACCAAGAGGACCCCCTATTAGAAGGATGATGTGCGAGGTCATCCAAATTCTAATCGGATGCGATACTAATTCGCATCATATTGCGTGGGGTAGTACTAACATTAATAAAAGGGGACAGGCCCTTTTGGAGTTTGTGAATACTAACGATCTATTAACTGTTAATATTGTTAATCGTGAAATTGCTGAATGGAGGGTTCTGAATGAGTACTCATACTCAGATCATCGTTATATTATGTTTAAAATACAAGGCAACCGGCAGAACCTATAACCTTCCGTAATAGTACAAAAACTGATTGGGCAAAATTCGAAAGGTCACTTGACTCTCATTTAGGGCAGGTTTCTTTCAATCGCCTAGAAAAAAAGGACATAGACAGTAAAGTCAAAATCATTACGGACGCTTTAGTTGAGTCGTTTGAAGAGAGTTGCCTACTTCGGGAAAGAAAATCCCCATACGAGAAACCCTGGATGACAGGGGAGATTCGGGCAATGGGGAGGGAAGTTCGCCGAAAGTCCTATAATAGAGCGAAACGTAAAAGATTACCAGTATATTGCGAGGATTATCATGATAAACTCCGAAATTGCAACAAGAGAATAAGAACAGCTAAACGTACATCCTGGAGGTTTTTCTGTGAACGGGTGGATAGTGTAAGCGATGTTTCTAAAACTAAAAAATTTTTGTCAAAAGCCCACATCCAGGCTGAATCATTAGTGGATGAATTAGGCAAAGCAATTGAGAATGTGGAGGAAACCATTAAACTCCTCATGGATACACATTTTCCATGCAGCCCGGCCGAACTTTCGGCTATGCTAGACGATAGGAGAAGTGGTGAACATGAGGTGCCTATTATCAGCGATGGGATGGTTATGGAAGCGAAAAAAGCTTTTCTCCGTTTAAGGCCGGATGGTATCTTTCCGGCGCTCCTGCAGAAGGGGATGAATTTAGTTTCGACACATCTTTCAGGAATTTATAATGCATGCCTAACACACGCATATATTCCAGTAGGCTGGCAGGAAGCGATGGTAGTGTTTATCCCCAAACCTGGCAAGCCAAATTATTCTTCACCAAAGGCTTATAGGCCAATAAGCCTAACTTCCTTCTTGCTGAAAACCATGGAGAGGATAATCGACGACATGGTTAAAGGCAGGATCGCAGGCCATATGCTGAGGTTCAGGCAACACGCATACGTCAAAGGTAGATCAGTGGACACAGCATTGCATAATGTGGTGTACTTTATAGAAAAGTCAATTAATGAAAAGATGTACACACTTGCGGTTTGCATTGACATTGAGGGGGCTTTCAACAACGTGCACCAACGTCAACCGGGCGATACGCGACTGGATTGGCAATATGCTAAGGAACAGATGGATTAATTGTGTGGCGCACAATGTAAGTATAAGAAAAAGGTTGCAATGTGGGACTCCACAAGGGGGCTTTTATCACCCCTTCTATGGACCACAACAATACATACCCTTATTAGGACTCTGACCGATGAGGGATTCGAGACAGTCTGCTACGCAGATGACGTCATGATACTTCTGAAGGGAAGGGATCCAAATCATTTGTGCAGGAAGGCCGAGGAGGCATTAACCCTGGCACGCAACTGGGCTCAACCAAGAGGGTTGAACGTTAAGCTGGAAAAAAACTGAAATTGGCCTATTTACAAGAAAGACGAGGATAGCATAACATGATGAGCCGCGCTTTCTTGAAAGGACAATAAATATTTCCGACAGGTTGAAGTATCTAGGAGTCATTCTCGATCGGAAATTAAAATGGAAAGACCACATAAACGAAAGAGTCAAAAGGGCTCATATATGTTGGTCAAGCCTTCACTGGCTTAAGTGTATGTCGTATGACATGGGCTATCACACCCCTCCAATCAACCTAACCTAACCTATTTTGATTTCGCTGCAGTGGTTCTCCAAAGAACTAGAAAACATTCTGTTTATCATCAAAGTGAATGTTTTTCTAACCTTTAGAAAAATAATAGCAAGAAAATTATGGAAGAAATTCATTTCAGAAGGATTTTAATTATGAATTAAATACCCATAGTACGTAAATTTGATTGATTGACTGTTGAATTATTGACCAAAGCAACTTAACTTGGCCCTTTTCATTCAACCGTTTTAGTGAAGAATTGTCCTGAAGATGATACTCAATGAGTGCCGAAATATCGATAGTTTTTGAATAAAATGATAAAATAAGACCTCAAGCTTGACTATTATATTAACCAAAATACTAGAAACTTTTATTTCTCTGAAAAGATTTTATTAACGGGAATTGAACAACAGATGTACATACAAAACTCGCCTCTAGTTGTGTTTTTAACACTTTTATCCTCTCTACACTTTTCTTTTTTGGTATTTCTTTCACTAACAATTTCTCTTCTTTCACCAAGAAGTTTTAACTTCAGTGCCAACCTCGAGTTAAGGACTTCTAGCTCAATTTATGCATCCTCTGTTTCAGCCAAAGAATGACACTGTGCAACAAGAAATTTTCCTAAGAGTACCGTTAAGTTTTTTTTATGTGTTATGGTCCGCTAACTACAAAAACAGTTGAAATTTATACTTCTGTGGATAAGTCTTGTTTATATATTTTTTCTCTAAAATTTGGGATTACACTGATTGTATCGTAACTTAAGATTGTAGTAAACTGTGGTTTGTTGCTATTTTTTGCACAAGAAAGCTGATTTAAAGTTTCATTCAATTGCACATTTTTCGAAAACTGCATCAAAGAATGAATCCCAATTACGTAGTTTTAAATTAGAAACTTTACCTCAAAACACAACTTGGAGGTATTAGATTCGTAACTTTAACGGACTGTAATGCTTTAGCAGAAGCAATACAAATGAATTTAAGATTAGCCAGATGGGTGTTTCCACTTAAAAACTACAACTTTAATATAAGGCATTGATTCTGACGAAATTTGGGAACTGATTGAAATATCCAAATGACGCAGAATAGGGATGGTAGAATTAGTCAACAGAGCTTCAAACTAGAAAATGCTAACGATAATCATTTTGATTGGATAGAAGGCATTGCGTTTAGAAAAGGGGACGGGAGGAGTTGCAGACAGTTGTACATCGCACAGTGGCTGAAACTCGTTTTTCATTGGCCAAAAGTCGTATTTTTTGTCACCGATTTTCAAAATTTTTACGCCATTTTGGAGCTAATATAACCATATTAAGGTAGCCAAAAAATTAAGTTAAACTATTGATAATTGTGGGCGTGGGATGCTGTTAAACTCAACTGTTTTTGTTATTTCAGAAAAAGGTGTTTTTTTATCAGTTTTTTGTCAAAAATAATTGGTTACTACTCGCAAGCTATCATCGATAATGGCCTGCGGTCTTTTTTATAATATTGGTAGGATTATAGTCTTTAGTTGTTGTAAGTGGTTACCGCTCTAGCGTTTAATATTAGAGGTGTTATGAAATATTTATGAAACTACTATATTTTTCTGAAATTTAAATTTGAGTGGAATAGAACTTCTAGGGAACAAAAGGGTACAAGAAACGTATACCACCCGAAGAAAGGGGAAGGTGTCTTCTTTAACCCCGCCATGACCCGCCGGTAGAACACTTTTTTAATTTTAATGAAATTACTCTAAAAAAAATTGAAATTACGATAATTTAAACAGCCCTATAATTACTCATATACAATGGTGTATTAAATTTTCACTTTTTAGCCTAAAGGTTTATGTTTTTTACTTTAGACTACGTAAAACTAAAATAATTAAATATAATACCTGCGGAAGGGTTTTATGGCTTTGTTTTGATCAGCAAAAAAATCAGTAATAAAAATATCTCAATAGGTTCTACAGTAAACATATGATCTCTTTCTAATATAACTGTTAGGGTCAGCCAAAGTCAATTTTATAATAATTTTATAATAATTTATAATAATAATCGCGACATTAAACCACTAAAGATAAAAAGAACCCCATATTGACGAGATACTAATTAGTTTTACCTGATATTAAGGTCTGGATAACAAGTGCAGTTTTGTTCAATTTAAGTACTACCTGCTATGAAATTGAAGATCAATGTGTGAGTAACATGTATCTAAAAATGTATAAAACTACGCATTCGATAAGGGATTACTCAATAATAAGTTAATCCTTTACGTGTACGTACGTATATTTGCAAGTGATAAATCATTACAGACTCAAATAAAAATATTCAGAAAAATATGGAGAGCTTCGGTTATAAAGAACTGGCCGAAGAGTATTTTAGAAATAAAAACCAGGAAGATGTTCTTAGTTACGTTAAAATAAAATTAAACTTAAATTCTAGCACCCAAATACAAGAGCAATTATCTAATTTTGTAAAAGTACTAAAAAACGCTACAAAGAAGTTAGCTACAGTAAAGAAAAGTTTTATATAAAAAGTGAAAAGTGGTTAGAAGGCCAAGTTACTGTCGCTGCAGAAACAGCAAAGCAAGATAAGGTTGGAAGACCACGCAAATCATTGGGCAACTGCAGCGATAGATCTAAGAGGCGGAAACTTAGAGATATTAACGATGCAATTGGTTGTGCAAATATAAAAGAATCTTTCCTACATCAATTACGATCACAGAACCAAACAAAAGTGGATATCATTGAAAAAGTTATTAAAGCTAGTCCAGTGAGAACAAAACGAATTCTTAAAAATATACCAACTCCGAGCGATGCAAAACAGTGCACAAATGAGGAGGCATTAGCTTTATTTCTGGATTTGAAATTAACAAAACAGCAACATATTAAGCTCAGATTGCGTGCGATTGAAAAGGGCTCAAATATCTATCCAGCATATCATCACATAACTGCTGCTAAAATGGACTGTTTGCCATCAAAGGATACTAACCAAACACACCAATTTCGGCAGAGGTACAACTACAATCTCTACTTGATCACACAGCCGAACGCTTGCTACAATCAATACCAGGAAATGCGTTAAAGAAATATGGAAACACAAAGCTAATTCTTTTTTGCAAATGGGGATGTGATGGTTCTTCGGAACAAAACCAATACAAACAAGTTTTATGTGAAAATATTTCGGACTCGGATATGTTCATGGTATCAATTGTACCATTGCGATTGAAAAAGATTTTGGAAGATTCAGAGCCTTCGACTAGTACAACGCAAACAATGGATATTTGGAAAAATGAGACACCATCTTCTACGAAATACTGCAGGCCAATAAAATTTGAATTCAAAAAAGAAACTCGTGATGCCACTAACAAAGAAATTAGTGATATCAAGGCCCAAATTGCAACACTACAGCCATTACAATTACAGTTAGATGGGCAGCAAATTGAAGTAAGCTACCAATTAGTCCTTACAATGATAGATGGAAAAGTAGGTCAGGCTTTGACTAACACGAAGGCTGCATCCAGCTGCATTATATGCCAAGCAGCATCAACCCAATTAAACCAAGTTCCGACAAAATCATTAGATAATACCGATGCATATGAATTTGGATTATCACCACTACATGCAACAATACGACTTATGGAACATATACTAAAAATCAGTTATGATTTGGATTTGGGGTCTTTAGGATCCATAAGAAACAATGAAACCAACAAAGAGTTAAGAAGTTCAAAAAAGAAACATGTTCAAGATGAATATCGCAAAATTGGATTGATTATAGATCAGCCAAAACAAGGGTCAGGCAATACAAATGATGGCAATTCCGCACGAAGTTTCTTTTCAGATCCAGAAACAGCATCTGAAATAACAGGAGTGGATTTAAACCTTATTTTCAGATTTAAAATAATCCTAGGAGTACTTGCGTGCAATGAAGAAATTGACTCTAAACAATTTGCGAGATAATGCTAATTAAGCAAAAATATATACAACCAACTACCCATGGAGAAATATGTCTGCAACAGTTCACAAAATCCTTTATCATGGATAAGATATCATTAAATATCATTTGGTGCCACTTGGAGATCTATCAGAGGAGGCTCAGGAAAAAAGGAACAAGGATTACATATTTTATAGAGAGGAAAATACTAGAAAAATTTCACGAAATTTCACAAATGAAGATCTATTTAATATATTATTGGCAACGTCAGATCCGTTCATCTCCAATACTCGAAATAAATGGAAAGTGGAACATCGGAATTTAGATGAAGAAGCCAAAAAACTAAAGAACAGAAATAGCACAGAGCAAAATATAGAATATTTGCAATCAATATTTGTGTCAAATGAATAATAATTATAATTGCCTTTCATTGCTATTTAAGTACGAAAAACATACTATTAGTAAAAAATAATAATAAATAGAACTTACTTTGACAGCAAAAAATAAAAATTTTTTCTACGGTAACAGCAAAATCTCCAGTTAATTTTACTGTTTTTTTTTTTTGAGTGTAAACATTTTTTTGAGTGTAACATTAAAAAATTCCATTATCCTAAAAAATAACTACAATTATTATTAAGTTCCAAATATAAAATTTTTTAATATGCAAATAAAAAAAATAAACCCATATTTCACTCCAAAAGTTACAAAAAAATCAAAAGTTCAACTTTGACCTAGAAGTCCTTAAGAAGTACTCAATCAATTTTAATGTAATTAAAACTGAGTCAAGCTGAACTAAATATCTATCCATTAAAAAAATTACTTCAATATTTTGATCGGTTCAAAAGTTACAGAGTTTTGGCTAATGAAAAACGATTTTCAGCCACTGTGCGTCGTCAGTGAGACTGTTGAAGGACTTAAAATAAATTATTGGTTTCCAAAATTGAGGCAAAATGTGCTTAACTAAGTATATTAAGAACTGTGTTAAATGCATAATTTATTCACCGTCTTGTCGTTCCAATGATCATAACTTATTTTGCATTCCACAATAATTAATTCCGTTTCTTACAATTCATATTGAGCATTTTGATCCACTAACATCTATTAGATTTGTTCTAGTCATGTTTTAGTTGTTGTGGATGTTTTTGCTAATTATGTTAAATTGTGTATTGTGCTGGTGTGTATGTCACTACAAAAATATTTTGGTTTCTGTAGCCTCTCCACAAGCAAATGGACAATTGGAAAGGGTTCATAGAGTTTTGTAGCCAATGTTATCTAAACTGACTGAACTTGTTGCTCATGCTGACTGACTGAATTAGTTAGTGGAGAATATGCTCTCAATAATAGTGCTCATTAGACGACTCGTAAGTCCCCTTCTTTACTATTATTTGGAGTCGAGTCGTTGCACTAGGAATAACTCGACAAGAAGCTTTGAAGAACATAAACAAATCATATCGTTTCAAAATAGAAATGTTTAGCAATATCGAAGGAGTTATTAAAATCTTGTTAAAATATGTTCATATATTTCCATGTAACATTTTGGATTTAAGTTTAAACTGGCTGCTCAAACAGACAGTAAGTACGTGGATTTAAGTTAATTTAGTCTCCCATCTCATGCCCAATAACTGGCCATAAATAAATTAATTTTAAGATAGTACTCATACAAAAATTTATATTATTTTTATGATATTTTTGTTACTAAATAAAATGTCTAAGAAGTTACCTGAAGTTTGATAATTGGAAATTCACAAGAAAAGAGAAGTGATTTTTAAGTCAAGGCATCACAAAAAAATTTATACATATATGTACCAAAACATAAGTTCTGGGATCGCGTCTTATTACACCTAGAGGTGGAGCGTTGTTCAACATAGTTTCAAAAATGGGCTTGGACGTTATTTCGATGGGGGAGCCCACTTACTGGCCTACTGACATAAAAAAATTCCGGATGTTATAGATTTTGGCGTCATGAAAAATTTCTCTAGGGATTTAATTCATGTTGAAGCTTCCCGTGATCTCTCCTCCGATCATTCCCCAACGATCGTTACAATTTGTAGCCCACTAAGAAGTGACTTACCTCACCTATATGTGAAGATGATAAATCATGTTAATTGGCTGGGGTTCAAAAAATATCTCAGTAGTCATTGTTCGGAAAACATGAAGCTTAGAACTTCCGATGATATTGAATTTAACATTGCTAATCTTACCAATAATATTAAACAGGCTGCTAAACATGCCAATACCTCCCATCCGCAGACTGGGTTTAATAGAATTTATTCTGCGGATATTGAACGTCTCGTATGTGAAAAAAGAAGAGCTAGAAGGGAATGGCAACAGCACAGATCACCCCAACATAAAATTAGACTTAGAGAATGCACTAAACGACTCCAAGAGTTGCTTGCATCTGAAAAATCTGCTTCTCTTAAGAACTATCTGGAAGGTCTCGATGTTACAGCAGCATCTAATTACTCCTTGTGGCGCGCTGCTAAAAAAAACTTAAAACAACCGTTGAGTCTAAACCACCCCTGCGCACTTCTACCGGAGGTTGGGCAAGAACTAATACTGAAAAAGGTAACATATTTGCTGGGCATTTAAAAAATGTATTCACCCCAAACACATGTACTGGTGCTGTTGATTTGCCGACTGTAGTTGCTCCACTCCCTCGACCCATGAAATTTAAGATGCGTGATGTGCAAAAACTAATTGCTGAAACCAACCCAAAGAAGGCGCCGGGTATTTATGGAATTAGTAACAAGATGCTGATGAATTTGCCTCGTATTGCTATTAGAATCCTGTTATTTATTTTTAATGGCATTTTACGATTGCAGTATTATCCAAAAAGCTGGAAACTTGCCATGGTCAAAATGATTCCAAAGGCGGGCAAAGATCTTACCAAGGCTGAGTCATATAGGCCAATAAGTTTGCTGTCAACAATTTCAAAACTCTTCGAAAAACTGCTCATGACAAAATTGTTCCCAATTCTAACTGATAATGGGTGCATACCGGACCATCAATTTGGGTTTAGAAGTCAGCATAGCACCATTGAACAAACTCATAGATTGGTTCATTTCATAAGAAGAACATTTGAAGAAAAGAAGTATTGTTCTTCCCTCTTTATTGATGTTTCTCAAGCATTTGATAAAGTGTGGCATGAAGGCCTAATTTTAAAATTGAAGACATATCTACCAATAAACATTTTAAATCTTTTGGAAAGTTACATTCTTGCCCGGAAGTTCACTGTTGTGGAAGGAGACTTCATGAGTGTGCCTGAAACTATCTCATCCATGGTGCCACAGGGGAGTATACTGGGGCCAGTTTTGTATTTGATTTATACCTGTGATATGCCTCTGAGCAGTAATATCCTCACTTCTACATTTGCCGATGATACAGCCTGCCTTAGTATGCATGAAAACCCTCACGAGGCATCCCGATATCTTCAGGAACATATTAACCTGTTGGAGCTGTGGTTGAACTTATGGAGAATAAAAGTAAATGAACAAAAGTGTGTTCATGTCACATTTACGCTACGAAGAGACACTTGTTCCCCCATTCGTATCAACAATCAAGTTGTTCCTCAACATTCACAGGTGAAATACCTTGGTATACATCTTGACCGACGGCTTACATGGAAACACCACATTGATTCTAAGCCAACACACATAAAACTTAAATTAACTCAGATACATTGGCTGATTGGTAGAAATTCAACCCTCAGTCTAGATTGTAAACTTTTAATATACAAGTCGCTTTTGAAACCCATATGGTGTTACGGAATTCAGCTATGGGGCACTGCTTCAGCTTCCAATGTAGAGAGAATGCAAACGAACGAATGCAAAACAAAATTTTAAGTATAATAACATCGGCTCCATGGTACATGAAAAATTCAATTTTACATCGTGATTTAAATTTGCCACTTGTGAGCGCTGAAATTGCAAAATATTGAGGCAAATATTTAACAAAACTCGAGTCCCATCCTAATCCCCTTGCTCGTAAAATCTTGAACTTTACTGGACACATCCGCTTAAAAAAGAGGGACACTACGGCTTTAATACGCAACACTCCAGATGAAACTTTTTTAAAATATTTTTCTGCTTAATACGACTCTTATGTATTATTAATTACTATCACTAAGTTTATGTCCGACACTGGTTGGGACTAATAATTATATATATATATATATATATATATATATATATATATATATATATATATATATATATATATATATATATATATATATATATATATATATATATATATATATATATATATATATATATATATATATATATATATATATATATATATATATATATATATATATATATATATATATACATATATATATTTAAGATTTGAATACTTATTGTTAGTTCAGTTTTTGAAGATACAATAAATATGTACATATTAGCAAAAAAAAATATATGTACCAGTATATACGTACATACATATATACATACATACATTACTTTTACAATTTTAATATTGTTTATAAATTGCAGAAAATGTGACACTTTCATAAGTGAAGTGCAATAAAATGTGAAGAAATTAAAATTTAGCAAGTGGCAATATCTCAAATTTAATATAAGAAAAAATATAAAATTGTCCTATTTGCAGGATGTGCTATTGGTCATATTATCAAAACATCGTAAGACTTTCTAATGTTATCGTTTTTGTTAAAGATATTTATTGTTTGTTGTTGGCTTAGCTGAGCACAAATCATCAGCACTCTTTATTCAAATCATGTTTGATTATCTCGAATAGTGAAATTAATAATTTGTTTTTGTTAGGAAGAAATGAGTTTGAAAAATTTTTAATTAGATTATGATTGTTGGCATTCCTTGCGAATTGGGCAGTTGTAAATAAAAATGGATTGGACAAGTCATACTCCTGCGTCAACGGGCGGCTAGAAGATTTCTAGTTTATGAACTGAGTATTAGCAAAGAATATAAATGATTTATATTCTTTGGTATTAGTCAAATCAGAATAATTCGAGAAGCGACACGACTGTTTTCCATAAAATCTTTATGTGAATAATATGGTGTATTATTTTTAGCAAAATAATTTTTTGTCAAATAATCAAATAAACTCTTATTTTTCTCATTAAATACTGAAATATTTACATATTTACTCTGTGGGAAAACATTGATCATTTTATAAACAAGAAAACAACATAATTTAACTGATAAGATTTTGTACAGAAAATATGTAAGTATGTACCTATATTCACTTAAAAAATACTTTTTCTACAATGCCACAATTCTGTATGTATCATACACAATCGGTCTCATAAGTACTTACATATATTCTCTACGTAGTCATGAGTTCGATTTCTGCAAAAGCTGTCAATATAAGAAGCAAACGTCAGGCTGCTACAACTACGCAGAAACCAAGTGGCTTCTGTGAAATCTCTAGATGAAAGCAGTACGTCACCGCAAAAAAATATGTAAAATTTTTCCTTTATAACAATTGATTCATTTGGCAAGTACTCTATACACGTTGCTTCTTTTCTCTCGCACGGTCACACTTCCTTGATAAGAAAGATATTAATGTATATTATAATTATATATTGACTTTAATATATTTGTAGGACGTTACTATTTATTTATTTTTTTTTATTAACTGCAGTCTGACCTTTTTAAATGTGGTATGGTATATTGTAGGATGATTTTCTGTAAAATAATAAGAATTTACTACTCGAAAAATGTTATTTCACCGATGCATCACCACAATATGTATGTACATATGTAATTAATATGAATATGTGTTTTCACACATACATACATTTCTCGAAAATACATGTAAATATATTTACATACACACTACAAAGCTTTGCATCATAAAATCCTTTGAATTTCATGTAGCTGATACGCTGCAATGGAAAAACAAGATGCATGTGCATATAAACACTTTTTTGGACTGCCACAAGGCTTGATAAAAAACACCTTGAGCGGTAGTTGCAATTGAAATTCGCCTGCGTGTGTTTATATGCATGCAGGGCCTTGCATTGATACCACCAATGAAATTAAATGCAGACTGAAAAAGATGAAATAAGCAATAAATTCAAGGCAAATAAATTAATATACACCCAACCCTTTTTTTACATGGGAGATATGTTTCTGAGAAAACTGGGCAAAAATTAGTGTCTATTAATCGCGTCTGTGTTTTAGTCGGTTAATCGAGGTTTTAAGTTAAATGGGTAATAATTGGTCAATTTCTGATTAACCGATTGATAAAAAATTTCCGTGTTTCAATTAATTTTAATAAAGCAAAATGCATAAATTATTTATTATATTAATATTTTTTAGTATTAAAAACAACAACATAACCTACGAGTACATAACAATTCCTGAACTACATCAGAGAGAGGAAGAATTCATAACGAAAAAAAGTAAGCCAAAGTTTAGTTCAATGGTGTTAAGAAGTTTTCCATAATTATCTTTTAAAAAATACTTTGTTCCAGATGCTTAGGACTTTTCTTTAGTCGTAATACCACCTGACGTGAAGAAAAAACATTTCACTTATCTTATGCGTCGGAGAAATCGATAGCGATAGTAGAGAATATCCATTTTTAGTCCTTGTTCTGATTTCCTCTAAACATTTAGAGTCTCCCATTATATCGTTCTGTCCTGTTTTGACTTTGCTGTTTCAGTTGACTCTGTTAGAAGGCCGTTTTCGTAGGTTTCGATAGTTTATTTCATTATCACGTCATCATCGGAACCATCCTGGCAACATTTAAGAACTGAGCATTCTATGAAAAAGTTTACTTCCCGTTTCTTTACACCCTGTTTTTGTATTGTGTTTTGGGAGACTGTTACTAGAAGGAATAAAATAACTGCATTTGAAACTGGATTTATGTCTCTCATAAAATTTAATCCTTAGAATTTTCATTAAATGTTTTACAAGAGTATAATTGGCTTTCATAAATTTTAATAATTTCATCAAATTCAAATTCGGTAATTTTTTATAAACTCGACCAATTGTAAATTTTTACTTATGGCTGAGACTTGTATTTCAGAATTTGTAAAACATCGCCAAACACTCCCTTGAAACATCTTCAAGTCCCTGTTTTTTTTCTGTTGTGAGCAAACACGGTACCCATCCTGCACAGAGCTTTCTTGTCTTAAAATTTTCGGTAAATTTGCGATGTTTATGTATGTGTGTAGCATTCTCTTGTCGTAGTGGGGATGCTGGGTACGTACGAAGAACATGATGCCGGCAGTAGCGTAGCTACTGGTAGGGCCTCCGAAGCCGGTAAGATCGAAGTGGATCACTGTAGCCAAGAACAATCCACAACGTGAAAAGTGAACGGCAAATTATTATATACACATCGAATGCGGAGGAACTAAATGTTTAAATGTTAAAAATAGCTGCTTTTATATATATATATATATATATATATATATATATATATATATATATATATATATATATATATATATATATATATATATATATGTATGTATATATATATATATATATATATATATATATATATGTATGTATGTATATATATATATATATATATATATATATATATATATATATATGTATGTATGTATGTATATATATATATATATATATATATATATATATATATATATATATATATATATATATATATATATGTATAATATTTTTTATAATTAATATTTTTAAAATAAATATTTGAGATAATTTTTTCTTTTTAAATGTTAAAAATAGCTGCTTATGGAATCTTTCAAAATCAATGTAATACCTCTATTCGTTTAGCCACAAAAAATATCATATAAATATCTTGAAATCGAAAAAATTCAATAAAAACGCATGCAATTTTCTTCATTTTCCTGACTTTAACATTGTCCCACAACTACAAATCTTAACTTACATTCTTAAAATGCACGATATGATGTAGAATTTTGTTTTCTATCGATCTGCGTAATTACTTCTTAGGAGTTCATCAAATTAATTTTTGCCTTTTTGGCCAGCTTTTTGGGTCAAATACTTCTTTGTGCGTCGATGGGTCGGTTTATCATGTTAGATGCGGCATGAAGCGGGTGTCTGTACTTGTAGCAAGCGGCTCGCTATACAAACGTGTGCAAGTCCGATCTGTGCTTCGACTAGAAGCTGTTATTTATACTCTTAATATAATCTTTTAACTAATGTAATTTCTTAAATATAATGTGTGCATGTACATGTAAAAAATTACGAAAGGAATAAAAAAATGTAAGTATGTATATGTATCGTATTTTAAAATATTAGAAAATAAATCAACCACTTGGTGCCAGCTTAGGAATTGAGTAAAATTATTTTAAGTTATTACTTTATAAGAATTATTTATTGTATATGAGTGTGATTTTTTTCGAGAATAGTCATGCGTGATTTTTCTTTATGAAGCATTTCATATGAAGCGAATAACCCAAAATATTTTTTTTTCATAAATTCCTTTGATATTTATCATACTGTGCTTAAAGTTTAACCGTTTTTGATTTTTTTTAAATAAACGTTTCCGTTTAGGAATTGTTTAATTAATTATATTTTTTATTTTTTTGAAGAAAAACTTTTTTCATGTGCAAAACGGAAAGTGACAATTTCATATCAAATATTTTCTAAAGTCGATGCCACTTCTTTCTTTGCCGAAATTAGTTCAGGTGTCCTCATGATACGGTAAAAGTTTTGAAGCGAAATGTGCGTTTGTTTAAAAGTTATTTACATGCATATCGCACCGTGAAACCGATGAGGACTATTTTAATTTACAATTTTTCCGTGAAAAATGACGAGTTTTTCTCATACTACAAGGCAAATAGTAAAATCAACAGTTGGATTCTTGGAAGCAATGAAAACTTCGATCTTAAGAATCAGTTTGATTTTTTTCACTGAGATATTTCTTAAATGAAAAATTAATTTAAAACAATTGTAACCAATGAAAACAGGCTCCAAATTGGATGTATTCTACTAATATTTTAAATGTAAGATTTTTAATTTTGGATTTCTGGGTGTTTGTTACGTCATCATGCAAAACCAGGAATGGATTAAAGTGAAATGAGGGACACAGATAGTTTATAGACTTTCATACCAATTATCATGGCAAGGGGCTTGGTTTGACTATGGACTAATACTATAATTCCTATATTTGGAAATCAGGCGTAAACGGCTGAGCGGATTTAAGTGATTTTTAAAACATAGATAAGTTTTCACTTTCTGAGGCAAAAATTTAAATATTTAAGAGTTTTTTAAAATGTTATATATAAAATCAGGTTAAATCACATTAGAGTAAAACTATAAGAGTAACTACTCGTATGATACTCTAAACATGTTTTATCTTTGTCCTTTATTGTTGATTAATTTAGATGAAAAGCCATTCAAATCGGCTATATAAGCTCCACAAGACTTTTTGCACATACAGTTCACAATTTTGATATATTTGTGGGCTACCTTGTGTTACCACAGGTTGTGTCCAAATATGAGAGTTAAAAACTTATGACTTCTCTTCTGAGCCGTAAGACTTGCATTAGTCTGCTCGAAAGTTGCCGAATTTTCATCACTTTTTTCAAGCTGGAACAGACATAAATATTAAGGTTAAATTTACAAATAATTTTTGGCACCCAGATGGGACAGAGCATGAGCTTTTTCCGCATTTTTCTCCAAACTTACTAAGCAATTTGAATGCGTAAATCGGATAATCAATAACATACATACATATAAATTTATGCGGTGATGAATAGTTATGACAGAATAAATTACTCTGTATAATTTGAAAATACTTTAGAAATAACAAACATTTCTTTCCATAAACTCGGAAAGAAGATGTGCCGGTCACCTTGATGCTTAATTTAATGTAATGACAACGGAGCAAGGCTATGTAGTAGCCAGATGATCTCTAGGCAGTTTACCGTTTTAATTTCAGAGAAAAACTATTTTTTTTCTTTGTTGTTTATTATAAGATCCCATGTGTGAGCAGATGCTAATAATACTATGTGAACATCCATTTTTGAGAAGCACAAAAATATATTTGTGTCAGTGTGCCAAGTAAAATTATTTTTTTAAGTAGATAGAATTCAGCATACTTATATGTAAGTTGTTTATAAATTTTATAATTTTTAAAAAGTTAACAGCTTTGAAATAGTTGACTTTTCTTGTCTTTGAAGAAGTATGGATGTTAAATTTCCGCGTCTCACATGTCCTCTGGTGTTTAAAAAAACAATTGCATTCTATTTGTACTTAAATATTTATCATAAAAACTTTAACCGTTTTTTATAATAAATTAATTTTGCCATTACTAGAGGTCATAAAAATGGAATCAATTTCTTATGAAAAGAGTTTAATTTTTTTGGCTCAGATGAAGGTTGCCGAAAATTTCTTTACAATTTAACGTAAAGTCAGTTCTACTATATGAGTGAAACATGGAATACCGAAAGCACCGATGTTCAATCTGTGCAAGCGTTTACCAATAAAAGTCTTCGCAGACTTCCTAAATTATGTTTGCCAACTCAACAAATTCCAATACAAACAGAAATATGTAAACGCAAATGGAAGTGGATAGGTCGCACACTTCGTAAAGATAATAGTGATACTGTATATATATATATATATATATATATATATATATATATATATATATATATATATATATATATATATATATATATATATATATATATATATATATATATATATATTATCTATTTGCTCTCAATATTAGAAACCGAAAGGGTAGGAAATAGTACTGCCAAATGTAAATAATAAAATAAGTGCTAATAAGGTACTTTTTTCAAGCAAAAAAAGACCTGTGCCGCTCAGCTCCGAGCTAGATCGACTGAACGGTTCAGTAAACTGAGCGAAATGGGCGCTCGATTTTACCTGATGCCTTTCATCTTTGCATTTCACCTTATTCTTTCAATAGCTCTGCCACTACCAAAGAAGTTTTATGAGCGTAATTCGTTTGCGGTTCTAAACGTTATGATACTTTTACATAATCTTTTCTCCTTTTCTACTGTCTGGTACTCATTTTGATTGGAGTAGTACGTTCTAGTCTTAAGTTTTAATTTTTTCTGTTGTTCTTAAAATTTTTATAGTTTTAATAAAATGAACCTTAATCAGTATATTTCACTTTTGCTATATGTTTTCATCAAATTTTAAACTAATATCAAGCTGAGTTGGTTTTTTTTTTTGTTTATTTTAGATTTCAACAATTAATTAAATAGTATAAAAATTTCACAGTTTTTGTACTATTATACACTAAATGGGAATTTTATACGTAGACATGTACACCACTATTATTCATTTCACTTTTCATTTATTCATTCTATTTGAAACCTATTCCTTGGGTCATAGTCGGCCATAATGCATTACTCGACATTCAGAATCAGAAGACAACAACATTTCGGCAATAACATGAATTTTTATGCATTTTTCTAGGGGTGCGTTTCGCATAAATTTTTATAAAAAATTTTAAAATATTCGCTGTTATATTATTCAAAACAGTATACATTTAATAAGCAAAAAAAAAAAAAAAAAAAAAAAAAAAAAATATATATATATATATATATATATATATATATATATATATATATATATATATATATATATATATATATATATTATGGCTTATTGAATAATTTAATTCTGAGAAAGGCTTTGAGAAATCAGAAATTTTCTTTTAAGGGCATACATATGTGCTTTTTGAACCCTAAAGCCATTGTGTTTTCAGTGCGGGTAATTTTTTAAACCATAATTTTGTGAATATTTTCATAAATCTTTAATAAAATTATTCCAAAGCGTACAGAGAACTAGAAAAGAAAAAACCATATGCTTTATTTGATTAAAAAAATAATTTATAAAATTTTCAAGTTTCATTTAACACTTCACTTAGTTTGGCTTAAATCATATACTTTCAAAAAATGATATATTGGAGCTACACATATCCTTTGATACGATTTCAGAATATGATCTCACACAAATTATAACAGCTATTTCGCGAACTTTGGCTATTTTTTATTATTCTGTGTCGCTTAATTTAACCTAAATGTTAATTTTTCCAAAATGATTCTATGGTAGATACCGACATCCTTGACGGGACTCTTAGTTTTTCAGAACCTGATGACAAAAATCCAAGTCTTCTCCTTAAATTTTTGTCCATCTTTTCTCTTTCTTGTAAGTCTATGGCAGTTTAACTTTTCCTATTTAATTTAAACTTAACTTCGAAAATCTTTAACTGAAACGATTTCTGGTCAGTTAAAAGAGTATATTTTTGTTATTTTTATTTCCGTTTTTAAATTCATTGAAGAACCCCGTAGCTCGCGTGCATACAATTGCGTTCAATTAAAATTGCTCTTCATATGTATCGTAAATATATTTATGCCTCTCAAAAGTTTTTTTTCTTTGTTTCATTTTTCTGTTATTGGTCAACATGTGTTGTGCAAAAAAGAGGAAAATCAAGGGAAAAACAAAGAATTCAGCGTGAGATCTTTTTGGAAAATGTGTTTGTGATTAAGAGGAAACATTAGACCTTAAGTGCCTTGCTATTTTTGTAATTTTGTAGAAATTTGAAGTAGAAATTGATAGAAAAACATTTGCTCAATCATACCAAATTAAATGCTATTGAATTTATTTTTCTTGCCTCAAGAAGAGTTTTATTTATTTAAAAATGACCTTCAAAATAATTAGGAAGCCAAACAAGACTGAAATCGTTTGTTGTTCTGAAGCTTAAAATCTAAATCGATTCCTCACTCAACTCTTATGTTTGTATATTAAATTTTCATTTATAAGTTGTCGTGAATGATTTTTTAATTACAAATGAACTAATTCTTTACGTAAGCCGTATTTGATTAATACGAACATACACAGAGAGAAAAGTTTAATTGTAAAACGACAACCGATCATTAACTATTTCTTTTGCTAATAAATTTGTATCCCAATTGACCAAAACTTATAAACGCCATTAATTATCGTTACATCATTATTAATAGTTGTAACAGCACAACTAATACAATAAATTTACAAATTTAGTTGTCATCATATCGTGGACTGCAACGAAAAGAAATTTCTGTACGAGCTGTATAAATTTTTGGTATATTTTGGTTTTCCAGAAATACTATCATCATGGCATAAAATATTGAACTCGATGCTCCCGACGGATGGCTTAGAGCTCTAATCAATAATCATTTCCAGCGAAAAAAGGAATTTGTTCTTAAGGAATGGCATTTGCATTGTTTCTAAAATATCCGTCAGTGCATTTTTATGGACTTTTTTGACCCAAACAGTTAAATTAAATTGAAAAAGTACTTACCAGTATATCTTTAGATTCACGTATGTGAAACTAAGCTAAATTTTAAATTTCCAAGAAAACTTCTTCGGTCATAAAATATTTTCAATCCTAACAGCTTTGAAATAGAGCTTTAATGTAGAATATTTGTAATACTTTGTAGATTTTTGTATATTTTTAAAGATTTTTATTCGCATAAAAAATGATTGCCAAAAAATTTTAGATAATTATTTTGTCTAAAGTAAAATTTATTTTCAGTCAAAATTTTTATTGCCACAATTGATTATTAGTGTGAGTCTTTAGAATACAAGAATGAATTTATCTTTTTAGATAAATTTTTGTCTGGACTTACATAATTCCTTGCAGGTCCGCATTCACAGAGAATATTTACTGATTTTAGTTGTTTAAAACCAAATTCTTTTCTGTGTATAAAATTGTTTTAGTTTAATTTCACTCTTAGAACTCACTTATTACTAAAACTGGTGACCCCACATATAAAATTCTTATTGATTAACTATATAAAAGAAAAATATCACGGGTGCAGCTCTGAAGAGAAATTTACACCGATTCCATCAACCAACAATGAAATAGCGCGAATTTTTTTTAAGGTACTCCCGTTTTTAAGCACAAATTCTGCTTCATGGTTCAAGCAAGTTGAAAGCCATTTTATTTCTGCTGGAATACCGTAATATTCGACAACGTTTCATACTATTGTCGGTTTCATTGAAGCCAATGTTATATACGAGAAAATCGAGTCATTAAGTAAATTAGCACTTATGGCCGACAAAATTGCTGATACGTCAGAGTCCTGGGAAATGAATGCTGCATCTTCATTACCAGCAAAATTTGCATTAGAAAAAAATGCACTTACCAGACAAATAGAAGCCTTATATAGAAGTCGCATGCATGGAAAAAGCGTTCAGCCAGAGTTCATCATTCACTTTAAGAGGTAACTCCTCTAGTAGGAACGATAAGCTGTTTTCCTTGATACCGTTAGAAGTTTTGTGAAAAAGCTACAAAATTATTGCGTCCATGTACATACATACATACAAATACAATCTGAAATTCGTCGGAAAAGTATGACGCTCCTCGTCTTTGGTGACAGATAAGGTTAGCCGAGAAATTTGTTGCTTTTTTCTTCAGGATTGTATGAATAAACGGTTCCATTTTCCTTGTCACTTATTCTAAACAGTAACAAAATCATGCATTTTTAGTGTTATTTGCTGCAAGTCAGTCTACAACCAGAGCTTTCGATGAGGAAAACAATGGTTTTAAAGATAGACTTTGAGTGGTCCCTTAATCGGTGCCGACTTTTTGCGCCATTTTGGGTTATCGATGAATTGACAATTTTTCATATTCTCGAACTTAAGGGTCTTCATATACTGAAACCAATCCCTTGACTATCAGCTCAATTCAGGGAAATCTTTAATTTTTTCGATTACTCAATGCATTTTCAGATTTAAAGGCGCGTTCACCACTTAAGAAATCTGATAAACACTGTATCAAGCGTCATATGAGAATTTCAACAGATCATCAAAGTAGGCATTTGCAGACCATCAAATAGTTGCCGGTCAAGCCCCTTAATCTTGTTTTGAATTCAAATGGAGCGTAGCGTTGATATGGTCACTGCCGTCGTTAATATGCAGTCACAATTTTGCAACGTAGCATTTAGTGAGATTGACTTGATAAACTTTTATCATCAAATACCAGCTGGAAGTGATGACGTTAAGAAGACTGCTATTCCATATGCTCGTTTGAATTTTCTTATGATATTTGTGTATTAGTGCACGATCATACTTCAACGCAATTAATCAATTAAGTTGTCAGAGGATTAGATATTGATATATATCGCAATAAATGTATCCTTGCACTGAAAAAACTGGAAGAGCATGAGTGTTGTCACCACCCGCGAAAACTGCTAAATATATCAGCTCTGTTTAGTTTAACTTTATTAAATCTATTACAATTAATATCAAGTGTGGATATTCGGAGTGGACGCTACCTGCATTGCTAATATAGCGCCAATTTTATATTCACTTGTAAAACTTGCGTTGGCTTTGCGTGGTGCTTATTTCTTAACTCGGAAGATCTACTAAACCCTTTATATTTCTAATTCGTAGTTTAATGTAAAATTATTCTAGTGATTTCCATACTAAAAAGTAAGTTTATTTTATGAGTTGTAAAGAAAATATATTCCTAACATGAATTATTTATAGGAATTTTAATATTAGAGATTAAGATTTTGAATAAACTAAATACTTTCAAAATTGCCATCTCTTTATTCAAAGTCCAAATTGGGAGTCACTAGCGAGGCGGTTTCCTCTGTCAACATTTTAAAATTCTTTTTAATTCATCTTCGATACCTACGAAGTCGCAGAATATTCTGCTAATTTTCATAACCTCAAAGTTCTTCTCGGGACGAAATATTGAAGCACCTCATAACGCCTTAAATTTGCCAATCACGCAGTAAGTATAAAATGTCTTTAACCAAGCCAACAGAACAGCACGAACTCCTCGACCAAGTTTGTTCACAATGCCAAAAACCCCTTGACGAAAATATTGTAACATGCATCGATTGTCATAAAATATTTCACAAAATTTGTGTTGAAGCCGCTGACAATATAATCTTTAAATGCGTCATTTGTTCAGCTACAAGGCCAAATTCACCCTCTTTAAGTACCACAAGTAGGGTCTCAACTCGTTCTCGCGATCCGCAGTCTCGAATAATTGAGTTGCAACTGCTAAAATTGGAAGAAGAGCTAAAACTGAATAGAGAGTATTTGCAAAAGAAATATCAACTTCTAGAAGAAGCTGAACACCATAATGATATGCCGTTTATTGCACGCCAATCTGCACAAAACTGGGAAAATCAATCGCAATGTGAAGCACAAACGTCAGAAAGCTGTTTTAATAAAACATCAAACATGATTTCTAAAGCTGCCGTCTCCTCACTTAATCAAACAGCTCATTTGGTTAATGACACCTCTATGTCGGCTAGAATCGCGGAGCGAACTACTAAGAATACTAACGCTAATGGTAGTAATCCGCAACACCATCACCAACCTGCAGTGTCACTTACCACGACCGTCGCACCTTATATTTCGACTAACACTGGTAGGATACAAAGACCCATTCAACATATAAGTAGCACAATGCAAAATCTAAATTTTCCAGGAAATATTACCTGCTTTACTTCTATACCAAATAATTTTGCCTCAGATTTAAATGAATCAACAATAAAATTTAGGGAAACAAATATATCACAAAATTTTACACAACCCCTGACCACCTCTGCTGCTAAACCTTCGACGATAATGTCAGCAGTACCAAATTGTACAACAAATGTTTTCACCAGCAGTGGTCATGAACAACGCATGCAGTTGCCAAGACCTACTACCACAACAGGCCATAGTGGGCCAACACTTTTAATTCTTTTAACACACTTAATAATAATACACAAGACACATTTAATGCAATTCCACCTGAATTTATTCCTCAGCCACAATTATCAAATATAAATAATACTCCGCCGTATCTGCCATCTCATATCGCACAACCACCTAGATTACTGCAAAGTCACCTCAGTTCCAGACAGTCGCTTCCCAAAGAGCTGCCAATATTTTCGGGACAACCTGAAGAATGGCCAGTATTTTATTCTACATACGAGTGGTCAACCGCTGCCTGCGCATTCACTAATGCAGAAAATCTTATCCGACTACAGAAAGCTCTAAAAGGGGAAGCTTACCGCAGTGTCCAGCACATGTTAGTTCATCCATCCAATGTACCTGGTATTATGCAAATACTTCAGATGCTGTTTGGTCAATCTGAAAAAATAATTAATTCAATAACACGCAGGATAAAATTAGCTCCACGTGTTGATGAAAATAACTTAAAAACTCTTACTTCTTTAGCTATTAATGTTCGCGGCTTGTTATCAACTATTAATGCTGGTAATTTATACGATGAAATAAATAATTCATCACTTCTTCAAGATTTGGTAGAAAACTGCCAGCTTCGTATAAAATGCAATGGGCAGCTCAAAAAACTCAGCTGATAAACCAAAATAAAAAACCAAACAAATGGTTTTTTAACATAGGTATGACAGCCAGCAGTATAACAGTTGACTACCCAAATAAAAATGTAAATATCAAAAGAGAAAAAAACAACAACAGCAAAGAGTCGTATGTAAATGCACATACTGACGATCGTAAATGTTTTGTCTGTAAAGCTGAAAGTCCATACCATCCGTTCTATGCGTCGATGCGTTTCATGCGTCTGTCAAAAAAGTAGATTCTGTGTAATTGTATGTAACAAGTTACAGAGCAAAACGCATAGAACGTATAGAACGCATAGAACGCATGAAGTAGGTTTACTTTCTACTTTTCTATGCGTCTCATGCGTCATGAGAGAGAGGTGAAAAAAGGTCAGTTGTTTTTGTTAACCAGGGATGACAAATTATATTTTATGTTCAATGATATCGATTAAAAATTTGTGTGGTGGATTTTAATTTTCTCTTTTTGTTGCATTAAAAAAGTTTTTAATAAAAGAAAAACCTTTCGCATTAAAGTGTACAACTACTTTTATTGATAAAATATATTAAAGTCAATTTTTAACATATTTTTTTCATTAAGAAAATTTGCGTTCTAGTTATCGATTACTTTTATGTACCGAGTGTCATCTCTGTTTTGTTTATTATTTTTTAATCAACTACAAGGGAAAATAATGTTATTGAAGCTGCAAAAATACAACTAAATTCTCATTTCGTGTTCTTTTGCAGCTTTCCGTAGGACCAAAATATTATGTATATAAACTCAATGCCTTCCATAAATTCTTTTAAAGTCACAATTTCACATTCCATTTTTGCATAAATTTGTTCTATTTGATAAAAATATTTACACTACAGCTGATCAAAATAAAAAAGCTGACGCATGAAACGCATAGAACGCACAACATACGCATAGAACGCATACGCATAGAACGGATGGTATGGACTTTCAGCTTAACATCAACAAATGTAGAACAATTGCAAATTGTGAAAAATTTATTTCTCTTAATCGTGGTGAAAAGTGGAATGTTATTAGAAGACATAAACTATGTAAAACATGTTTATGTAAACATAATGGTGAATGTAAGAAGAAATTGAGATGTGGTATAGATGGATGCGATTATCATCATTCTTCCTTGCATGGTTATTATAATGCAAAAGCCACTAACAGTGGCAGTAATAACAATAAAACTTCTGACTGTACAGAGGTTATTAATACACATCGTGACAAAGCAAGACAAGTTATTTTTAAAATATTACCAATAACGATCTATGGTAATAACAAAGAGGTTAAAACATTTGCATTCCTTGATGAGGGGTCCTCTATAAGCTTAATGGAGGAAAGTCTATTGAGTGAACTTGGAGTTCATGGGCCTGTTAGCCCTTTGTGCTTGAAGTGGACCGGAGGCATAGAAAGATGCGAAAATAATTCTCAAAAGTTAAAAATAAGAGTTTCAGGTGAAAACAAAAAAATTATTGCCATTAATGTAAACACAGTGATGTCATTAAAACTGCCTACACAATCACTAAATTATGAAAGATTGGCCAAACAGTTTCCCCATTTGAGAAATTTGCCAATTAGCAGTTACACAAAAGCTGTACCAAAAGTTTTAATTGGACTTAACAATTTTTATATAGGAATTTCAAGCAAAATTCGCCAAGGTGCGCTGCACGAACCTGTTGCCGTGTGTACCAGAATCGGATGGCTAATTTACGGCGCAGTTGATGAAAACAATACACCGAATAAACATTTTAATTTCCATGTATGCGATTGTAAAGACGATGTTAGCGTAGATGAACTAGTTAAGAGTTTTTATTCCCTGGACAGCGTAGGGATTCGTTGTAAAGATCCACTTGTTTCTAAGGATGATGATATGGCACTTAGTCTTTTGAAACAGTACACACAGCAGAAGTCAAACGGCCATTATGAAACTCCTTTGTTGTGGAAATTCGATATTCTGAATCTGCCAGATAGTTTTGATATGGCCATGAAGCGATTACTTTGCCTTGAACGTAAGCTGTTAAAAAATTCCGAAGTTCTCAATGTTTTTACAACTACGATAGATAAATATTTAAGCAAAGGTTATATTCGTAAGTTGAATAGAAACGAAAACAATACAGGTGGTAAAATATGGTATCTACCCATTTTTGCTGTTTTTAATAAAAATAAACCCGGTAAATCACGAGTAGTTTGGGACGCGGCAGCAACAACAAATGGTTTATCATTGAATTCCTTTTTATTAAAAGGCCCTGATCTACTAGCATTACTGCCAGCTATTTTGTTTGCTTTTCGGAAGAAAGCTGTTGCCATATGTGGAGACATTGAAGAAATGTTCCATCAAATTTTTATACGTCCAGAAGACAGAGATGCTCAGCGTTTCTTATGGCGTGATTGTGACCAGAGCAAAGAACCGGAAGTTTACGTTATGGACGTAATGATATTCGGTGCAACAGTATTTCGCAATATATAAAAAATTTAAACTCTACAAAATTTGAAACCCTATTTCCCGAAGCCGCGAAAGTTATTGAAAGAAATCATTATGTAGACGATCTTTTATATTCAGTCGACACACCTCAAGAGGCTATTAATTTGATTGAAAATGTTAAGTATATTCATCGAGAAGGTGGGTTCAATATACGAAATTGGATCTCTAATAGCCAAGATGTTCTGGATGCGGTATCAGATGATAATGTTAATGATAAAAGATACCTAAGTCTCAGTGGAGAAAAACAAATTGAAAAGGTACTAGGAATCTTTTGGGAACATCAAGAAGATGTTGTTACGTTTAAAATTTTCTCGAGGTTCAGGGAAAGTAAAATATTTTTCGGCAAAGCAAAACCAACTAAACGTGAAATGCTGCGTTTAGTAATGTCAATTTACGATCCTCTAGGTCTTATAGGCAATATAATAATGTTCGTGAAAATTCTGCTTCAAGAGGTATGGCGATCAAAGGTTGACTGGGATGAGGAAATTCCACAAGAGTTAATAGGCAAATGGACCCAGTGGCTAAACTTTTTACCAAGTATAGAAAAAATTAAAATCCCAAGATGCTATTTGAAAACAATGGCCAATTATGACGGAGTTGAGGTCCAATTGCACACATTTGTAGATGCTAGCAAAGATGGCTACGCCTCCGTATCCTATTTTCGTATGGCAAAAGGCAAAACAGTAATTTGTTCTAGTATTGGGTCAAAATCCAGAGTTGCGCCATTAAAAATAACCTCGATTCCGCGTCTAGAGCTTATGGGAGCTTTAATTGGAGCCCGCTTTGCAAAATTTATTTGTGACAATCATGAAATCAATATTGCTAAAAGGTTCTTTTGGTCCGATTCTAAAGCGGTTTTAAGTTGAATTAACTCTGACCACCGGAAATATAATCAATTCGTGGCTTTTTGAATCTCTGAGATTTTAGAATTGTCGTCAGCCAACGAGTGGCGATGGATTGCAACAAAACAAAATGTAGCAGATGAAGCTACTAAGTGGACCCGAGTTCCCCAAATATGTAATACAAGCAGGTGGTTTTCAGGTCCCGAATTCCTTTATCAACATGAAAAGGATTGGCCAGCTGAAAAGGTTGTTAACGAAATAACATTAGAGGAAAGAGCTCATTACACGCTAAAAATTTCTGCCTCGGAACCTTTGATATTACAAACCCGATTTTCTAAATTGAATCGCATTTTCCGTTCCTCAGCATTCGTTTTTCGTTTTATAAATAACTGCTTGAAGAAAACTCACCAAAAAGGCGAATTATCTCAGGAGGAGTTAATAAAAGCTGAACACTTTTTGTATCGGCAGGTCCAAAACGAAAACTATTATGAGGAAATTTCTTGCCTTAAAAGCAAAAGGCCTATTGCAAAATCAAGTGGAATTTATAAAACGTGTCCTATTTTAGACGAGAATAATGTGTTAAGAGCTGAAAGCAGAGTAGAAGAAGCAGATATTCCTCAAGAACAAAAACAGCCAATAATATTGCATAGGGCTAGCTACATTACTGGCTTAATTATTCTTCACTATCATCAAAAATATTACCACATAAACCATGAAACTGTTATTAATGAAATACGCCAAAAGTATTCAATCTCCAAGTTAAGAGTCGCCGTTAAATCTACGATTCGAAAATGTCAGTGGTGCAAAATATACAAGGCAGTACCAACAGCTCCTCAGATGGCAAAGTTGCCAAAGGCTCGTCTTGCTATACACACAGCTCCATTTACATACACTGGTGTAGATTTTTTTGGCCCATTGATTGTTAAAGTAAACCGCCATAAAGAAAAACGTTATGGTGTGCTTTTTACATGCCTTACAATAAGGGCTGTGCATATAGAAGTTGCACACTCATTAACTACCAGCTCCTGCATATTAGCCATTCGTAACTTTATGGCTAGAAGAGGGACTCCACGTGAATTTTTTACCGATAACGGCACAAATTTTAATAGGGCAGAACGTGAACTTCGAGAAGCGCTTTCAGATGTCGACAAAAATGAATTTCTCAAAACGTTTACCAGCACTACCATGGTGTGGAACTTTAATCCGTCAGCCTCCCCTCATATGGGAGGTGCCTGGGAACGCTTAGTTCGTTCAGTAAAAACAGTGTTGTATAAAATAATGCCGGCACGAGCTCCAAGTGACGAGCTACTACTGAGTATGATGCTAGAAGTGGAGAATATTATTAATTCTAGGCCACTTGCCTACGTTCCAGTTGATGACACAAATAATGAAGCTGTTACCCCTAACCATTTTCTTGTGGGTAGTTCCAGTGGCCTCAAACCATTATCCAGTTGTAATGATAGTGGCATAGTTTTGAAGCAGAGTTGGCTCCTATCACAACAGTATGCTAACATATTTTGGAAAAAATGGTTAGCGGAATATTTGCCTACAATAACATGCCGGTCTAAGTGGTTTGAAAAACAGAACGCAATATGTCAGGGGGACTTGGTCATAGTAGTTGATCCTTCTCTTCCTCGAAATATTTGGTTACGGGGAAGAGTTCTCGAAACGAGGTTGGCAAAAGATGGGCAAGTACGAAGTGCAAAGGTGCTTACATCTCATGGCATCCTGGAAAGGCCTGCGGCCAAGCTTGCAGTTTTGGATGTGGCTTCCCAAACGGAGTTTGCGCACGAAGATACTTCTTGTCAATCTGCTGGGGGCGATGTTGTCACCACCTGCGAAAACTGCTAAATATATCAACTCTGTTTAGTTTAACTTTATTAAATCTATTACAATTAATATCAAGTGTGGATATTCGGAGTGGACGCTACCTGTATTGCTAATATAGCGCCAATTTTATATTCACTTGTAAAACTTGCGTTGGCTTTGCGTGGTGCTTATTTCTTAACTCGGAAGATCTACTAAACCCTTTATATTTCTAATTCGTAGTTTAATGTAAAATTATTCTAGTGATTTCCATACTAAAAAGTAAGTTTATTTTATGAGTTGTAAAGAAAATATATTCCTAACATGAATTATTTATAGGAATTTTAATATTAGAGATTAAGATTTTGAATAAACTAAATACTTTCAAAATTGCCATCTCTTTATTCAAAGTCCAAATTGGGAGTCACTAGCGAGGAGGTTTCCTCTGTCAACAATGAGATACGCGTAAAAAAATTATTCGATAGATTTCGCGAATACGGTACCACAATCAGTATATTACAATCAATTTTTAATACGATTTTTGGGAGCAAGTCTTGCTAATTCGTGAAATACTCACAATCTTTTACTATTTTAGATGATGTATAAATATGAATCGTCACGGTATCATGCGAACAGGGTTGGGCAGTATTTGAAATACGTAATTTAAATAAAAATACTCGTACGTATTTTGTACTTCCTATAAATGTAATTTAACAAAGCTAAAATATGTTGCAGTTTTGACAAAATATTTTTGCATATAATGTTCACACTTTAGCAGTTTAATGTGTTTAATCAAATATTTTTCTTATAATTAGTTTAAAGAAGTTGGTGGAAATTTTTCGAAAATATATGTATATTGCCGCAATTCCAAAACTATGCGACGAGGCAGTTTTACTGACCTTTTTGAAGAGCATTAAGTTTCCTACAGACATACGGATTTTTATTTTCCCTCTACTTAGGTGTTTGTGCTTGAGAAGCTAAAGTTCTTGAGAGGTATGTGAAGAAGAAAATATGTAGACCAAAATTACCAAATTTTTAATGCTTAAATATATGGTAGAGTGATATCTTACTTTTGCCCTTGCAACAAATAAATGTTGTTACTCTAACCACGTATGTATGCAAATATACATGATGATGCAATAGAGTCAACCTTTGCCCCTGCTGTATTATATGAAGAGATGTTGTTATCTCTCAAGGTAAGAGAAGAAGAAAGTGATATTTATCAAGATTAGAGATGTAGCGAATGACACTTTTAAAACAAACATTTGAAAGCTATTTTCAGCCCACTTAGAATATATTCCACTCTCTTACTACATAAGAAATATAATCTAGAATTGCTTACCTCTGTTGTTGTAAAATTTAATGGTAAGATCTGATCTGCAGTCAGAAACGAACGAAAATAGAAATGGTAACTTTACTATTATTATTTTTCTTCTATCTTTGAAAAATAACGAATTTATTTGTTGCCATAATTGTATATGTATATACAAATATACATATAGGAATAAGAAATGTTTTTATAAATTCTATATAAATGAAATATTTTGCAATATTTTTTAAATGTAATGACGATAGAATGAAATAAAAATAAAAAATAAAAAATTTAAACACTAGCGAATACGAAATTCAGAGATATTTATCTGCGGCTTGATTTATACAACTGCAAAATGAAATATTTCAAATCTAACTGAGGAGATCTTCTTGCGCCAACACTCTTGTTCGCGTACATTATAATTTGTAATTATTTGGTTTGTTATTACCGAGAAAGTACTCGAACAGACCCAATAACAAGAAATTGGGAACAAAGTTATTGCCATACATGATACACTAGTATCTAAAATTACTAATACATACAGAAAATAAATCACTTTCTTTTCTTTCATAATCGACTTTACTAGAGGTCATATGCTTCCGCTGACTCCGCTCGAACTCACACCGATTTGTGTAGATTTTCCTTTTAATTCAAGAATATTATTATTTAAGGTCCTAAATAAAGTTCTATTTTTATTAAAATTTAGATCCAATCAATGTTTTCTTTAGCTTTATGTATTTTTTTTTTTTTTTTTTTTTTTTTTTTTTTGTTGCCACGAACGTGTTTGACAAATATACGCCTGAGTTTCATGAAATAGAAGAATATTCGGAGAAACGACTACCCGTTATATCACTAGTCCAATTCCATTGGATGCAACAACCATATTTAAGTCTTTTAGCAGCTGCAGGCATGAGAGTAATTTTATAAAAAGTTCCCGCGTTAGTAGAATTAATTGTTCAGCAGCTGCTAAATTTTTTTTATTGTGGAAGGTTTTTGGAAGTTATTGTTTTTTTTCGCGAAAATCCTTTCAACAATATGCAGCTATAAAAACCTCATTTAATTTTGGCGAATAAAAGCGGAAATAGTAGACTTGTACTCGTAAATACGTAGTTATTTATGTCCATCGGCCGAAAAATATGTTCACTGGGATATCACATGTGTACACTTTTGCGAGTGTGTCTGCACATGTGTGTACTTTTCCATGCACTTCAACACTTAGACATAATAAGTACATGAACACACGTGCAGACATAAGTATGTATGTACCCATGTCTGCACGGATGTAGGTATCATTGTTTGGAACTTAAAAAAACTGGAGTTTCAAACAATAACACAATGAAGTAAAAATGAATACATTTAAAGGATTTTTTGGCATTCTCGTGAAGAAAAGTCAACATGAAGATCTTGAACTGTAAGCACTTATGGTCAGTTTGAAGATTTATTTTGCTGTTTTTATTTTTATTTTGGACTTTGCTGAAGAACCTTTAGCACGAGTGCATATAAACGTAGCTAATCAAAATATGCCTTCATTTATACATACATATATACACATACATATGTATTCCTCTTATTATGGTGCTTTCCTCCGCTGTTGGTCAACATGTGTTGTGCAAAAAAAAAAAACATTAAGGGAGAACATGAAATTCGGCGTAAGATCTTATTGAACCATTTGTGATTAAAGGACACATAAGGCCTTAAAGAGATTTTGTTTGTAAATTTATTGATATACATACTTACATACACACATACAAACATAAATGAATTCAAGATAATGACAGTGTTCTCAAGAAGATTTACTTGTGCGATAAGGATAATATGCACACGAACACTGAAAAGGACTTGTAGTGGACTCTGAAAGGAACGTTGTTATATTCTGCTGCGTGATCTGGAATTAAAATTGAATTTTCCTCTTTGGCTTTGGAATATTAAGTCAAGCTGAAGTTATATGTAAAATTTTTTCGTTTAAACCTTAATTCAGCTTAGACAAAGCCTGCATTCCCGTCTCCATCTTTCTTCCAGATGAATTAAAACTTGAGCAAAAAATTATATGTACGTGTGAATCAGGTATTATGAACATAACACGTCTTTTCCACTAGGCAATATTAATTGCTCCCAACTGAATCATAGCTTGCCCAATAAAGTTTCCTAGCAAAAAAAGCCTTAGTTTATTAAGCTCTTAGAGCTGTTTCACACACGTCAAGTTTTCTTGATCAAGTTTCAATTCAGCTGGGAGAAATATAAAGAAAGGAGTACATACTCTCCCTATCGCTCTCGCAGCTGAATTGAAACTTGATCAAGAAAACTCTTGACGTGTGTGAAACAGCTATAACTTAGACTAATGCGTGGTTCAACAAAGATGCGTAGTTTTTTTCAAGTTTCAGTTCAGCTGGGAGAAAGAAGGAGAAAATATTTTCTCCTCTCTATCTCTCCCCCAGCTGAAGAAAACTTGAAAAAAACATGAAAAAATATATTTCTTCATAAGAACACGAACGATAACGCATGACCGTTTTTGTAATTTGGGCTTAATATTCGTTTAAGTGACAGGAGTGTTTTTCTTTTTATAAAATAAAAGGTCACACAGTAATTCATTTGAGCGACCTGAGCTGAGGACTCCAAAAATAATTAGAGAAATAATTTTATATGTAAATAAGTACATTTCTTTTCTTTGTGGGCTCATTCCAAGCTGATTTCACTCTTTTTCTCTTCTTTCTTCTCCCATTCTAAATTTTGTTCTAATTTTTCATAAACAAAAGACGAGTGCTTTGTAAACTTATCACAGATTTGACACAATAACACGTTAAGAGGACGAAAATATATGTATGTATGTACATCATTGATGGACATTTCATCAAACAATTGTTTATAAACCACGCCCCTTGTTTTTTTATGCTCTTTAGTTTTTTAGTTTGGCGAGTGCACATGTTAGCTTGATGCTTATACATTTTTTTCAATTACAGTGTTGGAAAAAATTGATAACAGCTTTTTAGATCATCTCAAAAATTATATCAGTTTATTACAGACTTAGCATTTTTGGTAGATACGACTGGCTTTCTTAATGATTTTAATTTAGAATTACAGGGCAAGGAAAATAATATATACGATTTGACAAAAAAATTTACAATTTCAAAACTAATTTATATTTGTTGTTATCAAAAATTAAGTTAGGTGACTTCAAAGAATTTCATAAAACATCCCTAATTTTGAACAAGCACGAAAAGGTTGAAACCCTGGAATATATTAATATTTTTCAAAACATTTTTTTTCAATTTCGAAGATAGATTTGAGGATAGAGATAACACAAAACAACTTCTGAAACTTTTTGAAAACCCTTTTAATGTTGATGTTACTAAATATGAATTCAAAATACAATCAGAACTTGTAATATTACAAAGCGAGTTAAAAGCTTTTGCGGAAATAGACAGGTTATTATTTTGGAAAACTTTGGACGCATTGGCCTATCCTGAACTCAAAAAAAATTCTTTCATTTTTTCCGACCACATGTGAAAAAATTTTTTCGGACTTAAAATTCATTTGCAGTAAACAACGTAATAAAATTAGTTCCACGTCTTTGAAACATATACTGCTCTTACGAAACTTTCATGACAGCATTAATGTAGACGATTTCGTTTAATTTAGTTCCTTATATGAAAATCTTTGTGATTCATTTTGCTTGTCACTGTACCTTCAAATTATCTCACTAACACAAGTGTAAAACAATTTTGTCCATCAATGATGTACATGAACAAAACCATTGGCAGCAATGTTTTCTCACAAAAGCAGAAAGCTCCCAGCTAAATTGAAACTTCTGGAAGGAAACTTGGCCTGCATGAACCACTTATTAAATTCGTACATGTGCCAAAGAGTACAGATATTAAAAGTACAGTATCTTCCACACGAACACTTTTAGGTGTGAAACCTCCACTCGCTGCGTGTGTTGATGCAACTAGCTTCAAAATTCAGTTGTGCCTTTCGTCCACAGACGAGACAACATCAAGTACAACCTCGCGTACAACATCATTTGTAAATAAGTTTTCTTGAGTAGTGATATCATTCGACATCTCAGTCAATAAAGAAAATATAAACCGTTTCCCATAAAAACTAAAAAATGCATTTTCACCCTAAAAATAACAACAACAAGGTGGGTAGTCACGTGATTTAAGTTTTTATTTTTTAACATTTTACTCAGCTAAGCCAACAACAAACAATAAAGTATTAAATAGTTTTTTTTGGAGAATATCTCGAATAACAAATTTGATAAATGTTTTCATTTTTTGTTATACTTAAAAAAACAATTTTATTTTTTCTTTTTAAGTTGATGGTACTAAAAACAATTTTATTATTCCGGTACTGCACCTTGTGTTTTGAATGGGAAACTGGGACTAATTTACAAATTTTTCTTCCACTTAAAATGCTACATGTTTTTATCAGTACCTGTTGCATTAACGTAAATTTTATTGGCTAAAAATATTAAAGTTATTCAACTTATAAAAATTGCAGAATTGCAATTTATTAGTAAAAAGTTCTTCATAAATTTATTTGTGTGACCGGAAATGCAATCGTATTAATTTTATTTATTCCAAAATTATAAAAAGTTTCAAATGGTGTTTAATACAATTTTTTACATAAAATTCCCAACGTTCAACATGTGCTCTAGAAATTATACGACGTCGCTCATGCTATACTTAAATAACCACTAAATCAAGTTCCTTTTAAAAATGATATGAACTAATTAAGACTAAACCAGAGTACACAATATGTACTTAAGTTGCGTTTACTATAAAATACACTTACAAGTATAATCGATATGCGTCACATATCCGTAAGTGTTTTCACACTTGTGGATTTTGAATATAGATGATATCTGACTTATTTTGTATTCACAATCGCTTTAACTCCATTACATAGTGATAGAGCATGAGTAGCCACTTGTCTATTCTTGTACGTACCTCTTTAGCTTCAACTTGGATTGAATTAGATGCGTTTATGACTACAACCTGAACTCTTAAGCATTCATACGTGTACATATTTGGCGGTGATTGATTTACGACGTGATTCTTGTGTTTCTGATATATACAAATATTTGATAGCCAAGTAAGGAGCAGAAAAGCAAGTCTAATTGTGTATGCTGTTAGTGGAGTTTTTAGTAGAGTGGCAGATTGTAAAGGATGCGACCAGTTTCGCACAGCACAGTTTCGTGAATTCATGGGTAGAATTGCAATTAAGGAAAATAAAATAAAAACTTTTACTTTCATTTGAATTTGCTTGATTTATATGAAATATACAGAAAATGTATTGTATGTTTTTATAACTTTTTTCATTTTCGTACGTCAGTGTTCAAGAAGGATATGGTTGGGACGGCCTATAAGCTTTGCTAACAATAACCTTGACATCTTTAGCATAAGCTCCACACAATAAAAAGAAAGATATTTCTGAAGGCAGCAAAAATCACAGTGGATAAATCAGCTTCACTTAGAAAAAGTAAAGCTGATCTGCTCTAGAAAGTATAACATTTCCCATATAAAGGCTACAAATCTAAAGACGTCCTCGTAACCGGTTTTTGTATGAGTTATCAAAGTTTGCTATTAACAAAATACTTGCATATAAAATCTCCTGATCAGGCAAAATTTAGGAAAATTCCAATTCATTCCCAAAGCTCTTTTTTTCTGTACAACCTCCAAATCTTCCGAAATTCGCAGGTATCCATATATTTTTAACTAAAAGCAAATAATACTAATTTTCATTGATAAATTTTTAAGTTAATTTTTACTTACACTCATATCTGGACCTAAAATGTAAAAAAAGTATCGTACAAAACCCTATGATTTTCTTAAACAAAGTAATTTAACATAATTTAAGCTAAATAAATAATAATAAGAGAGCAATTAATCGTTTACAATTTATGTGAACACATATAGCATTAAATAAAGGTGCTGGATATGACAGGCTTGATAGATTTATTGCACATAGTGCGAAAGGTTCAGGATACCTCTGGGATCTGCCTTGAAACACATCTCAGAGTTACAAGAAATAAAAAGCCTACTATAATTATGTATTTTGTAATCATAAAATACAACATGGAATTCTCATATTGTATATGGTTTGTATGGCATAAGTATACGAGATTGTTTTCAAACTGCTTAAGGTTCACTGACCACTTAGTTTAGCGACCAATTAAATATCGGCATATGAGAATAAAAAAAATATTTTTTTAAATAAATTTTTATTTAATCATGCAGATATTGATTGATGAGATGTTATTTTGTTTCAGAAAACTATAATACAAAATACAATAAGGCGTATAGAATAAAGACAACTGACTATTTTGTCTACAATACGAGTATATTTCTATTTTCATAGCAAAATTTTGTTTCTACAAAACTTATGGAGAGTAAGTTACGTCATTTTGCATTTTAGGTGACGATATGTACCATATGTGTGTCTGCATGTACACACTAGCACCATTGTATGACGAAATACATATGAGCATGTATTTATATTAAGGAAAAGAAAAGGAATAACGATAGAGGATTTAAAAGGGAATTGTGTAATGTAAATGAAATTTATTTAATAATTGCTATAGATAAAGAGAGGAAGATTAATCAAGTAAAAAGTAACTTCATTTGTCAAAACACGTCAAGAAATAAATGTAAAGCAGCGGCTTTTCAGTTGGCAGTGCATGCCAAGCTTTGACCGACTCATTGATTTTGTGTATTTTCGTATACGAAAATGTGATTTATTTGCAGGGAATATTTGCAAAGGAAAATTCGAATATCCTTCGTTGCCTTCTAGCTGCTGTGGAGCTCTAAATATTTCAGGCAAAAATTCTGATGCATTGTACCAGTGGGTGATAGCAAGAACTACGAGTATGTCCATAGATCTCCTTACAAATGCATCCTCGAACATAACACAAGAGAAAAAAATTGTTGAATGGCAGATGGTGACTACGTATGGTAACTTAGAGTTTTACGTACTACAAATTCTAATCGGATATTGTTGCTTTATCACATGTGACTACATTTAGACTTGATAATTGTCCATTTTTTTGTACTAGTGATGGTAAAGTGGAAGGATGACTCTCATGTAGGGTTTGGGGTCCCGAAAAAAATTCGCCGGGAATTCCCGGGAAATTTTTTTAAAATTCCCGGGAAAACGGGAAAAAACTATGATTATTTAATACGATAAACTTTTATTTTTCCACATTTTTATTTTTAATTTTATTGAAATAAAACATTTTGTATAATAAACAAAATACTTTGGCTAAATAATTTCAAACGTAAGGAAATTAATTTTCACAACACGCTGTTTATACATAAAGTTTTCTTTATTAAAAACGAATGCTTTTTAGTTGTAAAAAGTTAGCAGCACATTAGAAAATAGCAAAACAAAAAACAGCTTTCAAAAATCCGTTCTGGAGATGTTAGTGGAAGTTTTGGATAAATAATGCTGTTGAAGCACTAAGTCGACGAGATTCTAATCTCTTAGTAGCTGATGCTATTATAAATTCACTGTTTGATCAGATTTTGTTAATAAAAACACCCCTTTCTGAAAAAAATGGCTAAGTCAATCAGAGCAAAAGTTGATCAGAGACGTAATGATAAAATGTTAGCATTAATAAATTATCAAAAGTTTGTTGTGGCTTTAACTCTTCATATGCCGACATTTCATTGGTTGCTAAAACCAAATCGTCAGTGAAGTTTAAGCAGTTTGAAAACATTCCACCTCGGATGTTTATGCCACATAAATCAAATACAATATGAGAATTTCAATATTGCATATGAATTACAACAAATACATAATCATAGTAGGTTTAGAATGTTTCTATACAAACCAACACAACGCACAATTTACTCAACGTGAGTCTATTTTATTTTTCTCTCAACAAACTGCTTAAACTTCACTGACGATTTGGTTTTAGCAACCAATGAAATGTCGGCATATGAAAAGCTAAAGCTACAACAAACTTTTGATTTTTTCTATGCATTTTGCAAAAGCTCTAATTGTTCCTAACGATTAGTTGGGGAGAATATCCCAAATAATGAATTTCAATATTAAGTACATATTAATAAATTATTTAAAAACTCCATATGCCAATTCTAAAATACCAAAAACTTTGTTAAAATTGTACGCTGAACCAATATATAAACGCCTGTTTGATCAGTGACAGTGATGTGTCTGAAACCCAAGTCGAAAAATGTTTCAAAATGAAACTAAAAAATATCATAGACAATGCAAAGGCTAATTCGAAAAAACCAAAACCGAATCAAGCCAATTTGTTAAAGAAAGAATTTGCTTTATATGAAGCGAGCAATATTCGGACAAAAAATTTAGATGATTTATATAATGCTCTGTTAACAATAAAGCCAACATCAGTGGATAGTGAACGGGGTTTCTCTGTTGCTGGGAACTTTATTCTTTAGTCGTATTAAAAGCTTATTTTTCATCTAAGGCTTGAATTCACAGTCATTAGTTAACCATTAGTTTAGTACACTCCCATAAGAAATAACATTGCTGAATACGGTGTCAGCTGTTAACTAAAGACTGTGAATTCAGGCCTAAGTGACGTACAAATTTTGTTTATATAAAAATTATTTTTTATTTTTTTAATTTTATTTTAATGTATTTCTTTTTAAACTAAAAATGATCTCAAGTTATTGAATTAATGTTATGTTTTTGTTTTCAATGCAGAAATTGAATTGTTCTTTATTATTTAATTTTAAATAAAAACTAACTTTTGCGAAAAAAAGCCTAGGCCATAAATTACTTTTTTTAACAGAAGACATTTTCACGGGATTCCCGGAAATCCTGGGAAATTTAGGATTTTTTACGGGAATCCCGGGAAGCGAAAAAGTCCAGGAATTCCCAAACCCTACTCTCATGTCTTCTTCTTCTATCCACTTTTTTAGAGTGAAGATCTTAGACTGAGTGTGTTTGTCAATGCGAGTATTTTTATCAATTTGCAAAATAATCTAGATTGTTGAAGTAAAATATCATACAGAACCTTTCAGATCCAAGAGAATATTGCAGATGGCTGTGCCGGCATGGATTAGCGTTCTTGTTTAGCCTTTTTTTAATTTTTTTCAAATACTGTCATTATTAAGTAATAAGTAGAATGTTTTGTGGAAATATCGTTGGCCTTGCCACATGATAACGCTGAAGCCAGACCAAAATTGTGTGCAGTTGCAGATCGCCAAACGAAAACACGAAACCTAGAATGTAGCGTATTGACCCGTACAAGTTTTAAAGATACTATTAGTAACTTAACGCAGTAAATACTAATACTAATAAGTATATATTTGTATTAAGGAATTTAAAGTTTTCACTCGATATTGGTCATTTAAAATAAATAGTAATTTTTCAGAAAAAATTTTTTTCTATTCACTTTTCGATTGATTTCAAAAGAGCTTGCAGACACAGGCTGGATGATTGATATGGTTTGTACTTTTGTAGCACAATATGAAAAATGTTGGGACTGGTCAGGAACCACTCCATACATATGCGGTGCCCCTTTCTATAAAATTTTGGATCTTCATAATTTAATTCTGGAAGATCATTACTCTTTAAAGGAGCAAAAGAGTGTGTAAAGAGTCAGTAACTCATGGAAACACAAGATACAGAACATTAAGAGACATATTCTAAAAATCTATATTATTGCTAAAGCCGCCATTTTTGCAGATTTACTATTCACCACACCGCCTGAGCCTGTGACCTCAGCTGAGTCCGGGAAAGTAGGCAATTTCAATATTGCAGAGCTCTAAGTTTATACATGGAGCCGAAATTTTGAAATTGTAGTTCTTTGCGTAAAATATTTATGTACTTATGTACAGTAGAATCTTAAAAAAGTTAACCAAAATGTCCCAAGGGGTATTAACTTTTCCGAACTTTTAACTTTTCTAAGCGGTTTTTTTGAGTCGAAAAAAGGAATAAATAAAGTATGTAGGTAATATGTAAACAATTTTTTTAGATACCAAATGTTCCATTTTCATTAAAAGACTTATATAATAGTGTTCACTATTACAAAAAAGAAACTTATGTTCAATTTCAAAGTCCCGCTCAGTTTTTTTGTTCGCATAAAAATAGTTTATAGAGGTTGAAAGAAGCAGTCAAGGCTTGTTTGTTTCTTTTCTCTTGTATAATAGCTCTTGATCATTTTCGTGCACATATTAGGTCTGACACATGATTTGCATCATTGTTGCTCTCAAACCATTTTATAACGCTATTGATGCTTTCAACTGCTTTCGAGAAACTTACTTTAGATGTATACGCTCTAAAAAGTTAACCGAAAAGTTAACTTTTTAGAGCTGCACGTGGATTATGAAAAGCTGTTAACTTATCCGCGTGTTTAACTTTTATGAGAGTTAACTTTTCTAAGATTCTACTGTATTAGTTTATGATGCCTTTTCCAACACTTGGAGGAAGCATTCAAAACTTGCTGTTTAAGAGACGAAACAATTTATTTGGCCATATTTAAAAACTATTACATGAAGTAATTTTGTGGCGCCACTTTCTTAGTTCGTACTGAATTATATCCACTTTTGTATAATGGGCCTTTATTATTGTTGCTGGAAAAACGTTTGGGATCTACTGATATAAACTTGATATATTAACTTTATGTTATACATGTATATATATATATATATATATATATATATATATATATATATATATATATGTATATATATATATATATATATATATATATATATATATATATATATATATGCATATATATATAAATATATATATATATATATATATATATATATATGCATATATATATAAATATATATATATATATATATATATATATATATATATATATGCATATATATATAATATATATATATATATATATATATATATATATATATATATATATATATATATATATATTTAGGGTAAGAAAACGGGGATATTTCAGATACTTACTTAAAAAATATCTGGCATCACTATGTAAACATGTACAGCTCATGAGAAAATAGAAACGCCTGAAGCAATATTTAATAAAATCCAAAAATAAACCAAACAATTTAATGGACAAAGTTAATAGACTTAAGCCGATTTAAATATTTTTGCAGGAAAGGACAGAAATTATTTCTTCGAGGTCGAAAACAAGACAGTTTTTTTAAATTTAAAATAATTAAGAGAAAAAAGAGTGTTAATTCTCTCAAGGGGCTTTCGAAATGAGTATTTCAGTAAAACAACACATAATGGAAATCGACAGCAATCAATATTCTATTTTTAGAATAAAAAAGGAATGTACCTACGCACAAAGCAAAGAGATCTAGCTCATGTTCCACTGCTGATCTTTCCGCCCCCTTGAACAAAGGGACTGCGAAGTAATTAAATAATGTGCATTATAGAGTTTGTAAATGTACATGTATACGAGTATACATGTACATGAATTATTATGGTGAAACTTGAAACCGAAATGAAGTGGATATACCGAGAAATCCATCTTGATGCGTGTAGAGAAATGACATCAAATGCATTTACACAGCAAAATAAATACGAGTAGTAAATGATGCATAATTCAAATATTCAATAAATACACTGCCAAGCACACAGTTTTAGTCCCTTGTAATTTTATCTGTAACCGCATTAAAGTATAATTAAAATAATAAAAATTATGTCAAGCATAGTACTAAGATAAACCGGAAACTCTTCTAATAAACGTCATGTTTCTTATGTTGTAGTTTTCATCGTAGGATAAACTCAACTCGAGAACAATGGAATAGTTTTCCAAGGCAATACGTTGTTGCGTGATGTGTAGCAAATATGTTTGATCTTTATATGTTGACGTTGGTTACAGTTGTACAAAAAAATGTGAAATATGTAAACTTGGTGACAGTGGCGCAAATTTTCAAAAAATAATTGGGCCAAATTTTTGGCCCAAGAGAATAAAGAAAATTTTAAAATTGTATAAAAATTTTTCCTGAAGAAGACACCCACAGGGTGTTGAAATATTGAAAAATAAATATATTGTTTTAGACCTCAAACTACATAAATTAATTCAATTAATTAAGAAAGGTCGAATAATATCATCAATTTATTTAAGTCTTATTTTAAGTTGATTTTCAAAAACGAATTCGATCTTTGTCGCTCCGTATTATATACGTTCTTTAGCTGCTTATTCTAGGAATGAATTATTCTACATTTCACAAACTATCGTACGCAATTTATGACTCATTGGCCAAATTGTATATTAAAAAAGACAAGCAGAAAATTATTACACTGTAGCTTCCCGAAAACTTAGCCAAAGTGAGTGAAATTTTGCTCGAGGGTGCTTTCAAAGTGGTAAATCACAAAGGTGAATCAACTCATTTCAGCAATATTAAAAATAATATATCTGTGGCGTTAAACAGATATAGTTATTATTGTTAATACATAATACTTTTTCTGTATTAGCGTTTTGTATTCTCGTATGTGGATGTAGACAATTTTTAAAACGAAATTTAGTTGCTCATATGCCGACATTGCATTAAGTATTTAAAAAGAGTTTGTTTTTCCGTTTGTGTAATAAATTCATTGGCATCCAAAGGTTCGTTATGCTATTTGTATAAGAGCAGTCTAAGCATACTATGGTTATGTATTTTGTAATATTCGCATACGGTAGATAATTCTCATATAGTATTTGATTGCTTGGGGCATATACATACTCGCATGAGGTTGAATGTTTTGATGAAATTCCGTTATATGGACAGCTAAAGCCACAACAAAAAAGTGTAAAAAGTTATAATAGTTTTTGTGTGCAATGACGATAAATTTAAACACTAATTATTTGAAATACATATTTCTAAGACTTTGTGTAACATTTCATGTGTACGAGAGAGAAAATTAAATGTGTTCAAACTTTGTTTTATTTTTTCGTTAGTTAAGCGACTTCTTTCTATTATTTTCCTTGACGATGCCAGTCGAAGTTATGGCGAAATGTGGATAATAATCAAACAATCCTTAAATTAAAAATACTTGCCACTAGAATAAACTCATGTACTTATTTTTGTAAATAAAAAGGTTCGAAGAAATTTTAAACATGCCAGTTATTATTAAAATTTTAATTGTAACCTCCAAATGAGATTCTGAAATTGTATGTTCTTTTTGTTCTTGAATTTTCAAACACCCAGTTCTGTTTTTTACACATTTCTTCTTTGAAAGTATTTAAAATAACACAATTGGCGGCAATAAACTTATCCTGTTCTTCCACTTTATTTTTATCCAGAAAATTATGTTATTAATATATTCCAGCTTCTGTACTTCCGCGTTCAAAAATGCTAACGCATTTTTCAAAAGGCTTAATCAGAAAGAAAACATTAACGTGTAAACAGGAGAGCTGTGAAATTTGTCATTCAGATTTACAACCATACTCACATGGTTAAATGTAGGTTTTCAACACGACATGCATGCCACGTACAATAACCGAAGTCGATGTTGAAATAATTAAACCAGTGACTGGAACAGCTTGTTACACCCAGTTAAAAGTTAACGCAGTTGTAGTTACAGAAAGAAGTACTACGCATATTTATTGATGCAACTGCCTTTGAGTAAACGCAGCACAGGAGAACGCAATTGCGATCACAATACGACACTGAACTTAAATTTTTTTATCATTAAAAACTTCAAAATTATTAAGTTCATATCCATTTTCTATGCTTCTTAAGCATATGATTTCTTAAATCTGAATTATATTTTTAATAATACAATAATTTCAATCATATTTAAAGTTTATATTTTCTATATACTGGATTTCCTTTCTAAGTACACAAATTTTCAGTTCGAACTTATATCTTTTTCTCCAACAGAACATAAATAAATATTTTTAAGAATTAAGTTTTCCCAGAAATATCTGGCATTTTTATTCAACATAAAAAATTTCATTCTATTTTTTTATTTATTTAATCCAATACCTGACAAAACAGATACAGCTACAGGATATGTAATAGCAGGACAACAGGCCAGAAACTAATACTATTACATATGCTTTCCTATACCTTCTTCATAAGATTTTCGTCCGGTCTTTAATTTATTTCTCTCTCTTATCCAGAAGTTTCCTTCTTCGTAAGATCCCCTAGTCCTGCCCATCTGTTACTATTTCTTAGCCAAGTACCATTTAATATAGAGTTTACCAATTGACTGACTGACTAATACCATTTCTCTGTATCAATATAAACAATATAAATACAATCGTGTGAATCCCTCTAATGTACGATCTTAAAGCCTCGTTTGTACACTGTGGTCACAATAAACATGCCGCAGTTATCAAATGTCGAACACCACATGTTAACGTATACTTGTCTTCGACATTCTTATAACAGCAGATATCAAAAAAAAAAAATAATTTAATGATAAATAAAAAAAATAATTAACTATTTATTAGTAGAAGTAAAAATCTCGAAGGGATGAAAACTTTCGAATAATAAAAAAAAATTTTTCAATTAGATTTAATATCATAAAACTTTCCACAAAGTCGATAAAATGCACCAAACGATACTTTAAAAAATCAACGATACCTTGGAATCAACTGTCGTTCTTTAAGATTGGCTTCCAATTTTTAATTTTTTCGATTTATACGTATGCAAAATTAAATATTTAAAATTTAATTGAAAAAATCTTCTCCCGTCAATACTCTTGCCCACTTACATTACACCGAATGGTTTCTTTGACTGCTCTCCTCTCCCTGTAATAATATATGTGTATATATACCAGTGTTGGGCAAAATACATGGCTTGCGGTATTTAAAATACAAAATACAAAATACTTGCTGATCATGTATTTAAAATACAAAATACAAAATACTTTCAGGATATGTATTTAAAATACAAAATACAAAAATACTTAAAAATCTGTATGTATTTAAAATACAAAAAACAAAATACTTCCATTTATTGCACGTATTTCAAATACAAAATACAAAATACTTTCACGTCATGTACATGTATGAATTTATGTATTGTTAATGACAGTACCGTATCTTCTATTCAACATACGAGCCAACCCACTCAATTGTCTACAGTCGCCGAAAGAACACCTGTTAATACTTTATTAACTACTAATAACCTATCTAATAGATGTACTAGTCCTGCTCAAACTGGAATCAACTTAGATATCTCAGTGTATAAATTTTCTTACTCTGAACCAAGAATAGTGGCATCATTCAAGATTATTGCACCGGATGAGTTGTTTAATATAGTTATTTCTCCAAATTTCTGGCCTAATGGTATTTACGTTCGCGAATTTATATTTAAAACAAGACAAAGGAATTCTGTTCAATTGCCTTCAACGGCAACAAATATTGGAAAAAACTAAACAAATATATTGAAAATTTATTCTTATATACCAAAATGTTCGTGGCATTAATAAGAAGTTATCTGCGTTATTTAATCAAAGTTACTCATTTGACTATTATGCTATAGCATTTACTGAAACATGGCTTAATGATAATACATATATTGAACACGGAAATTTTTGCTGCTAAGTATACTATATGTATCTAGACGTGATCGTAGCAATAACATAAAGGAAGGTGGTGTCTTGATAGCAGTTTCTAGCCTGCTCACTTCCAAAGCTTTGTCGTTTACGTCTTTTCTGTATATTGAATTTATGACTGTTTTGACAAAATTTAACATAAGAGAATTTTCGTAGCGTGTTCGTATATCCCTTCTAATTCACCTGAAATAATTTATCAGAAACAATCAGACGCTATCTCCTCCGTTGTGCGAATGTATAATCACAATGATACTATCATTGCAGTTGGTGATTTTAATATGCCTATTATTTCCTGGAACCGTTCTACTGATAATGGTTAATTCACGCCCTATAAATCTGGCGCCAATGAGAAATTGATTGCTTACTAGATGTGAATCTTTATCAGATGAATGGCATCTATAACGTTAATATTAAATTTTTAGACCTGGTTTTTGTAAATGATTATGTTGACACCTCTGTTCTTCGCACTGATTCATTCACTTTGCCAGAAGACCGCTATCATCCTATAATTTTAGTAAATTCATGTTTTTCATTATATACATCTCATTCTGCGGAAAATCGATAGTCAATAGCTTATGCTTCAAAAAAGGGAATTATAGCAGGGTAACTGAGCTACTTTATAATACTGACTGGAGTAGTTTACTGTCAATTTCTAACTTTGAAAACAAAGCTGATGTCATCGATCATATTATTATGAGTTTCTACAAAGGATATATTTGATCTTGAACCAATGTTTTCCAAAAAAAACCTGTTCAGATTCCTTTGGACCGCCATGGAATACTAAAGCTCTTTCTAAAATTAAAAATAGCGAAAATAAATATTATAAAAAGTATAAAAAATCTGGATCAGCATCAGACTTTGCTAAATACTCAGTTGCCCGTGCCGAATATAACAATTAAAATCAGAATTGCTATAACAACTATATCGTCAAAATTAAAAACAACCTTAAGAAGAATCGTTTCACAATTTTGTAAATTTAAAAAGAAAATCTACTTCTTTCCACCTACAATGAAGTTAAATGAAAATTAATCAGATGAGGATGCTGAAATAAGTAACTTGTTTGCAGATTTCTTTTCATCTACTTATGCCAATGATCAAATTAGAGACACTGGTCTACTACCATGCTCCAATATTGGAAGTCAGTCTATCTTAATCCCTTTTATAGATGAATTGTCTGTTCTTAACGGTTTAAAGAAATTGAAATTTTCCTACAACAGTGGATCGGATAAAATACATGGTTTGCAGTATTTAAAATACAAAATACAAAATACTTGCTGATCATGTATTTAAAATACAAAATACAAAATACTTTCAGGAAATGTATTTAAAATACAAAATACAAAATACTTAAAAATCTGTACGTATTTAAAATACAAAATACAAAATACGTATTTGTATTTTAAATACGTATTTCAAATACATGTATTTCAAATACTGCCCAGCCCTGATATATACATATATATATATATATATATATATATATATATATATATATATATATATATATATATATATATATATATATATATATATATAACATTATTAAGACATACCGACAATAAACCGCAACTTTTTCGTTTTCTGAAGGATGATTTACGGCAGTACAACCGCTTCCGATCGGAATTGAGTTCTGTGGCATGGCTGGATATTTTTGGATTCATTTGTTTAAAAGACAGACAATTTGCTAACAAAAGGCATAAAAATTTTAAGATAATTTTTGTGTGCGATTTTCTTTAAGTGGGACAGAATACTATCAGATATTGGCAAATATTGTATTTTCTTTATATGTATAGAAAATATAACAGCATTTCAAAGATATAATTGTCCAATAAAAAACGAAATTTTGAAAGAACGCAGAACATGCGTTTCAGAAGTAATGCGAATTGATATCATATCCGATAATATTAACATTGGCTTGTCGTTACAAGATTTTTGTTTTGCTATTTATTGTATTTCAAGTCATTTTTACAATGATTTTTGGAAGTGTTTCTAGTCTTATTCGCATTGCAATCAATCCCATTTAATTAGCATTTTATTTTCATATATAATATGTTGCAACAGTGACTAATTGAGAGAGTAAGTAATAGTTTTTGAGCTTATTAAAAAAAGATGCTCAAAAAAAAGTAGCAGCTGGTAGTGGATCGAATTTGGTCCAATTTTAAAAAAATCCATGCTGGCGATTACAAGTTCTATTTTTAGATGCATTTTCACCGAATTAGAATTAGTCATATTACACATACTAAAAAAAATAAATTTAAGCTCTTTCCGCAAAATATACAATATACGAGTAAAATTAGGACAAGTTATTTAGTACTGAAAATCGTTAACTGGAAATATTATAAACCTGACCAATGGCCACTATGCTTCAATATGTTATTAAAAATTTAATTAAAATACAATTAAAGTAACAAGTGATAAAAAATTTAATGAAGAATGGAAAGTGCAAAAAATTACTAAAATAAGTAGGAATTTTTTTCAAAAATATTAAGATTACAATCCACTATTCACAAGTCCTTTTAACTTTGATCAATACAGCAAATTTTTAAACTTACTATTGTATTAGAACTGTTATAAAACGAAATTTGCTTATTTCTGTATTAAAATCAACTGACTATGGGTTTAATATTCATAAGCGTTTTTATAAGATTTCATATTTAAACGCATGTGTATTTATTCCCATCCAATAATATTTTATTAATTTATTTCTTAAAGAATACGAATAGTTACTGTTGCACCTCGAATTTCAAATGTATTTTATTAAATTTAATTGTCATAATCAATTATTAATATTCATAAAATTTTTTAGATAATTTTTACAATTTAAAATGTAAACCAACAAGACGCAAGAAGTTTTATTCAATTATAATTCATTTGTGATAAATTTTACAACTTAAAATGTAGACCAACAACACGTAAGAAGTTTTATCCAATTATAATTCATTTGTAAATATATATATATATATATATATATATATATATATATATATATATATATATATATATATATATATATATATATATATATATATATATATACGTCTTGTTGGTCTACATTTTAAGTTGTAAAATTTATCACAAAATTTTTATGAATGTCATTCGATTACTGGATTATGATTACAGATAAAATACTCAAACACACATAATAACGAGAATTTGGAAAAAATATTGCCACACTGCTGCATTCAACATTACTAAGCCATGCCAACAATAAATCAATTTCTAGTATTTCATAGTCGGCTTCGCTTGTAGTCGTATTATTTTTAAAAAGGTGCATGTGCAAAGCACATTCCAAGTTTTGCACTTCTCCACAGAGAGGAAGCTTTTTAATTTAAAATCATCAAAATAAAGTTGTTTATTAAAAAATACTTAATATTGAAATTTACTATTCGGGATATTCTCCCCAACGAATTGTTAAAACAATTACGGTTTTTGCAAAATGCCTTGTTTGTTGTGGCTTTAGCTCTTCATATGCCGACATTTCATTGGTAGCTAAACCAAATCGTCAGTGAAGTTTAAGAAGTTTGAAAACATTCAACCTCGGATGTTTATGCCATACGAATCAAATACAATACTTAAATATTGTACATGAATCACAGCACAACACATAATAATATTAGGCTTAGAATGCTTCTGTACAAACAACACAACAAACAATTATACTTACAATTATACCACACCAAACAACGCATTTTGCAAAAGCTCTAATTGTTTATTAACAATTATTATAAATTATATATTATTGTGCTATTAATTGATTGGTTTTTGCAAAAGCGAAACCGCACATCAGGTAATAAACGAATATATCTACATTTATGTATATATATATATATATATATATATATATATATATATATATATATATATATATATATAGTATATATATATATATATATATATATATATATAGTATATATATATATATATATATATATATATATATATATATATATATATATATATATATATATATATATATATATATATATATATATATATATATGTGTGTGTGTGTGTGTGTGTGTGTGTGTGTGTGTGTGTGTGTGTGTGTGTGTGTGTGTGTGTGTGTGTGTGTGTGTGTGTGTGTGTTTGTATGTGTGAAAACAATTTATTTCAAATATTTTTGTTCTCGAACAAATTGTACTGCTTGAGCGTCTTTAACAAAAATTTTTTTATTGATTTTGTTTTCGATGTAAAGTATTATTTGAAGAAAAAAAAAACACATATTTTCCATTTGAAAACGAATTCTCATAAATCACCGGATGTGATGTTTCACAAAGTTGTATCAATTTTAACTTGTTGCTATTTTTGCAGTACTGGGGGTAATAATACAAAAAATCTTTTCATAGCATTAAAACGACATGCATAGTGTCAGCAGCAGGGATGGAGAAGCTAATAGTATTTTGAAGTTTAAAAGTGCAATTATGTCCGGATTGATTCAATCGTTTTTGACAATTAAAATTAAATTTTTTTTCTCAATTAACGATATTTTCAGGTTTATAATAACTCAAAATAGTTCATTAGTGGCAAAAGTGTTACATATTTAACTTTTCTTAAAAGTTTTGTTTCCATTAACAGTATAAGTAATATCAGGGATAACTTTTAAATGAATATGTCTGTTACAAAATTCCAACGAACTATAAAGCGTACCAAATAATGACTTTTTCTAAACGTAATGGAGTATCATATACGTATTTACTGTTTTCCATCTCTGTCATTTTACATCTTATACACATACGAGGGCAATGTGAAAAATTACTCCCAGCTGAATAATATTGCATGCCAATTTTAATAGAATTTAAAAAAAGTTTTGCTTTCATCCTTCTTAAGATAAGCTTACATTTTCATAATCTTCACTATAAGTAGAACGCGTGTAAGTATGAATTGTGAGCAGTGTTGCCAGAAGTAGGGGTATTTTTTGTAGGTATTTTTGATACTAAAATTGAAGCGTAGGGAAAATCGGACAGATTTTTTATATTCTCCAAAATGTAGGGAATTTTTCGTCATGTGGCATTATTTATGAAATAAATGCAAACATAACGCCTTTTTAGTAATATTTTTTTTTCAAAACGGTTAAAAAATTCTCTTTTCGTTAAAATCGCTTAAAAATATATTTCCAGAGTTGTTTGTGGTTTAAAAAGTTAGTGACAATAATATGTACGTATGTATGTATGTATATGCCAAAGCGAATTCATTTACCAGGTGGTGTCAAGCCTGCAACAACAAAATGTGCCTAGTACTTTATTGCAATGAAAATATACAAATGAAACTTCCTACAAATTTTATTGCAATGAAATTTGACAAACCAAACATCCCAAAAAAAGCAGCTGTTAACTTGGGTACATGAATTCGCCTTGGTATATGCTTTTTCTGAAAATATGAGGAACTGTTAAAAAAGCTAGAGTTTTACTTAAGGGCACTACAGGAAATTCAAAATAGATTCCCACTAAATAATGATACGAAATTTGGAGAAATGGGATTCTTAAACCCAGAAAATGTTTTTGGAGAAAAAAAGATGAGTTTAAATTTGAACTATTGTCTAAAAAAATTAACATAAGTCTCAATGATCTCATGCATGAGTGGCGAACAATCGAATACAATTTTTCTACAAGTGAAATTAATATGTTTTTAAAAATAGATATGGAACAATTTTGCATAAAAATAGTAAAAATTAAAAACTTTAATGACGAAATTGTATTTCCAAATTTATCGAAACTGGCACGGATTTTGTTTGCTTTACCCCATGCTAATGCTGATGCAGAAAGGATTTTTCAATAATAACAGGGGGCAAATTACGGCATTCGATATCGGTCGAAATTTCAATACAATTCAAGAAAATTTTGTTTGAAATTTCGATCGATATCGAATGCCGTAATTTGCCCCCAGATGTTCGTACCAAAAAGCTAAACAAATTGAGCCACACAAGTTTAAGTTCAATTTATATACTAAGTCCCCTTTCACACACATCAGGTTTTCTTGATCAAGTTTCAATTCAGTGGGAGAGAGATAAAGAAAGGAATACATACTCTCCCTATCGCTCTCCCAGCTGAATTGAAACTTGATCAAGAAAACTTGATGTGTGTGAAACAGGACTATTATCATTTCTGCAAGACAGTGGAAAAGACTGCATAAATTTCGAATGTACAGATAGTCATTTTAGAAAATTAAATTCGAAAGAACTGTATTAATTTTAAAATATCCTGTTGTTTGTGTACCTGTATTAAATTTATTATTTAAAGATTTAGTTGAAAAGATTTATAAATAATAATTTTAAAAGTACATTGTTTTTATACTTTTATTAAATGAAAGTTCTCATGTTTAAATTAGTTGAATGGGATTACATGTGTATATTAATTTTAAAATAACCTGTTTTTGTACCTGAATTGAATTCATCCTTTAAAATTTTATTTGAAAAGAACTATTCATATTAATTTTTAAAAAACTTTGTTGTTTTAATTAAATTTAATCAAAAGTACATATGTATGTATTATTTTTTTTAGTTTTTTACTTATTTTGTTACCAAAGCTTTAATAAACATATATATTTTTTTATAACTAATGGGTTTCTTCTATTTTAATGACAAAAATGCATAGGGATTTTTGTAGGAGAAATTTTTTCAACGTGTAGGGAAAATCGGATTTTTTTTTAGCATGTGTAAGTATTTTTTCGAGAAATCTACTGGCAACACTGATTGTGAAAGACAAGAGTCAATTTAGCGGTATCTGTCGTTACAATAAGATCTGCAGGACCAATCTGTCAAGTGTGGTACTTGGTGATTCTTTATTTAAACCGACATATCTGATATAGTTATTGTTTTTTTTTTTTTCATTATCGTAAATACTTAAGGGTCGATTTATTGTTTTTTGTCAAAAAATTCTGCTGTTGAGAATCATCCAATTTAGTTTATTAGGAGTCAAGATAAAGAAATGAAAAATTATATAATATATTTTCTACTATTTCACATTATGAAATAGATTTGTCAAGTTTGTTTTAAATTATACATGTGGTGATAGTGAAGGATGACCCCCATCTTTATAAGTTAAATCAATTATCTGTTTTTAATTTTTACTGTGAAGTGATACAATTTTTATTTATCTTATTTAAATACGATTTTTGCACGTTTTTTTCAAGATTTTGGACTTTAGTTTTATAAATTGAACTCCATTTCAATACACTTTTCGATTATTATTATTTTTGAGCAAAAAAAAGTGTTTCACATTCGATATTTGTAAGCACCCGCCATTTATTTATACGGTAAAATTAATTGTAGGTTAGGTTAGGTTAGGTTGCTTGGAGGGGTGTGATAGCCCATGTCAATCGACATACACTTAAGCCAGTGAAGGCGCTCTCTTTAATTATCAAACAGAAACTACCAGAGTTCTGCGGCAGGATTCGAACCCGCGACCTTCGTACTACGAGTCTAGTACACTACCTACTAGTCTACGAAGGCCAGTAAATTAATTGTAAGGATTCGGATGAAAATTAATTACACGTTCTACTAAAAGCTTTTCTTAAATCTTGGTACCCTAAAGTAATTTAGTTTAAGACAATGCATGATGAGAATCTTTTAACTAGATTATATTTTCACCAAAACTTGCCTTTTTAAGAATTTTTATTGATAAAAATATGTTTTCATGTAGAAATTAAATAATCAATTTTAATAGTGTAAAAAATTCGTTCCACGTATAAGTACTTCGTTGATTTCCAGATGCACAATTGAAAAATTATGTCTTATTCCATGAACTGTTGATATTAATTTATACTACTTCCAGGTGGAAATCTGGAAAAATTTCGAAGAGAATCAAATGGAACATAGAAATGGGCTGATATGAAATTTTTTCATTCACATCGTGGAACGAAAACAGTTTCACGCCAAATCTTTATTGTCTAATTTAAAATTTCTACCATTTGAAATCGTAGAAAAATTCTTCTTCATACAAGTGATTTTTTCCACTCCTTAAGAAAGTAGATTGACAATGTCTAAATAGAAAAGTTAAATTCTTTTTAATAGCTTGAAATGAAATGAAATGAAAATTTCCCTAAATTTATATATAAAAATATTACTTTAATTCAATTAATAATTGGGACTTTTGCTGTGGCTGATAAGAGAAGAAAAATTTGATCCATGGACATATATGAGCCATTTCTAGTCGACTCCCAGTGGTAAATAATTTATCCTAATTTAATATAAAATGATTTTGTTCGAATTACATACAAAAAATCTATTGTTCTCAACATACTAATATTGAAGATAAAAAGCTTCCAATTCGCTAATCTATTATTAACAAATATGCGTTAGAATCATCAGAAATTATCCAAACTTGGACTACTTTCAGATCACTACCTCTGCGTTTTTACGGACTTCTAGATCTCTTTTTGCTAGGCAAACATTTTATTTATGTTTTATTTTCCGATAAATTTATAAAATATTTCACTCATCTAAAATTTTTTTCCTTTCAAATAATAGCAAATCATTATTCAAACGTTTTAGAGAATTATATTAATTTTTTGTTATATTCTCAATCGTCTCGATCTGAGGGCGAGTTGTCACTTTTAAACATTAGATCTTTTTGTAATTTTCAACGTCCTAGTTCACAAATTATATGTATTGTTCTCGTAAATATACATATGTACGAGTATGTGTAGATATTGACTTGGGAGTGCATTACTGAAGCTCATTCCATTTTCCATCAAAATGTTTAGTGAAGTTATGGACATTTTTTGCCAAACACTCATTGATCTTAACAAGACGCGCAGTGCAAGATATCAAAACTACTCGTATTTTACTCCCGCATATTTGAGTATATACTCGTCCATCACGTCTGGGGTATGAAAATGTTTATATTGCACCATCTGAATGGTAAAATTATATGACATATTAACGCCAATTGAAAATTGAAAAATTGATAAACTCAAAAATGGTTTTAAATGTACAGAAAGACCATTTTCAATTTTACCTAGAAACGTTTAAAAAATTTTAAATCGGTGCAGAAATGAATTAGTTTAAATTGTTTTCGTCCATGAGGTCCAAAACAACTGTTTTTGTATAGATTTTGAGGGCATATTGCATTTTCTAACAACTATAAAATAATCAACTCGACCACGCCTACTTTAGCCTACATTACGGCATTTTCTAAGAGAAAAATTTTAATTTCTTAAAAATGTCTAATATCATTTTGCAGAGGCGGGAAATTAAGAGTTCATTGAAGTTTCTTTTCAAATTTTTTAAAATTATTTAAAAAAAATTGGAGATGAACCCCAGTCCTCATCTAATTATGTAAATGAAATGAAACGAAAAAAATCAATCATTTTTGTATCTTATAGTTCCGAAATTGTTCGATTTTATAATTTATTTCCATGGCGTTCGTACACAGGTTCTGGAACAATTTCAATACTTCATATTATTCGCCATCTAATACATGATCCAAGACCCATTATGAAATTAGGGTTCTGGTTTTACAAAAAAAATATTTGAATTTATGACTTCTTTTGCTGATTTCAAAAACATTAAACAATTATTATTTTATTTGATTCAGTATACGAGTATGTTTCTGTTTGAGAATATTTTTTACCACAGAGTACAACGACAAACTTCCAGTCTTTTTCTTTTATTGGTACTCATTCAATAAAATTCATGAATAATCTCTTTTGTGTATAAATTTTTTGGACAGGAGATAACAGTCTTTTCATCAAAACATGAACTCCCATAAGAAATATAACTTCATGACAAGATCCTTAAATAGTTTCAATAAAAAAATGAGAAACGTAGAAGATTATAACGATATATCGTTTCAGTTTTCTATCGATTTCAGGTTGACGAGATGGCCATCTATTGACGCAAATTCTGATGTTGCAAGTTCCATATCGCTCAACAAATTTTCTTTAAATGATAAATAAATGAAGAAGATTATTAAGTACGATAATATCAATACGATTTTACTTATGGATTAAACTTTGTGCCCAAAAAAGTGCTCTGAGTACCAATGCACCATAAATGTACCAAAATCGGTACTAATGTACCAAAAATTCCAACAGTAATCTTCATATATACTAAAGTCGGTATTATTGTAACTCTGATTATATTTTATGTTGCTTATTAGGCTTCTCATTCAGTTTAATAATTACACATGTATGTATGTATTTGAAGAAAATGCAATAAACATTTTATTTTCCTAAATTTTCAATTTAAAAGATGTACTAATTTTGACCTGATCCTAAGAAGCCGTGCATACTAAACATTTGAAATTCTGAGATCTTGGGATATTCACTTGAAAAATGTTACAATGAGAAATATTAGACAATTAAATTCATTTAATTTTAACGCAGAACCAAATGCCTATTCAAAGGGTTAGAGATTCTCGCAAAGAACTTCTCGGTCTGCCTTGGCATATTCCTATAATCCCAGTATGTACTCAAATTATGTGTGTCAGTCTCTCTGTTTGCTTTGGGTATGGATTTTTGTCTTTTTTTTAATTACGTTACGGCATGAAATTGTCGCGCGGATTGTATTAATTTTATTATGTGTGCGAGCTTGTCCGTCCGTATTTTAACCATATGTTTGTATCTTTCGTATTTGCGGCTTTTAAATTCTTCAGATCCCCCAGTGATTTTTTTATTTGGGATCCAATTCGTATTTTATTTCCCTTCCTTTGTGCAGCATGTATGTATTTATGTATGGATTTACATATTTATGTATGCATGGACGTGTGTGTGTGTGTACTTATGTGTGTTGGACGTTTAAATGAATGGATGTGCACAGCAAATGACTTTTGCGGCCAATTTAATGGGAAGTTTGACTTGTTGATGGTGAATAAGAATGTATGTAAGTATGGATGGGTGTATGTGCGCGTGTGTGTGTTTGTGGGGGTGTGTGTGTGGGTATGTAGTTGGCATATACAAAAGCAGTGAAACACTTGCACACAAACATAAATTATTGTGCGTTGCATGTACACACGGTCACATTTCTACATACAGTTGCTCTTATATGAAATAGTAGAATAAACATAAAATTCATGTGAATTTGTTTAACGGGCGGATCCCAGATTCTTTTGTCTGTGCGATGATGACTGCATTTTATTTGCTGTTCTTTTTCTTTTGTTTTGCTCTTGTTTGTTCGATTTCGAATCAAAATGGCGAAAAAATAAAATACAAAGTATGGAGTCTTAGGAAATTACATATTTCTCTTGATTTATTTTCAATTTATTTTGTTTTTCGTTTACAATTGGAACAATTTCTTGCGATTCTCTGTTTATGTATTTGAGGCACAAACGTATAAAACAAATAATAAAAAAATAATTATAACACATACTTAAAAATAAAAAAGTACAAGCTTTTCAAATAATACATACATACGTACTATATAATTAATATATATCATTCAATATTTCTATAAAAATATTATTTAACTTAGGGTTTAACATTAAGGCATTTATGAATATCTAAGAACTTAATTAAATGTTTTTTGATACTACTTATATGGAAAGTTTAACAATTTTTGAATTTCGCGATACGAATTATGGAAGTACTTGTTTATGTATTTGTGAGATATTGAAGTGGAAATTTGTATATTGCTTAGAATACTAGGATTTACTGTTCTGAGCGTCGCCTTCCATTCGCCAAACACCAAAAAGATAGCTGAGTTTTTCTGGAGGTATGACAGGGGCACCGGCGGCACGCCTCAAGCTTTTAAGGTCGGCTTCGGCGTCGTTGAGGATAGATGCAGCACCCATAGCAAAACCATTGCCCTGCGCTCCGTTCGCATCGAGAGCCTTCAGTAATCCGATTTCACTCGTTGAAAGCACACGGCACAGGAAGTCTATGTATCTATAAAACATATATAATAATAACATTGATCTAATGATAATAAATGAAATCAATTACAGTAAGACTCTTTTATGATTAAGCCCGTAAGGGTAGTGAAATTGGTTCATTACGAATGGAAATCGAAATAAGCATGTATGGGAATTAGATACACGAAACTAAAATATATTCAAATATTTTTCATATCCAATAAATTTATTGGGGTCAGAAGTGGCAAACAGAAACCCCCATTCTGTAATTGTTATCTTAAATTATGGACTCTTTTCAGTACTTTTACAGATGCCATGCTTAGCAAAATGTATGTATTTACTTTGAAGACTCAGAAAAACTATTAAGTAGAGATGGATACTGCTCACACGATCGTCATAAATGGCATGAATATTACATAAGAACGAATTTAAGATCATCTGTGATACCGGCTTGTATTGATGCGCCGTGATTTACGTATGAGATTGTTAAATTCTTTCGCATTAAATATGAATAAAAATCATTCCCAAAGGCCACTAAATTTGATTTATCATATTGATAGTGCTAATTAATATACTTACTTTCAATATCTGTTCATTTTGTGAACTCAACAGAGTAGTCGAGCTTATTATTAGCCATTTGTTCAGAATTGATCTCTTGAATATCAATGACACGCCAATATTTTCGCTTAAATGTATATACAAAGTCATAGTTTGAATCGCCAATTCATGGCTTTTTTGTCGCAATAATTTGACAGTTCGGCATAATCGAAAATTCTCAAGCAGATGTGGTACATTATCAACACCATGTATTTAAAAAGATATATTTTTATATTAATTTCGTAGGTGGCGGGCAGAAAGAAGGAATTTCGTTAATTTTAGTTATATTATCGTAAGCATTGTTATAAACGAGCATTCTGTATTACCTTTCTGCACATGGTGGCAAAATATCGGAATGAATAAACACGATCGCCAAAAAGTGAAACTGAATGGTACATATTTAGGTACATGAACAAATATAGTTTTCCGCATGTAAGAATTTGACAGTAATTCGTTCAACATAGCGGAAGAAATGATTTAGTTACTATCCAAATATATCTTATATCTTATATAAGCGGCATTATATATAAAAACAGGACACGGTCATACTCTTCAGGGAATATCTACTGAGAACTTTATTAATTATTTTTACTGGCGTTGAGCCTGCCGTCAAATAAAGTGACTTCGGGCCGAAATCACGAACATATAATAATTTGATCAATCCAATAGCAAAAACAAATTATACCAAAGTAAATCAGCTGTTTACTAAAATTACTCATGTATCAGATGCAGTAGTTTTTATTTACCCGCTTTTTTTATGAAGTCTTGATTGCATAAAATCTATATTTCCTTTCATTATTCTAAAAAATGTCATACAAATTCTTTTTTTAAGTTCGCCTTATACACCTGCACATCTCAGGTAAATGCGCAAAAGTTTTGGCATTTTCAAACTATTTTTAAGGAAAATGTGTATCAATGTTACCTGTCCTTTGATTTAACTGCATAAAACTTTTTTTCATTGATTAAATTTTTTAAGTGTACTTTGTTACCTACACATCTACTTTATACTAACGAGTATTTATGACAGTCTTCAATGATTTTTATATAAAAACTGAAATAAGCTGCACAAATTAAAACACGGATGCGAACTGTTTTCCCGCTGATGCACAGAGGAGTATTTGACCCAAAAAGCTGGCCAAAATTATTAAGAGTGTTTTTGTTTTAAAAGTTTAACTTTTTTGCTAGTTTTAGCTTTAGTTTGATAGAAAAGATTTATTGGCAGGTTATTATTGGGTTAGTGTTATTTTTGACACCCACCACCCACCGACCAACCTCCCACCCACCTTTTATAACTTTGATAGATTTTTTTTCTTTTTGAAGAGAGTTTAATTTTATATATATATTAATTTATTATCCGTACACGGTATGCCGCGCTACACGATTGTTGTGTGTTTTTATAAAAATTATTTATTATTACGTATACCGGTCTCCCCCTCGCATTCCGCCAAAATTTGGTTTGCAACTGTCTTTATTCTAATAGGAACTCAAATTAAATTTAGATAGTCGAACTATTGTAGTTGTGTAGATACAGGGAAGTAAAACATAGCCTTTTATGGATGTTACAATGACCCCCTTGTCAAAATTATAATTTACCCAATATTAAATATTAAAAAAATTGGTCTCGTAGCTTGGCTTCCTATAAGGGGTAAACAACCAAATAAACAAAAACATATTCACTTTTAATATTTATTTTATATTATTAAATACTAATCACATGAAAAAATTAAACTCATTAAAAAGTTCAAATTATGATCATGTCATACGTGTCTCATTATGGGCGGCATCATCCGTATCAGGAAGAAGTAGTTTAATAGTATCTGATGAAAAAGGCTTTTTATCTTTCGTGTTTTTTGTGTATTGCATCTTAAAAAAGGGCCACTGCTCAAAAATAACCTATTTAGAACTTCATTTCCATGTTATCTCTCAAAGTTGCAAAACTCTTATAATAAGTATTCTGCGCAATAAGCCATATATGTATGTGTATTTTTCAAAGTGGATTTTCCCCTTACTTGGTTAACAACCTGATACTTGGGTGCATTTTTTACATACCTATACCGTTTTTAAATGTAATTTTGATTTGTAACTCTTTTAAATTAGGTATGTAGTACATAGATAAAGTGTCCTGGAGACGATCAAGTCTTATATAGACTGCAGGTATACAAAAACAGTTTAATAGGTGTGTATGCGTGTAGTTGGCTTATAATTATTCCTGATAAGACAGTTAGTAAATTTGAATTTATGAACTAAGAACTGAATTTTAAGAAATTCCTTTTTTAAGGGCGGGTAATCCAACACATTGGTAGTTGTTAAAAGTGATTTAAATAATTTTTCACATCAATAATTCGAAAAACACAAAAGTTTATGACGACAATAAAGTATAAGAAAAAGTGCCTTATGAGCAAAAATAGAAAAAAAAGATAAAATTTTCAAAAAATCACCAAAAATAATGGCGCAAACTTGCGCAAACTTTTTTCTTTTTTCTTAAATTAGAGATCTCATATTTTATTGTGGTATATAACATTATTTGTAGAACAGCTAAACTCACTTTCAAAAAACCTTTCCTTTTTTTTTTGGTAAGAATTTATATACATATATGTATGTATAATTTTTTTTATAATTAATATTTTTAAAATAAATATTTGAGATAATTTTTTCTTTTTAAATATTAAAAATAGCTCCTGATGGATTCTTTCAGGTAAAAAAAATCAATGTAATACCTCTATTCGTTTAGCTACAAAAAAATATCATATAAATATCTTGAAGTCGAAAAAATTCAATAAAAACGCATGCAATTTTCTTCACTTTCCTGACTTTAACATTGTCCCACAACTACAAATCTTAACTTACAATCTTTAGAATGCACGATATGATGTAGAATTTTGTTTTCTATCGATCTGCGTAATTACTTCTTAGGATTTCATCAAATTAATTTTTGCTTTTCGGCCAGCTTTTTGGGTCAAATACTCCTCTGTGTGATGGTAAATTTCCGTATAATTTGTCTTCCCTGTATTCCAAATATGAAACTTGATTTCGGCAGATTTTTTTTTTTAATTGCAAAGTTCTTATTAGCAAATTTGAACACAGACATAAGCAAACCTCTGAAATTACCCCACAATCTCCAACCATATACTTAATAGACGGCAGATGGGCGTTATTGGAGGGAAGGAACCGCCAGCAAACATTAGCGAGCAATAGTTTGCTTATCTGTGAAGTTTTATAATTTTTTTAATAGGCAAGGAATTAGTTAAGAAAGAAAATTATACCACAAAACTAAGCGCTCACAAACATATTGTTACACTTTTTTGTAAAAAGGAAGCATATAGTAAAAGAAAGCTTTAGATTGAAAAAAGTATAATTGTTCTGTTAAAATATAAAACATTACGATCAATTCCACTAAGTAAGAATAATATAATAAATATTAGTGAAACACTAGAAATATGCACCGCAAAACTAAAGACACATCCGCGAAAATCAAAACATTTACATTCAAAGCCTACAAATACATCTCTTCAATATCTAATTTGAAAGCTTCTGTTCCGCTAAGACAGTATTTACATCGTTATTCATGGAATTTAGCAAGGTTTTTAACATATCTGTAATAATTGCCTGTCACTCAGACTGTTTATTTGGAGTTTCCTTCGGATGCCCTGTTTTCCAAAATTTTTCCAAAAATTTCTCATCACTGCTTAACAGGGTTGAGGTCAGAACCTAAAGGAGATATTTCTAGCATACACGGTGTGTTAAAGGGAAGCGATTTTTTCACATTGTGGTACGAATACTTTGGATCGTTGCCTTGTAAGAAATAATAATCGTTATCTAGAGCCATTTCGTTTGCATTTTCTTGTAGATCATTTCATAGTAGGCCACAGCTTTGAACACTATGTGTTTTGATATTTTTCGAGATCAGCAGCAATTTTCGCGCCACTTGTAAGCAGATTTCACTATACGGTTCGTTTCGTACGTGTATATCGCCTTCCTCTGTCAATAAATTTTTGTAGGCGAAAAATTTCTATTCCATTAAAATTTTTTATGTCCTCAGTTGTGAGCTGTGTGAGTGTCACTACGATCTAATTATGAACAAGAATCGAATTTATATTCGAAAGAATTCGATTTATATACTATAGTTGTTTTTCAAACTTCGACCTGACATACGCAATACACCTTAATTCGATTTCTCTATGATTTTTAGTTGCCCGATTATTCCAAATAAAAGATAAGTGTGTCCTCAGCTCTGCCTTGCGGTTAAGTGATTGTTATCCAATTTACTTAGGAATGTATATAGTAAGTAATAAGTTTTTTTTAATGAAATCCAAAGGTAGCGCACAAAATTTAAAATAATTGAATGCCGTGCTTTAACATTTTTACGAAAATCAAGGTACAAATTTGCTTAGGCTTAAAAAAACTTCTGTGTGCTGTAGTGAACGGCCTACGGTATTTTTGGAGAACTTGAGCTCATGACAAATAGTGTCTAAAGTGCAAACTTTGGAGCACGCAACCATTCATGTATACCTTCACATTATGGCAAATAAGTGCATTAAACATAATGACACTAATTGACTATCTGTACCAGAAATCGGTTAAGAGTTGATGGTGCATTTAATTCAAAATTAGTGTATTGTTGATGGTGGCCTATAACAAAACGACACAATGTTTAATGGAGAAGAAGTGACTTGTAAGTAGAATTTGCGAAATATGTAGGTGTCAATTAAAAATGGTAATTGACATCGAATCAAAACTTTAAATAGGCTGATGTATCAGATTTTAATAAAATTAAAAGTCTTCGCAATATTTTGGAGCTCTCGCGAAAGACCTTGACTAACCCTACAATAAAAGTTTTAATGAGTAATTAAAAAGTTAAATGCGTATATACATGTCTTTAAATTCTTAAATCAAATACTAAAAGTTTCACTTATTACATTTACAAAAACTTTGTGCTGTTAAAATTTAAATGTGTCTGTAGCTTTTTTTGCTTACGAACTTGGAAGATCTGGTTTTCAATATCAATATAAAGAAAAGAAGGAAAGTAATATGTAAACAAATAAAAGAAGAATATAAATACGTTTATATCAAAAATTTGTTAAAAGGAGTCTTTTGGAGATCCAAAATGTCTAATCTAAGACCATTTCAGTCCTAAATAAAAAATAGGTCGGATTCTACTTTGCACCAAGTGTTTTTTGTTTGAAATCAAACCTGATTTAAGAAGAAAATACTTAAAGAACTTTTGACATCACTTTGGTCTGACTTAAGGACAGATGACTTGATTTTCTTTTGATTTTAGTGATTGGAAACTATTCATACTGGTCACAGTTGTTATACTTATGTATATCAATATTTATCATAACCAATATCGATGATATTGATTTAAATAAAGGTTGAACAAATAAATAAATGAAATGCATTTAAAGAAATCGTAGGAAAAAACTGAAACTGAAATAAAAACAAAATAGATTTGTTCGACATTTATTGGTTTTTATTTCATTTTTCTCCAATATTTCGCCACCGGAAATAATAATAATTTTCCGTCGTTCCTACTAGTAGCATATGTATAACTATATATAAATAATGTAATTATATAAAAAATTTTTTATATATTTGAATTTATAAAAAAAAAAACTGATAAATTTCACGTAGACAAATTTTTTTGGTTCCTATTTTCTGACAATGTTACCCAAAGATGTGCAGAAAATGCTAAACAAAATTTATTTACGGAAAGATATTTATTTTATAACAAATCAGCAAAACAAATATTAATTCGATTAGTTTTTTACAAATTAAAGTTATAAAATTTTTTGTTTGTTGTTGGCGTGGGTGTGTATATGCCTGCATTTCAATGATAACCAAGTCATCAGTACATTTTAGCCGAATCATGTTCGGAAACTACTCAAACTCATATACTTATAAAAAAACTATAATATTTAAATATATTATTCTACTTGTGAATTACTAAACTTATACATGTATACGAGTACATATGTATGTATAAGAGTTTCACAAAACTTTTATACAAACACAGAACTAATTAATTGTTGTAATATTATTTTTTAATAAACTTTATTAGAAGAAATTATTCGTTTTGCTTTTTATTATACACTTTTATACTTAAGGTATGTATATATGTATGCTTTAAAAACATGATTCGGCTAAAGTGTACTTGGCCAGCACCAATGAAATGAAGGCATATGCCATACGCAGCTAATCCAACAACAAAAAATATACTTTTTAACAAATTAATTGGGGAAATATGGTAAATAATTCTTAGTAAATGTGAAAACTAAAGCTTTTATGAAACTTTTCATTGTAGTGTCGCTATCGATAGATTATTTTGCTATTGGTTTTTTTCGACAGCTGTAAACTATCAATACTATCTCTATTGTGTAACAAATGCTTCCACGATGTCTAACTCTGTATTTCAACAGAAATATTTATTTAATTTAAAACAATATTCCTTTGTGCATTGAACAAATATTTCGTGATTTTTTGATATACAAATATATACTATAATAATATACCTATATGCGATATAATACTGAGAAATCTGTTCTTAACATTGTCGGACTTGCTCTGCAAGGTACGTACATGATAAAAAATCGTGTAAAATTATAACGTTTTTTTAATTTTATTTGCAATGAATAATTACAATAATTTTATTTTAGGGAAACTCGACGTTTGATGCATATGTCTTGCGAAAGTACCAATGAGCTATTTATTATTTTGCAATCCATCAAAAAAAAACACACAGGTTTGCACTTACAAAATCAGTACATTTATTCAATTTTTGTAAAGCACGTTTTTTATTTCTTTTTAATTTTAACGCTTATATTTTTTGTATAATTTTATATCGGCTATATAATGTGCGTAGATATTCTGATGAAATATTGCAAAGGGCACCAAGCACCATCTTGAAAACTTTTCGTATCGAAAATTTAAAAATCACTAAAAACTACCGACTTTACAATACTTTACAACAATCATACAGATTTATATCAGCTGTTTTGCAAGTGAACACAATGAAAAAAATTTCACTATTGAAATTTAAATTACAGAAACGCCGAGTTCCACTTTTTTTACTGCACAGCCCGTTACTTCTCTTATTTACGACTAGAACATGCTAAAATTTCTCAAAAATCTCTGCATACTACAATAAGAACTATAACAAAAAATGTTGCCCGCCTTCAATGCTGCCATATGCATATTTTTTTGTTGCACAGACGGTACAAATGCATATTTTATGGCATGGTGGTGCATTTATCCATCAAATATTTGTTCTAAGTGTAATGGCGTATTCGGTAGAAATTTTTATTGTCATGTTCCGAAAGTAACAGAGGCAAGTCGCATATGTTAGTATTTTTTTGCAGATTAATTTTCAGTTTATAATAAATTTTGCAGTTGTATAGATCAGTTCTCATTTAGACCCTTAATTTGAAATTAACATATGTGTTTACCAGGAAGGTTCTGAGTCTTGTTGGCACTAATTTAACCAACTTCACATATTTACTTTAAGGTAACTCCACATCTTTTTATATTGTAAGGAGCACTAGTCGAAATAGGATTTAATTGTTTTCGACTAGGTTGATATGAACTAATTTGTTGACTCAACGATCACACAGGCCAACTATATGGAACTTTTTTGAGTCTTTAGAAATTAAACTAGTTAATGCTTTTGTATTTTCATCTGCTGATTACGAAAACTTAACTACTTTCCATATTTGCATATTTTCAGCATTTTTTATAGTCTTTTAAATATTTCACGAACGATCTTTGGGACCATATAATGATATTGATCTAGTATATCTATCTTGCTGTGTCTTTTGTGATTTTTTACTGTATTGCATGGATGTTTGATAAATTGCGTCTTCTTATTCTATTCTTAAGACAATGATATGTTGCACACAAAAAACTTGGCATTTTTAAGGAATTCAGTAACTAGACGTTAACGAGTTGTGATAAAATTTGCAATTCATAAAAAGTGTCGCAATCTTTTGGAAAGAAACCCATATTTTAAAAAAATTACATATTAAAAAATAGTACAAATTTAAGATGCATAATTTTTTCTTTTTCTTCTTTTCTCTTGATAGTCTTTTTCCCCGATGTGATGCATTTTGATCTTCTCTGTAAAGTGATCATCAGTAATCACCCATCATGTAGATCATCCGCCAACCTTGTTGTAATTTCCCCATACTTTTGATATGAAAGCGTTACCGACTCTATTGACTCAAATAAGTAAAATAAGTCAAGAAGATTGATTAGGAAGTGTATTTTAAGAAACCCAGCATTTGTCTTGATTGTCGATTTTAATATCAAAATATGCAATGAATACTCTTTTACACAATTCGTTGTGTCCATTTATTGTCTTTTAATTAAAAAATCTCCACGTACGAGTATATCAAAGAGGGCTAGGAGAGTTTTTACAACAATTATTTATCATATTAAAGAGTCAATAAAAAGCACAAAGGTCACACACGGCAATGCAAAGTTATATTTTGAATAATAAAAGTTATTTTCAATACAATAATGGTTTTGTAAGCCTCATAAATTATTTGAGAAATTTTATCTACGCATACGCAGCTGAAGCTTTTCAAAAGTCATGGTTGAATTTTACTAATAGCGTAGACAGACGACAGCGTTAATTTGCATTAGCAGTCTTAATTCAAATTAACTTGTGAATTATACCCATCGCAATGTGTATTAGGTTTGATATAAATGCACGAAATCAGACTGAATTTATACTGAATTTAGCTTTTTCAATATGGCAATGCTATTGCCACTCTCTTATCGAGTGGAATACAAAGCCTCATGTTGGTATTCATCCTCTCCATATTTTGAACTTTTTCACAAACTTTTGGAAAATATTAAACCTACAAATTTCCACAATTGCCTTTCTCTTATTTCAGACTGTCCTCTTGCTATCCCAAGTTGTAGCAACACGTTCAGATTTATGGTTGCTAGTGCATGTACAATTCTTACATTATGGAGCAGTTTCAGCAAAAGTAATTTCAACTTTCTTTCAAATATATAGTGATTTTTCACCAACAGCATAGCTGCTAATCGTACTTTTTGCCTTCTATCCATTTGATTTCGATGTAAATGCCAAAAAAATTAGTTGACAAACAAACAGCTGTTTACTAAATGCAGAAACTGTCGTCTGTCAGCGTTAAATTTTAATTCACATTAGTGAGCTTCTAATGCAAATTAACGCTGTCGTCTGTCTACGCTATAATATTTTGGTATTAGATTCAACGAAATGCACAAATGTAGGCAGTTCAGAAATTAAAAAATTAAAAAAAAATTATGATACGACTTTGTCACTAATGTTTTCAGAATTAGCACATTTAATACGACATAAAATAGTTCAAATTACTGAGAAATATATAATACCCATATATAATATAAAAGGTCAAGATCGATCGTGTAATATTTTCGCTTGTATTCTTTTTTGTAATTTTGAAATTAGCATTGAGTTCTAATAAATATGCACCAAATAATGCAAGAGTTTGCATTTGCCACCTAAAATATGCAACATTAAATCGATGCCAAATAATTTAAACTTAATGATTCAGAAAAAATAATGTGCTAAAGTGGAATTTTTATATTTTTGCATTTACATAACCAGGTTTGAGACCTCCATAATTGGAAAGATCAATTTTTAATTTCCAGAAATACAAATGCATCTCCTTAATTCGAACTTATCAATAAGACTATTTTTTGAGACTTCGTGGACTAAAATATCAATAACTAAGTCAAATTTTCACCGATTTTTAACTACGTATCTGCAATACAGTTAATTATTCCTTTGAGAGCATGTGTATGATTCCATACAGAAAAACATTTATTTTAAACGTATTGAAAAGCTAAATTTCTTTAAAGAGTGAAGATAGACATTTTGTTAATTGACAACACTACACGGAGCGAACCCTGTTTTAAAAACTTATCACTTATTTTAATATATAGTATTTTAATTCGGTTAAAAAGATAATATACCATAAGAGCGAGAGTTTTTTTTGATTTATGATGTTCTGCAGATCACCCCATTTAAAAATTTTCGTCGTGATTTTTCTTTCTTCAAAATGCCGACGAAACAGCTGATTTATTATGTTGTAAAATGTGATACAATTTTAAAAGAATGCAACTGCATTGACAATGAACGTCCTTACGAGGCAAATACATGACAAATATGTAAGCAAATATAAGAAAGCGAGGTTGCCACGTTTCTTAGATGCTTATGGTTGGTGCCATTTGCTTATATTTTATACTATTTTATCCAACAAAATTTATATTTAAGTAGTCGCCTCACTTCAAGACTTCCTGAACATATTTAATTATGTTTTGTGTTAAATGGCTAATGCAATATATTAATCATATTTTACATGAGTAACAATCTGGTAACCGCACATGTATTTTCGGACAAAACGAATCAGCTGAGGACTACAGAGCTGAAAGCAAATAGCGAACAAAACTAAATTGGTTTTGAAAAATTAGTGGTCTTTGAAAACTTATATTTCACAATTATTTTGTGTAAAAGAAATAATATTCAGACAAGTTCTGGAAACCACATTGTCTGCAAGAGATTTCAACACAAAATTGTTCTGCACACAACTTTTTTTATTTTTATTTTAACCCGGTTGACTAAGGCATTCGAATTAAAATCACTTAATTTGCTGTTGTTATTTTGCATTGAGTTTTTAATAGTCAGCTGTTCTAGTTGTTTATTTTCAGTGAAAAATATGTGTAACTTATTGAACAAGCAAAGCGTTTCTTATAAATTTTTTATATATTTTGCCTTTGTTTAAAAATGACAAGTCACAAACATAGAGAAAATAGCAACAAAAGGTTATTGCGAACGGTGGCAGTTACAGTGCGAACTGTGGCAATATCTTGTTGTCAAAGCTTGAGCGGTCCGATTTTATAATTTCACAAGTGTTTCATAATGTAATTCTTTTTAATTGAAAATTGAAAGAAAATCCGAATTTGTACCAAGAGTCAATTTAATTTCATTTGCAAATTATTATTTATTTATTATTTGGAATCAATTTATTTTCAATTTATAATAAAATTGTCATCACGCCAACACAAAATATCAGCTGCTACCTTGTGTCACACAGTAAAAACAGTAAAAGATATGATTTCCAGAACAGGAACAAATCACAATTGTGATATGTATTAAAACAACATGTGATTGGCCTGATTGTTACAAAAATAAGTAAAGAACACTTCATATAAGACACAAAATTAATTTATTGTTAAGTACAAAACGAAATACTTTTGAAAAACGTGCATGTGATCGGAAATCGCTTCATATTTCAAATCACGAAATTACCAAAATGTTTATGTACAGAATGCAGTGATTCGGAATCAGTTTGATGAAAAGTAATTTTCAGAATATGCCTGATATACACAATTTTTTCAAGTCGAATATCTCATGAATAAAATTTTTTGCAACATAAACATAATATAAAAACCGAAACTTTCAATATTAATTGAAATTTATGTAAGCTTTATATATGCTCCTCATCACTGTAGCACAACTAAACAGCAGCACACTAAATTTGTGTCTCTCCCCTTTAATGATACTTCAAAACTTGAGAAGTTACATAAAAAATTCACACAAAACTTTGGAAAAAGATCTCAAAACTGAAAAAAAAATTTACAAAAATTTCAAACATTTTAAGTAATATTTTATGTAGATAATATTCTTAAAGTACTTTCCATCGTCACCCAGTGTTATTATCAACTGTCATTTGTCAAAATTAATATTGAAAAGAATAATAGGGACACAAAAATACTATCAATACATTTAAAATATTTGCATCCCCACATCCATATATCATAAAACTCAATAAGGATTAGAAAAAAACATGAAAAATTATTAGGGACTTTGATAATTTGCGCAAATAATCAATTGTTATATGATACTATCTAATTCTAATATTGTTTCAATACTTGTGAAGAAACGGAATACCAAGATTCCCGAACTTTCTACATTGCACTTAAGACTTTAAAACTATTATTTAGAAATGTCCGAAAGAGTCCTATAAAACTAAAATCTATTACAAATAATCGAGTTTTAGAAAACTATGATTCAAAATTTCTAGCAAAAGCCTAAGGATCATTATTCTACATAAACTACCATCTGAACGTTTCCTCTTCAGTAAATGGGAGCATTTTTTTCAAAAGGACACCCAGAGAGTTTTAGCGTTAATTTGTAGCCGTATTCATATAATTGCTAAAATGCCACATATGGAAAACATGGACATATAATTTTGTTTCTTTGTGTAGCTTGCATCCATTTTTTATTCGGTAGAAATGCTCATTTGATTTTTAGTAATGAAATATAAAAAAATGAATTATAGAATCATTTCTGTGCTCCAACAATTTTTTCCAACACTATACACGAGTATATTGTTGAAGTTGTAAACAATATATGTACATGTAGGAATGAAAACAGCCCAGTAAAAAATATATGGATTAATCCATAATCGAGCAATAAAGGAGTAATGACTTGGTCATCCATTTGGAGTAACAAGCGAGCTATCGAAACTTTTTGTTTGTTTTGTTATTTATGCCTCGCTTAATACTCCAAATGGATCAATGAGGGGTGTATCAGTTCGTTTTTGGTTTTTTTTTCTTTGACATAACTGTTAATTGTTGACGTTTTCGTTTTGTTTTTCAATTTAGTCGGTTTAGTTTTAAAAAGTGAAAGATTTAAAAAAGCGAAAGCTACGGGTATAGTAACAAATTGTTAAAAATGTGCAAAATTTATTAATTATTTGTTTTCTATTTTAATATATTTCAGATTTCGTACATTAAATAAATAACCAAATTTGTATTTTATATTTTACTGTATTTTACTCCCTTTATGCTCTTTTAGGAGACAAAAACGATTACTCCCTTTATGCTCTTTTAGGAGACAAAAACGATTACTCCCTCTGTCGTCATTTTCAAGATCAAAGGGAGTACTCCATAAGGAGCTTAAAAGGAGTACTCGTGTCTGAGGTCCGGAGTTTTATGGAGTAATCCATTACTCGCAAAGGAGCGCTCCAAGATTACTCTTTGGATGATCCTATTTTTTACTGGGAGTATTTAACGTTTACACTAGTATTTCAGCTCTGCTACTGCCTGAACCTTAATTTAAGGCACCTTGTTATCTATTTGAAACAAGCCACATACATATACATGCTTATGTACATGCATAATTTTTTATTCAAACCTGCTGGAACCTCAGAGTAGACAACTTTTCAGCAGATCATAATTTTTGCTACACAACTCTTATTTATTTTTCTCAACGACTCTTCTTACAAAAACTTTTTATTAAAATTGTACATTAGGTTGACAATGGCATTTTCTTTTTTTGCGAACTTCTACTATTGACTTTAATTGTAAATACGCAGTTGGTGGACTTTTTTTATTAGCGCAGAGTTTCTTAAGTCCGGAATCGAATCGGTGAAATAAACGTTGGCAAAATCAAATCCAACGTATCAGCACTTTCATTCAAGACCTATTAATAATATGCAACTGTCTGTCCAATTTGGGAACGCAGTATGCGAAAACGGTGGTGGGTCGAGGACATTGGCAGTCACATACTGAAGTTGCGGCAACTTATCTGGTTTGTTTCTCTTAAAACGCATGGATGCAGGCTTTCTTATCTTTTGGAAACTTTGAAAGCTGCATCATGGGATACGAAATACATATATCCTAGCGAATGCAAATAATACCTTTTTTAAGTTGTATTTATATAAGCCCTATAATATGTATGAACACACACACATATTACTTTATTTAAACTTTGGATTTTATACTGATATTCTTTTACAAAATTCATTTGAGATGTGATATTTTTTTTTACTTCTATTCTAATTTTTTGTTCCATTGTTGTGCATTGTATGTGCACAAATTCTACCATATTAGTCGTGGGACTGCGCAGGTACGCGATTTAAACATACCTTCGTTGGGTTTTTATTGAAAAATCCTTTGAAGGAAACGTTAAACGCCAGAAAATCGTAAATTGAGGAATTTCCTAGTTTGGTTCACACTATGAGAAACTTATGACGTATACTTTTCTTAAAAAATTGTAACACTTAACTAATTTTAACAATTTAATTCCCTGAGAGTATCCCACCCAATCCCCTCTATTCTCTTTGGCAGGGCAAACAATTTGCACTTTTATTGGAAGAGAAATATAAAATTTTTAAATACTTACCTGGTAGCTAACTTCAGCGTTTGAATTTTACTCAGCTTATCGCTTGGGAGAGTGGGAATTATTTGTTGCAAGGCCTTAAAGGCATCGTTTAAACTTTGGGTTCTTTGGCGTTCACGCACATTCGCCATTATTCGCTGGCTGTGAAAATCTTCTACTTCTTCGGACTTGCTGGCTTTGCGTTTGGTTCGTCGACGGGGCTTGCGAAAATCTTTGGAATGTTCATTACTCTCACCGGCACCTGTACTCAGTTCATCTTCGTGGGTAAATAAATAGCTACTGGTTGAAGCAGTGGATTGGCGAGTATTATACTCCGTTTCATCACGCTCCGAGCTTGAGTATGTGCTGCCGTTCAACGAAGCCGCATTTTCCATTTGATCGAAGCCATTTGTAATATTGCTGGAATGTAAAGGTCCATTATTTTGATGTAGAACTAGTGAAGGTGTCAGAGTATTCTGTTGATTCTGCTTCTGTTGGAAAGTGTATTTGAAGTTCTCTTCCTCGCTATTGTCACACATTTCTTCGTCTGCAAAGTGAAATTGTGAAGAAGAAATGCAATTTTGCTGATTTGTATTAGCGGAGGCGTTAATAGAAGAGTTTACTTCGTTTACCGTTGTAGGCAAGTACTCCACAAAAAATTTTTGATCGTGATGCTGGACAAAATGTGGCATGTTGCTATGACTTGAGTTCAGCGACGGTATGTTTATCCTCTTATTATCCTGAATTATATCATTCGATCCACAATCGAATTCACGACTTCGTTTACCATTCTCATTAATCTGATACTGTTGTGTCTCACTGTAGCTATTGTTATTCAACTCTTTTGCCACGCCGTTGGTAGGTATTGAAGACGGGCAGTTATTGTTGTGGCTATTTGGTGTGGAACTGGCACTGTTACTGCTTGTGCTTAATATTTCGCTGCTGGGAATATTGTAGTCCGCGTCGTCTTGCTCGTTTATTCCATAGCAAAGATAGTCTCCTGATACTGGCATGTGCTGGCGTCCATTCACGTTCATATGCGAATTTTGTTGGCTTGGATTGTGGTATTGATGTGGGTGTGTCTGTGTATGTCCATATGCATTCTGGCTATCCATACAATGTATTGACTGCATGTAGGACTGCTGGTCCACCTGAATCAGTTTGATTACATTATGTTGTATGTCCATTATATTCGGCAAAGGTTTGTAGCTGATGTCGAGTAAAACTTTAGGGGACGCGGGTCGAGCGGACATTTTAAATAAGAGGAATTTTATTTATCTTTTCAAATAAAATAAATATTTATGTATATACTTATATATGTATATTTTAGCACGTACGATCATTAAGTAATAGTTACAAAATACCGACGAAATTATTTTTTATGTAAGTATATGGTTGATACGATTGTACATTGGTACGCAATTTGTACCAAATCGTCAATGATATCCGATCACATGAAATATTAACACTCAACTAATGTTGAAATTTCCAGCGCAAAGTTGAAATCAAACAAACAATGCTATTCGTCTACGATGCTTGACTCATGTTTTCTCTTTCTGTACTTATCAACAGCTGGGCATGGCCTATGAAAAACAGTGATAACTCTCATATGCATTATGACTGTGTTAGGGACACCCTCATGATGACGTCATATATTCTCAAACCGACACACGAGCTGTAGAACTGGAGAGAACACTTAATTCTCAATGATTTAGCAAACACCAGTGATGGAAAATTCAGTACTATTGTACTATTTCAGTACTTTTTCGCAACAAAAACACCGCAGTACCCTCACGTCATATTTAGTACTCTTTTTTGTTTTGCTTTGTTCCCTGTTTAGAAATGCAGCGTTACTATTTTTATAATCATTGACAACATTGGGTACAAAACAAGAACATAGGGAATGCACAAAATTCGTTATTCATGTTGTTGTTATTCAAGCAACCAATTCTAACGTGCTTTAAGTATGTACTTACATGGTTTCGATAACATGCTACTTTACACATTACTAGTCAATAAACATACATATTTTGCACAATACTAAGAAATAAAACACTTTTTGTCCTAGAACTTAAAATTAAAATAAAATAGTGATTTAAAATTTTGCAAAATATGGAGTCTGCTTCCAAAGAGTAACTAAAGTGTTAAAGTTTGTGTACTTTAATTAATCCATATTTACATATGAATACAATTTTAAAAAGAAGAAAGTCTATTTTATCAGTTTTCGCGACGAATGGAATGGTTAATTTAGGACAATTTAAATGGGAAGAAGTTCGTCATATGTATGTAATATTGGTCTAGTTGGTGGATTGAGCCACAAACAACGGAATGCCAGCCACGAATATTACATGGCCAAAAAACACCTCGAAAATTAATACATTTTCAGAAGGCATACATTGCACAAGTACCGATTAAGTTTATTATTTTAAAATACAACAAATAAAAATTTTTGAAACACATTTTTATATAAAAATTAATTCATTTTTAGTTTGTTAAAATAGTTTTGTGTTTTTTATATTTAACTTAATTAATTAGTTATATGAGTTAATTGTTTATTTAAAATAAATAAAAAAACCTTTACTTTTTTCATTTAATTTTTTATTGTATATGTAAAAGGGTTTTTAATTTTATTTTTGAATAAAAATATATTTTTCATAAAAAGTACCAAAATGTTGAAAAAGTACTCTTTCAATTGACGGTCAGTACAATTTCAATTTTTAATTTTTCCATCACTGGCGCACACAGCCAACGAATCCAAATACTGAGATCTTAGACATCGTATTATTTTGTACAATGGCGAATGCACTTTAGTATTTGTTATGTAGTTCATGTGCGACTTTCAGAAATTGAGGACATGTTCAATTTTCGTTAACTTGCCTGTAATAAAAAAAAATAGAACTATTCGAAACGTTCCACGCCTGAAATATTACGTTTAGTAAGAGATTTTATATACTCGTATATATAAATACATATGTATATTTTTCATATGATGTCTGTAATAAAAATATCTATTAAAAGCTTTCTGTACTTTATATTTTACAATTAAAATACAAAAGTAAAATATGTGTAAAATGAGCGAAGATTGGTATGCTCGTTAAACTATTGCAGCTTTGATTAATTGAAGTTGTGCCTCACCGCCCCAAAAGCTTAACGTGTTACCGATTTAGTGCAAAGACTGTAAACAAAAACACTTCTCCTGTAAAATTGTGTACTTGTCCCTTAAGATTTTTTGACGGCTTTTGCACGATGTGGTAAGCACATTTTTCGTGAGTTTTGAAACAGAAATGAAAAATCAGTAAACACTTATCCTTCTTTAAATGTAGAAATTATATATCTGAATTATTTAAATTTTCCTAATCGAAACTTACATACATATTTATTTCACATTTTTAATAAAAAGGTTAAAAGAATGTCTAATGGCATATTAAAGAAAAACTACTCATATCACAAAAAAATACTCAAATTGTTACAATATGGTCGACACCCGTGGCCTACTAAAATCAAGATTTGAGTATTTTAAAAGCACAATTGGATCAAATTAACAAAACATTATGAAGTAATGTCGGTAACTTGTAAAAATAAATAAATTAATAGAATATATTCAAGTTGTAAAAACAAAACATAAATTTATTATTAAAAAACAACACAAAAAAGTGTATTTGTATTAAATACTCGTAGACCAACCTTCGACTGATGGTTTTTTGTCGCTATCAAATAAAAAAGATGTGTTGAGTCCCGCCGTATTAGCCTAATATCAAATAATATGTATGTATACTTGATTAGGCTTAACATAATTGAAATATCATTCAATTAAAGTTTAAAACTTTAACAAATAAATTCCTATCGGGCTGAAAAACTATATATGTAATAAAAAAATTGATCTTTGGTGCAGAAATTCCGAAGTAGGTGTTTAAAGAGTCAGTGGTGTGAAACATTTTATTATTTAAAATGTAATGAATGATTGTTGTCAGGCGCTAGTAAATAATGGTGGAATTAAATAAATTAATTAATAACAGTATTTAATATTTCTTAACTATTTCACCAAACTAATGGAGTTGATAATCAGAGTGGCATTTTTGACATTTATGATGTAGACATATAAAGTTGACATATAAAATAGTTTTATGAAAACAAAGATCTTTTTTTTCATTTATAATAAAATGACAGCCAGTTCAAATTATGAGATTACTTTGTGCCACCTTTTATCTATGTATCTACATTACTATATAAATTTGAATTTACTAATGAAAAATCCCCAATAAAGATAAACAAATTAAATTTTACACGAAATTGTGTTTGACGTTGTATTGTTTGTGGACGAAACGTACAACTGTTATCAGTCAAGTTGCATGTACCAACGATCGCAACGTCACACACTGTCACGAGCTTGAACAAAAATATTAGTTCACATGTATGTGAAACATGTATTATCCACAAGTTTTTGTATGGTTAAAACATAAGGTTTTCATGCAACATGTTTTTGTATACTTCCAACTTAAGGTTTTCATGCAATATGATGTATTTAAGGCTGGGGCACATAGAATCCGTCATCCGTCATCCTTCGACTTTTTCAACTGACAGCTAAGTTAAAATACAGGTTTTGTTATGAGCTTGGTTACATACAGTACGTCTCCTTCAACGCAACGGAGCAACTTTTAACTTTTGGCGTACGTTGAGTACTTTGACAACTATCAGTTGATTTTTTTGTATGTTTTGTTTTAATTAACAGTTGATTTTTTGGGTCTGACCAAAAATCTTCGACTTTTATCCATTATATCAAGACAGCTTGAGCTTTATAAAGCAAAATTATAATTAAAATAAACACCGCAATTTCTTCAAAATCCCTTAGAAAATTTTTACTCTTTAATAAAAAGAAATGTTGGAAACATGTAAAAAAAAGCAACTGATTTTCTACACGTTAACAAAGTACTCATTGTGCCAACCTCATCCGTCATTGCGTTAACGTCAGTTGAAAAAGTCGAAGGATGACGGATGACGGATTCTATGTGCCCCAGCCTTTAGGGAGAAAACTTCAAATTTTAGATATGTACGTTAATTACAATCAAAACGCATAGAACGCATGAAGTAGGTTTAAACAAAAAGTCCATACCATCCGTTCTATGCGTATGCGTTCTATGCGTAATTTTTTTTCGACCAGCTGTAGTGTAAAATATTCACACACATATTCAAATAAAAACAATTTTTGGCAAAAATGGATAGTGAAATTTTGATTTTGAAAGAATTTATGGATTTCATTGATTTTATATTCCTAATATTTTGTGCTAAAAGGGCCTACGAAAAGCTCCAAAAGAACACGAGACGATTTTGGGTGCGTTCATTGTATTTAGAACGCTAAGTGAAAGGTTTTTTGCAGCGACCTTCCAAAAATTAAAAACCCGCGACCATGAGCAGTTTCGTATAGCGACGAGAATGTCTCCAGACGTCTTCGAATGCTTATTCACTGTTTTAAGGGATGACCTTCTGAAGAACTCAGTGAGAGCTATTCCAGCAGATTGTCGGCTCTTCTTGACTTTAATGTAAATATAAAATTTAGTATATACAATATTTAATAAAGCAACAAGTTTTTCCATATACAGTGGACGTCCAATAGTACGTACTTTCCCTACTACGAATTTCCAATAATACGAAAGGCAAATATTTTGCATTGGCGTTTCTATAGTACGAATAAAAAATTTTTTTGCTATTCGATAATACGAATACCTGTATTTTTTAAAGAATATGTTTGTTTTTCTATATATGAATGGAATTTTTGTAACGTTTTTTAGTTTTTGTTTTGTTTGTTTTTTGTTTTCTTGTTTTTTTTTGCGGTCTACAAACAAATGCGTAGTCATTTGGTATGAATTTATAGAGATAAAAAGTGTCTTGTCTCGTGCTTTTTAATTGATACATAAGAAATGTTTAAAGTAAAAGAAGTCAAAAAGAAACAAATTTTGATTCCTGTAAACTCATTGCCAAAGGTTAAACATGAGGATGCAATTAAATGTTTGGACACATGCATTCAGTGGGCTGTTGAGAACAACATTGAAACTTTTAAAACACTTTTATTGAGATTACTTCAAGAAAAGGCAGTAGAAATTAAACTGCAAAACAAAACACGCCAATGTTTAATGACTGATTTTTTTAACAAGAAATTTTATACTTTAAGTAACTATTTACAGTACAAATGTATGCATAACAAGTATTAATTTAACCTGAATTTAAATAATTTTTAAGTTTTATTCTTTTATTTATTTCTTTCTTGTTTAAAATAAAAATCAATTCAAATTAAACTATCTGTATGTGTTTTATTTCATAAAAAAGGGGGAAACACTGTAGTCCAATAGTACGAATTTTCCAGTATTACGAAAGGCCCTGACATTATATAATTCGTATTATTGGACGTCCACTGTATGTAGCTACTTAGAGAATGGTACTAGTAGGCAATATCTCTCGCTAACATTTAAGATGTCGGTTACCGCGGTAAGACGGATCGTTTTGGAAACGTGCGAGTTTATATGGAAGCAATTAACATGTGGGATTCGCCGAATTGTGTCGGAGCCATTGACGGAAAACATGTCGCCATTACATGCCCACCACTTTCCGGCTCAAGTTACTACAATTACAAAGGTAGGTTTCAAGAAGTATTCTACAAAATAAGTTTTAACAAGACATAACTTTTTTAGGAACATATAGTATTGTACTGATGGCACTTTGTGATGCTAATTACACGTTTACTGTGGTCGATATAGGTGCTTACAGTAGTCAAAGTGATGTCGGAGTACTAAAGCATTCCAAATTTGGAAGGTTCTTACAATGAACAAACCTTAATTTCCCACCCGACACTATATTGCCAAATAGCGACGTGAAGTTTCCACATTATTTAGTTGGTGATGCTGCTTTTCCTCTCAAACCATATCTTATGAGGCCATATCCCGGACTGTTATTGAGTGAAAAGAAGCTAAACTTTAATAAAAGATTATCTAGAGCGCGCAGAACTATAGAAAATGCTTTTGTAATTTTGACAGCTCGATGGAGAATATTGCGTGGAACTCTAAATATGACACCGAATTCCGCAGAAAAAGTTGTTTGCGCCACAGTTCTGCTTCACAATTACTTAAAGATGCACGATGGAACTTATTGCCCACCAGATTTTGTAGACCGAGAGCAAAATAGTTCTGTTATAGAAGGATTGTGGAGGCGAGAAACAAAGCCATTACAAACAGGATCAACATTTTTCTCAAACAACTCGTCTAGGAATTCAATTCAGCAAAGAGACATTTTTTTGGGACTACCTTTTTATAAATAAAATATAGCATCTACAATTTTTCACATTTCAATTTAATTCAGTCTTTATTGTTGATGGCCTATTTTTAATAAATACTTATAGTATATATACCTATAATATATATCTATTCCACAAAAACAAAAAACAACGATGGAAAAAAGACAAAGATATATAATAATTTAAAATTAAAATTAATTTTTTTTGCTGCCACTAGTTCGCGAAAATAATTAAAAAAATTCGCATTTGTAACCGCTTCATTTGGCATTTCAGTAAACATTTCCCGCACCATTGCGAAAAACCCATCATGCGCTCCACTTTCTGTTTGAGATGGTGGAGCAGCAAAACGAGTTTGTGCAATTCTTTTCATTTCGCCAAGGAATTCAGTGAAGGCTTCACTATCCGACTATCGTCTTGGACTTTTCCGGCTGCAACTTTGAACTTCAGAGTTGGAGTTGGACTTGCTATTCTGACTAGATGTGCAAGAGGGTAGGTCTGAACAGCTCGCAACTTCAGAAAAATAGCTCTACATAAAAATTTTACAATTAGTAAAAGAGTAATTAAACGTACACATTGTAAACTAAAATGCTAAATAACGTCACATAACATTTAAAAGTTTACAACAGAAGCAAGAGGCTTCTAAATAACAATGTTTTTATACATACATACGTAAAACGATTTTAATTATATATATTTTTTTTTGATAGAACGTTATTTATTAATACATTTTAGTATTTTTTTACCTCTGTCAAATTTTCAAGGCTTTCACTGCGGTCATCCTCCAGTAATGTGATAGGCGATTCTTCTAAATTATGTTTATCAATATTGTGCGACACTGTTAAACTTGTCACTGTCCTGCAAAGGGGTTAGGAAATAATTACATGAATTTAAAAAAATTATACAAAAATATCTCACCTTCGTGGTTTAACATGCTCACGTAGAAATTCCAGTTGGTCTTGGTACTGCCATCGACTTCCAGATATTTCCGCTCCACTTCCAGAAGCATGATAGCTCTCCGCGACCCTTTTTACGAATTGATCACGTAGAGATCTCCATAGAGCTTGGCAAACATCCTCTGTAATACAAAATATATCCATAAGAATACAATATATATATATATATATATATATATATATATATATATATATATATATATATATATATATATATATATATATATATATATATATATATATATATATATATATATATATATATATATATACTGATATATACTTACATATATGTAGACCCAGAAATAAAGGAAAATATGGTTTTGGCGTTGAAAATAGAGTCTAATAAAGACAATCATATCGGTGATGATGTTAATATTTTTCCTTCTAAAAAGTGTGTGCAAGTGTTGATGAATTACAATTATTCACATCCAATGTTTTAAGCTCTTTTGTGACTACTACTAACTGAATTTAACAGATGCTTAAAATGAAAGAAAAAACATTATATTTATAGTGTTATTAAATAGTAAAAAAATTATAAAATGCAAAAAAAAATATTTTGGTGGTTTTTCAAAATGTTGACCTTTGACCACATTACGGTACTGGTTGGCACCATCCGATCAGTCTGAAAATTTGGTACATCAATTTTGGCATCAAATCGCATATTTTAATCGCTACCCACATTCATAATTCCAAAAAAACGTTTTTAAAGCCAAGTCTAATATATATACACTAGCTGACCCGGGCAAACGTTGTTTTGCCTTCAAATTTTATTTTCACTGCAAGTCTGGTTTCGTTGCAAAGTCATGGCATATTGATATTTCGAAGAGAATGAAAGGTTAGTGCACATAGCAATTATTGTTCAGATACCGGTATCGGGGTACTTAACGCCACTACACACTGATTAAAGACCCGACGCCTTCAGCAAAACGCAGCATAGGCTTATCGCGCTAATCTCTGTAGGGCAAAACACAAAAAAAACTAAATATTGGGCCAAACTATCGTACTTCAAACTACACAGAAACAGTCCTCACGCCCCATAGAGCATGTATATAAAGTTTGGTCGAAATCGGTGCAGTAGTTCCTGAGTTACGGTGCAAAAACACAAAAAAACGAAATATTGCGCCATCTGTCGGACGAACTTCAAAATACACAGAAACACTCCTCACGGCCCATAGAGCATGCATATAAAATTTGGTCAAAATCGGTTCAGCAGTTTTTGAGTTTAGCGATCACGAACATACACGTAATTTTTATATTTTTATATATTATATATATATATATATATATATATATATATATATATATATATATATATATATATATATATATATATATATATATATATATATATATATATATATATATATATATATATATATATATATATATATATATATATATATACATATGTCTACATACCTGGCAAAATCCAACTCCTTGCTAATAGAGTTCCAAGCAACTGCTCTCTTATATTTATTTCGATAAAACATTGAATTTTTATTATATATAATTTATACATAAAATTAATCGATAACTAGAACGCAAATTTTCTTAATGAAAAAAATATATTAAAAATTGACTTTAATATATTTGATCAATAAAAGTAGTTGTAAACTTTATTGCGAAAGGTTTTTCTTTTATTAAAAACTTTTAATGCAAAAAAAAGAAAAAATTAAAATCCATCACACAAATTTTGAATCGATATCATTGAAAATAATATATAATTTGTCATCCCTGGTTAACAGCATATCTGCGGGACGTACCACTATCCTCAACCTGTGAGGCGTCTGGTAGCATTCAGCTATACCTCCCATAGGCAGGGCAACAACATCAATGGTTGTGCCCAAATTGTTATATAAGATTATATATAAAAATTTTTTTTTTATATAAGTAGGGGTAACCCAATTTAACTGCAATTTTTCGAAACGGGCAAAAAGTAGCTGGAACTGGTTAAAATTTTCACAAAGGTGTCATAAAAGACTCAATGCCTAAGGAATGATAACTATTGCTGATTCATATGTTAAATTAAGTAAAGTTTTTTAACTTTTTTAAATTTTTACTAAAATTACTAAAGTAATTTTCCAGATTATTTGGAAAGGACACGAATCCTTGAAATTTAAATGACAAAATTTCGAGTTTGATTATAATTTATCAATTAAAATATGTGTTTTATAATAACTCTCTGTAGTAAAAGACTAGCGTCAGCTGGGATAGTTCTCAAAATTATTTTGGAAGTGACAAAATGACACAAAAATGTAAGTGTTTAAACATTTTAAGGTAAATGAAAGTACGTTGAAAAAATTTAACTTTTCCAAAGCAATAATTTACTTATTCAATAAATTACGAGTATGAACTTTTTTAATAATATATGTATATTTATATTCAGTAGTAATAAGGCGGGGAAGTACTATGTTAGTAGATTGGTACCAAAAGCCAACATCTTCTAGCGTGATCATTAAATATTTTTCTAGACATCCAAGAAAAATTATTATTAATACAGCGAAGAATCGTATAGAGAGAATTTCCATAAGAAAAATAAAGAAAAAATTGGGAATATTTTATTTGATAATAGTTTTCAAATACACAAATTTATAAATCGTTAACTTATGTATGTATGTACATATGTGTCAATAATATTTGAAAAATTAGAAAATTGAAATATTTTTAATAATATAAGATATAAAATGGCTCATAAAACATATGATACAGTAAGTAAATTATTCACTAAGACACAAGGTCAAGGAGAAAAATTTTATATTTCTAATGTAGTTTATAAGATACCATGCGATGGTTAGAATAATGATAACTGTGATAAAGTATATATAAGTATCACAAAGAATAACTTAAAGACTAGGCTGGAAGGACACAAGTCAGATAAGTATAAGAGTGTTTCAAATTCACAAAAAATACCTTTAACGAAACATGGTTTTAATTGCAATCATAATCCGGACTTTAAAAAAGTATCAGAGCTAAAGCTCGTTTATGAAATAAAAGATGTAACAGGTAGACTTAATATTGTTGGGTTTAATAAAACTCAGTGTTTAGTAATGTTCCTTTCGGAAATACTTCATGACATGAACAGATCTAACTGCATTTGGACTTGGACCGTCAGAGTGCGACGTTGAAAAGCTGAAAATGACCACTTGTATGCAAACTCAACTCTATCAACGTTTCGAAAGAGTTACACACTATGGCTTAGATTTCGATTCGTGAATTGGTTTGAAATATATGAGTAGCTTACGAGACATATTTTGACAACTAAGATTACTATCATTAAAATGTTACATAAGTACATTAATTTAATTGTTTTATTGGAACTTTAAAACTAAATAAATAAATATTTTTAATGTGTTTTATCACTCCTACTTTATTGCCAACTTCCCAGTAAAAAAAAAAAAAAACTTCACACGAAGTCATTCAAATACATAAGTATAAGTTCTCTTTTTAATTGCATATTCACTGAAAAGCTACATACACCGCAAAACTATTTTAAAGAAGAAAAAGAGAAAGTAATAAGAGAAATCTTAAGGACGAAAAAAGGGAAGTATAGTAGTTTAAGAAAATAAGGAAAGGAGAGCTTCATTTACTTGTTAAATGGCAACAAGTGAAACTTGCACCACAAAACTAAGGACACACCTACAAATATAAAAACTACATTTACTTTCAAAATTTACACAAAATGAAAGGATCTTTTCTTTAAAACACCCTTTAAATATCTAATCATGTAAATTCCATACAAACTCTCTCTCTTACTCATCCAGAAGGTGCTGCTTTACTTGTAATTTGTTTCGGATTTTATGTTTTTTTTTAACTTCCCATTAGACCTCAATGGAGTTGCGGCTAGGACTTTGAGATGGTGTTTCCAGCGTATATGTTGTGTGCAATAGAAACCATATCATGCCCATCCTTTCGTACAAATGCAACCCACATAATTTTCGATTTTCACTTTTTCATCGCAATCGATAATTCATCACCATCAAAGTTAAAAATGGAATCATGCCTTGTAAGAAATAATAATAGCCACTTAGAGCCATTTTATTCGCTCCTTCTTACAGATTATTTCTCTGAACGAGTATATCTATGAATTTGTATTGATCCACGCTTTATTAAATAGATATAGAGTTTCCAGCACACGACGAAGACACAGCACCCTCGTTTTCTTGATTGAAAGCTTGTCCTTTTCTAGGCGACACCGGAATAAAATGTTTCTTATTTTGATTCATCTTAGAAAATCATTTCGCTCTACAGTTTTTGAGTTTTATTTCAATTAATTGTTTTCAAAATTCCGTATTCTTCTTGCGTTTTTATAAAAATTTAATTTTTGTTTTATTGATTTATTCTTGGAGCAAATATCTTTCTATGGTCGCTTTATAATTATATCGATTCGCTTTTCCGTTTAAATTTTGTGGTTGAGCAATTTTTTAATTTATCTTTTCTTAATTTGTCTGTAGGATTCGTATACTTTTTCATACAAATGGATTATAATTTGTCTCTTATCAGTTGTGAACTGCTTATGTAGCACCAAAGTGAATTTGTGATAACAAATCTAATATATTTCCAAAAGCATTTTTTTAGTAAGGGCGTACTTTTCAAACTTCAGCTCTACCTGGGCTATAACATGGCTTTTGTTTCCCTAAAATTTCTATTTACACAATTATTCCTAATTTAAACTAAGTATCAGCGTTTTTAACTTTTAAATTAGAAAAAAAAACTACAATTGTGAAATAACGCGTATTTTTCCGAAAAAGTACCATCTTTTAAATTTTATGTGTCGGTTTCGTATGCAGTTTGATTTGCAGTACATATACTACACTCTCAATCTGACCTTATGAATGAAAAAATGGTACTTTAAGGACCAACAAATTATAGTTAAATAAATTTTTCACCCATTTCACAATTTTAATATATATACACACATATAGTTATTTATGTACATAATTTTTAAGTTGCGAATCCTCTCATGAAAAAATCCAAAATGGTTTTTATTATTAGCCCGGCTCAGTGTTTCTATCGAAATAAATATAATATAAATTTTCATTGCATTGTTGATATAAAAAACGTATTTTATACCAAAACGGCATTTAAAACCTTAAAAAAATTAAATCTTAGAAGCACTTTGTTTTATGAAACCCGAAATATTTTTTTTTTGCACGCTTATATTTATTTATTGTATCTTCACATCTGAACTAACAATAAGTATTCAAATCTTAAATATATAAATAATTATTAGGCCCAACCAGTGTCAGACATAAACTTAGTGATAATAATTAATAATACATTAGAATCGTATTTAGCATAAATATATTTTTAAAAAGTTTCATCTGGAGTGTTGCGTACTAAAGACGTAGTATCCCTCTTTTTTAAGCGGATGTGTCCAGTAAAGTTTAATTATTACGAGCAAGGGGCTTAGGATGGGACTCGAGTTTTGTTAAATATTTGCCTGCATATTTTGCAATTTCAGCGGTCACAAGTGGCATATTTAAATCACATGTAAAATTTAATTTTTGATGTACCATGGAGCCGATGTTATTAACCTTAAAATTTTGTTTTGCATACGTTGTATTCTCTCTATATTAGAAGCTGATGCAGTGCCCCATAGCTGAATTCCATAACACCATATGGGTTTCAAAAGCGACTTGTATATTAAAAGTTTAAAATCCAAACTGAGGGTTGAATTTCTACCAATCAGCCAAAGTATCTGAGTTGATTTAAGTTTTATGTGTGTTGGCTTAGAATCAATGTGGTGTTTCCATGTAAGCCGTCGGTCAAGATGTATACCAAGGTATTTCACCTGTGAATGTTGAGGAACAACTTGATTGTTGATACGAATGGGGGAACAAGTGTCTCTTCGTAGCGTAAATGTGACATGAACACACTTTTGTTCATTTACTTTTATTCTCCATAAGTTCAACCACAGTTCCAACAGGTTAATATGTTCCTGAAGGTATCGGGATGCCTCGTGAGGGTTTTCATGCATACTAAGGCAGGCTGTATCATCGGCAAATGTAGAAGTGAGTATATTACTGCTCAGAGGCATATCACAGGTATAAATCAAATACAAATATATATATATATATATATATATATATATATATATATATATATATATATATATATATATATATATATACTACTTCTACTTGTGTCCCACCGTTATATGGGATCAAAGCAATGTAAACCGGAGGCTCTTCAAGTCACAAGCGATAGAGCGTTCTTTATCATATATTATGGAAGAATTATTACAACTAACAACAACACAGCACTCAACAACCCACAGAAAACAAAGCAGTATAATCCGCTTATTTTTCACTCTTATTTGAAGGCTTTTTAAATCCCCGTTTTTTATACTCTACAATTATAATTCACCACTTTGGGTAATTACTTCAAATATTTGGTGCTTAAAATAATATTTTCTTAAAATTTCCGTCATTGAATTACCCAAAGTACTTAATGGCTACAACTCTGCAATTGTTATTATTCAGTTGCGCTTTTGTACTTGTTTTCTTTTTTATGTGATATATATATATATATATATATATATATATATATATATATATATATATATATATATATATATATATATATATATATACATATATATAAAGGTGTAAATATTTAAGTTACACATTATCATTACATAAGGACATTAGAGTTGTCCTTATTTTCTAAAATCAAACTTTTTCAGTGGGAACCTTTTTTTAAGTAAAGCATTACAAAACAATATAATTTGGTCTTCTCAGTATGGACTTTATTTGTAGTGATTTAAATTCTTTAATGTCATACGAATAGAAGAAAATGATGTCTGTCTACGTAAATTATATGTTGAGGATTAATTGAGCTTAATTGCTTATATTGTACTTGTAATTTCAATATATGTACGTTGAAATATAATTCTAATGTATACATACTTTCATTCTGAACAACCTGAAACATCAATTAGGAAAGAGATAATTTTAAAACATATGCCGTTATTAGTTACGCTAAACTATTCTTTCAATATGACTCCCCATTCAGGAGAGCCGTTCACAGGATCATTTGGTTATCAACCTATGCAATAAATACTTTTTTGGATTTAAATGTGTAGCTACGTTTGAAGTGTATAATTTCTTTGCTATATTAATAGCAAGAAAATTTAAGACTTCCGTAATTTTTCAGTCATTTTTGCTTTTTCTCCAAGATGTGCATAGTCATGAAAAAGGGGAAAGAGGATTGGCTCATCTGCCAAGTACCAAATATGATTTTTGGAAGGAAACGCCTTTAATAATATAATATTGTAAACAATCCCGAAATATAGTTCATTTTTATTTTGCCTGTAAACTCTATTACTCCTAATTTTATTACTTCTTCATTTTATTGTACTAATTATTGCTATTCTCTTTTTGAATTATAAAATGACATTGAATTGTCATTGAATTTAAATATTGAAACATACTTCTGAAATATTACGGCCATTTTTATAAGATTCATTCTGAAAAGTTTCATGGAAGAGTGAAGTTGTTAAATAAAGAACCATCTTTTTTTCAATTTCTAAAAACGAGTTTTTAATTATTTGGAAATAAATCAGAGATTTCCACAATATCATTCAATAAAATCCAAAATCCTAAATAATGCTTTCTCCTCAACTTCTGTTATTATGTATTCACTGTTTTAAATATTTAATTTTACGATTGAATAATAAATAGTGTGGTGCTAGAAGATATTTTATCAAATACGAAAGTTTAAACTTTGTCCATCAAAAATCTCAATTCTTCAAAGTGTGAAGAATCGCAATAGAAAATTGTTTACCCCATCCTGAAGAAATGTCAAAATCCTCGACAGCTGTTTCATAAGTAATAATTTCACAATATCGAATACTCGCAAGAGCATAATTAACGATTTTTTTAGCATTTATTATAGAAAAATTCCAATGCGCATTAATTTTCCAATTCCCAAAAAAATATTATCAGTCGTCGTGTAAAAAAGTTATTTTCGAATGTTCTATATCCTTTAAAGCAACATAGACGTATCTAAAATAAATAATAGACTTGGCAAAATGACAAAATTTTCCATTTTGAATTTTTTTGTATACGTAACTTCGACTTCAGATACAGCTCTGATTTTTAAAATAAAGAATTAGAGCTTAAGTAAATCGAATATTTTGATTTTTGCCAATAAGTAAAAGGAATATTTAATGTTGAAAAAGGCACTTTTATTTGAAAAACATACTACGGGCAAGTTACTTCTCATCGTGATGTGAAATGATTGAGTGTCTGAACGAAGAGAGATGACAACGAATAAACAAAAAAACCCATGATACAATATAAATTCTATATGGTGCGTACCAGCGTAGCTCTACCCAGAAATGTTCTGAAAATTTATTTTCGTTTTGGAAAATTTTAGACAGAGATCATGAGGGGAAGGCGTGCCACATCTGCCCACAAGTTGTCAAATTTATTAGATTCATATGAAATAAGCACAAATACGTCCTTTGATGTTGGCCTGTGAGAATCTAAATCCGGTAACACAATGATGATAACAATTCGTGTTTTTTTTAGTTGTGCCATTTTCTCATGAAAAATTAACATTTTTGTGGTTTCTTAAGGTGGATTGACCCATTCGTTCTGAACGAAATTTTCGTTTCGAATGCTTTTTTATATGTAGTTTGACGTCTCTCTTTTTGAGAGAGAGAGAAAGAAAGTAAAATTTGTGCGAAACAATTTTAGCTTGAATTGGTTTAATTTTAATTTTCGTCCGGAACAAATTGAACTGTGCTACCAGCTACATATATTGTTTATGCAAAATTGAAATGAGCTGCCACATCATATTATATGAACATATGTATGTATAATAATATACAGAGTATATTTGTAAATTTTTTATATTTATTTAACTCAATAGTTATTGGAACAAGCACACCACTTTTATTCATTTGTATATTTTTATTTTATAAAAATTTGTTTAATTTAGAACACTGCAAATTGCAATCATCTGCCACTGTGCTGCCTGCTTATAAAAGTAACACACATCATTTACAGAATTGTTCCATGTGGTAGCTTTGTTTCTCCAGAACATTTATTCGAAGTGGGTGAATCTTTTGTGAGCAAACTCTCAGTAAACTAAAATTATCTGACAACAAAAATTTCGTTCTGAACGAATGGGTGAATCCATCTTAACACACATCAATTAGAAAGTTGTTTCATGAGTGTTTGTGAGCAAACACTCAGAAAATTAAATTTGTTTCACAACAAGAATTTCGTTCCGAACGAATGGGTGAATCCACCTAAATGTGCATGAACTTATAATCACTCTTTAAGAATGTATTTTTTTCCAGTTAAAATATTAAAAATATAATTTAGATCTGCTTAAAGAGTTAAACCGTTTTACACTATAATACAAGTCTGTACATTTCGATTAAGTGTCTCTGCAAGAGGAAAATAAAAAAAACTATGATAAGATTGGCAAAAAATCTAACGTAAAATTACATTACGATTTTACATTATCACCATTCAAGAGAAATGAAAGATATGAGTAGAAAAAAATAATTATTGGTTTGTTTTTTTTCAATTTTACATTCTTCATTTGCTTTTGTAAAAATAAAACTCTGGTTGAATGAAAAATGCGCATGTTTAGGCAAATTTCATATTTCTGGCTGTATTATCTGTCATTTTTATCACAGATCTCGAAAAGTGTTAATACTCGGTATAATACTGTGAAAGCAACTTAACAGTTAATTAATTTTTTTTAAATAAATTAATTTTTATTTCAAAATATTTTTATATAAAACATATTCACAGCTTGTGATTTTTATTTTTATCTAATGCTAGAGTTAATGTCGACGTCGTTGACGACGTCTTAACGCCGAAATTGTGATGTTCGACGCAAATTTTCATTTTGCTGTTAATGTAAACGTCGTCGACGACGTTAAAGATGAATTCACCCATTCGTTCTGAACGTTCAGAACGATTTTTTTTATATGTAGTTTGAAGAAAGAGAGTAAATTTAATGCGGAACAACAACAATAATTTCGTTCAGAACGAATGGGTGAATTCGTTCACCTTAACACATCTGTTTACTACTGCATATACTTATCTCTCAGCTTTTCCACTCTCAGGCTTTTTCACCTCTCAACGCCGAAAAAGTTGAAACAGATTGAATTTTTCGGCGTCAAATTTCTTAAGTCGTTGAGATTACTTGCTCTCATATAATTTCATACGATTCAACTTTTTTTTGACATTTGACGCCGTCGACGACGCACAGAGGAATATTTGACCCAAAAAGCTGGCCAAAAAGGCAAAAATTAATTTGATGAAATCCTAAGAAGTAATTACGCAGATCGATAGAAAACAAAATTCTACATCATATCGTGCATTCTAAAGATTGTAAGTTAAGATTTGTAGTTGTGGGACAATGTTAAAGTCAGGAAAGTGAAGAAAATTGCATGCGTTTTTATTGAATTTTTTTGACTTCAAGATATTTATATAATATTTTTTTGTGGCTAAACGAATAGAGGTATTACATTGATTTTTTTTACCTGAAAGAATCCATCAGGAGCTATTTTTAATATTTAAAAAGAAAAAATTATCTCAAATATTTATTTTAAAAATATTAATTATAAAAAAAATTATACATACATATATGTATGTATATAAATTCTTACCAAAAAAAAAGGAAAGGTTTTTTGAAAGTGAGGTTAGCTGTTCTGCAAATAATGTTATATACCACAATAAAATATGAGATCTCTAATTTAAGAAAAAAGAAAAAAGTTTGCGCAAGTTTGCGCCATTATTTTTGGTGATTTTTTGAAAATTTTATCTTTTTTTCTATTTTTGCTCATAAGGCACTTTTTCTTATACTTTATTGTCGTCATAAACTTTTGTGTTTTTCGAATTATTGATGTGAAAAATTATTTAAATCACTTTTAACAACTACCAATGTGTTGGATTACCCGCCCTTAAAAAAGGAATTTCTTAAAATTCAGTTCTTAGTTCATAAATTCAAATTTACTAACTGTCTTATCAGGAATAATTATAAGCCAACTACACGCATACACACCTATTAAACTGTTTTTGTATACCTGCAGTCTATATAAGACTTGATCGTCTCCAGGACACTTTATCTATGTACTACATACCTAATTTAAAAGAGTTACAAATCAAAATTACATTTAAAAACGGTATAGGTATGTAAAAAATGCACCCAAGTATCAGGTTGTTAACCAAGTAAGGGGAAAATCCACTTTGAAAAATACACATACATATATGGCTTATTGCGCAGAATACTTATTATAAGAGTTTTGCAACTTTGAGAGATAACATGGAAATGAAGTTCTAAATAGGTTATTTTTGAGCAGTGGCCCTTTTTTAAGATGCAATACACAAAAAACACGAAAGATAAAAAGCCTTTTTCATCAGATACTATTAAACTACTTCTTCCTGATACGGATGATGCCGCCCATAATGAGACACGTATGACATGATCATAATTTGAACTTTTTAATGAGTTTAATTTTTTCATGTGATTAGTATTTAATAATATAAAATAAATATTAAAAGTGAATATGTTTTTGTTTATTTGGTTGTTTATCCCTTATAGGAAGCCAAGCTACGAGACCAATTTTTTTAATATTTAATATTATATATGTTCCCATCGATCCTATAAGGAGCATAGGGCCTCAATGAATTGGTTGAACCTATTCCTGTCTTGTGCCAACGCTCTCACTTCGCCCCAGGTTTTACCCATTGCAGCCAATTCTACATCGATTTGCCTTCTCCACTTATGAGCTGGACGTCCTCTTCTTCGGCTTCCCTGCGGGTTCCAGTCTATGGCATTTCTTGCGATGTCGTTCGTTGATCTTCTTAAAGTGTGTCCAATCCAGCGCCATTTACGTCTTTTTATTTCCGTGGCCGTGAGTTGTTGGTTGGATTGTTCCCAAAGCCTGCTGTTGGACACCACTCTAGGCCAGAATATTCTCAATATTCTGCGAAGACATTGGTTCACAAATACCTGGATCTTCTGTATATCTCGAGGGGCAGCATTCCATGTCTCGCAACCGTAGAGCAGAGTAGTCTTGATATTTGTGTTAAAGATTTTTAACTTTGTGCGCTGAGAGAGTGAAGACGAATTCCAAATAGGTCTTAAACGACCGAAAGTTTGTCGCGCTTTCAGTACACGGTTTTCAATGTCTTCACTTGACCCGCCATTTTTGGAAATTATGCTCCCAAGATAACAAAACTGGCTGACATCTTCTATTTGGACATTTCTTATTGTGAATAATTCCTGAGACGACGCATTAACTCGCAGTGTTTTGGTTTTAGCAGTGTTGATCTTGAGTCCAGCCGCATCTGTTTTTGTCGTTATACTACACAGGTTTGATGCAAGATCTGAGAAGCTGTGAGCCAATAGACAGATATCATCTGCGTAATCAAGATCGTTTAAACGGCCTTGCAGCCCCCAAGTAATTCCCTTTCCGTTTTGCAGCGCGCTTTTGAGAATTGTGTCTAAAACTATATTAAATAGAAGTGGTGATAAGACGCATCCTTGGCGAGCACCGATTTCCACTTTTACCGTCCTGCTTAACGTTTTACCATGTTTAATTCGACAGCTGGCATTGTGGTAAAGACACCGAATAAGTGAGATAAGTTTAAGAGGGACGTTTTTGCATCGTAGTGCGCTCCAAATCACATTGTGATTTAATTTATCGAAGGCTTTTTCGAAATCGATAAAGCATATATAGAGTGGTGATCGCCATTCAACAGATTGTTCAACGATAATACGGAGACTGTTTATATGGTCAATAGTGGATTTGTGAGGTCTGAATCCCGCCTGTTCCTGTCTCAGTGCCGGTGTTACCCTAGCGGAGATTCGTTTGGCAATTATTTGGGCGATGACCTTATTGATCATACAAAGCAGAGTAATACCACGCCAATTATTTAGGTTCGTAAGATCTCCCTTCTTCGGAATGTTTATTATTATGCCTTCTATCACTTCGTCAGGCAGATTTTCATTTTCCCAAAAAGTGCGTATGATTGGGTGGATTATTTTGGCGCTTGTATAAGGGTCAGCTTTTAATAATTCAGCAGGGATTCCGTCTATACCAGGTGATTTATTGGTTTTAAGACTATTGATTGAGTTTATGATCTCATCAACGTTGGGGCAAGCGGAAGATATATCTGGGTCATCTGCGTGTGATTCACATTCACAACCAATCTGAGCGCTGTGTCCATTTGAGGTTAGCATTTCACTGTAGTAATCTGCCCAGATATCTACCTGTTCCTCCGAAGATGTTGCGAATTCTCCGTTCCGTTTTCTTAAAGGCCTCTGTGACGTTACGTGCCCATTAGTGAGTTTTCGCAAACACCTGTACATATCACTAGTGCGATGCATTTCCGCTGCCGCTTGAGCTTCCTTGCCGATATCGTCGACCCAATTGCGTTTGTCGCGTCGTGCGCTTCGTTTTACAAGTTTGTCGAGATCGTTGTGCTGTGTTTGAAGTCTAAGTTTAGCTCCACGAGTTTTTGCTCTATTAAGGTCAGCCTTTACCAGCTTGCGTTTTTCGATAATGCTCCAAGTCTCATCTGATATCCACTCTTTCCTCAGGTTTTCTTTATAGCCGAGGATGTCTATAGCCGGGTCCATAAAAACCGATTTCACTCTTTCCCAACATCTTAAGTCATTCTCATGTGATTCAAGAAAATTTTGCCTTAATGTTTCGGAATATGTAGAGGCTGCTACTGGATTTTTTAAGCTTTGCACATTGACAGGTCTCGTATTGCTGTTGTTGTTGCTGTTTCGTATCGCCGCTAGTTTTATACGTATTTCTGCCACAATTAGGTGATGATCGGTTGCCATATCAGCGCCTCTGCGATTTCGTACATCCAAAAGAGATCCTCGCCACTTGCTACTTATTGTCACATGGTCGATTTGATTCTCTGTTCTTTGGTCAGGAGATACCCAGGTTACCTTATGTATCCTTTTGTGCGGAAATACGGACCCACCTACAACTAAGTTGTTGGATGCACACATTCCCAGAAAAAGTTCGCCGTTCTCAGTCTTGTGTCCAAGTCCATGGGTGCCCATGGTTGACTTTAAGTTGGTGTTGTCGGGCCCGATTTGGGCATTGAAATCCCCCATTACGACTAGTATGTCACCGCATTTACTTTCGCTTATTGCCTTGTCAAGAATATTATAGAATTCTTCCTTACTAGCGCGTTCGGCAGCATCTGTAGGGGCGTAACATTGGATGCATGTAAGATTCCGTGCGCGGGTGCGGAACCTCACAGATATTACTCTGTCAGAAAACGGCTTCCACGTAATAAGTGCCTTTTTCGCTTTTTTTGTCAAAAGGAATCCAACACCATTTGATCTGGGTAGATTTTCAGGTTTGCCCGAGTATAGGAAGGTGAGCCCGTTAGATGTTGTGTGTTCGCCCACTCCAGGCCAACGAGTTTCGCAGATTCCTACAAAAAGAAGGTTGTAATCATGTACTTCTTTGCAGAGCTGTGCTAGGCGTGATGGTTCTAAAAGCGTTCGTACATTCCAGGATCCAAATCGTGTCCTTGTTTTCATGCTAAATGTCGTCATCGATAGATCGGATAGTTCATTTATGTTGTTTGAGGTTTCGTTAATCATTATATTTCGGATGAATAAATGATTAGTCTACTGCATCCTAGTCTGATTTAATATTGGGTAAATTATAATTTTGACAAGGGGGTCATTGTAACATCCATAAAAGGCTATGTTTTACTTCCCTGTATCTACACAACTACAATAGTTCGACTATCTAAATTTAATTTGAGTTGCCATTAGAATAAAGTACTGTTGCAAGCCGAATTTTGGTGGAATGCGAGGGGGAGACCGGCATACGTAATAATAAATAATTTTTCTAAAAATACACAACAATCGTGTAGCGCGGCATACCGTGTACGGATAATAAATTAATATATATATATATATATATATATATATATATATATATATATATATATATATATATATATATATATATATACATATATAAAATTAAATTCTCTTCAAAAAGAAAAAAATCTAACAAAGTTATAAAAGGTGGGTGCGAGGTTGGTCGGTGGGTGGTGGGTAGTGGGTGTCAAAAATAACACTAACCCAATAATAACCTGCCAATAAATTTTTTCTATCAAACTAAAGCTAAAACTATCAAAAAAGTTAAACTTTTAAAACAAAACACACGCTTAATAATTTTGGCCAGCTTTTTGGGTCAAATACTCCTCTGTGCGACGTCGACATTAACTCTAGCATCAAGCTAACATGTGCACTCGCCAAACTAAAAAACTAAAGAGCATAAGAAAACAAGGGACATGTCTTATAAACAATTGTTTGATGAAATGTCCATCAATGCTATAAAGCAACACACATTAAAACATACATACACATGTAGAAAGTGCGTCTTAAAAAATTGTTTGAAAGTATGTTATTTATTTTAGTTCACAACACATTCCAGAAAAATAAAATCAAAAAACTAAAAGAAGTATGTATATTTTCATAAAATTTACATATGTGGAAATAAGCTGCGTAGACGCCAATGTTACCGATTGTTTAATTGTAAGGTAAGAATACGTGTTCTATTGTTGTACAACTGCTACTACACTGATTCATACCGAATTATAATGACATTATTTTAGAAAATTCAATTGTGTGCTTACAATATGTGTATTGTATGTATGTACTTATATATGAAACAAAGTTGTAATAAAATAAAAGCTTATGTTTGATAACTATAAACTATTAATATTCTATTTTTTGTTGTTGGCTTAGCTAGGTATATGCCTGCATTTCATTGGCGCTAACCAAATCATCAGTACCCTTGTAGCCAAATCATGATTGAAAGCATTCAAAGCTCGTATACTTATGCCACAGACTACAAACACTATATGAGAATTCAAACAGAACTCAATCATATTTTTCTATTTGTAATCAACAAAAACACAAAAGTATAAATAGCTTTAGAAAGCTTTTGTACAATCACAACACAACAAACAATTATAATTGACTTGCGTCTTTTTGTTTTTTCTTTTTATGCCTTTCTACAATTAATCGCCCTTTGGGTGATAATGAAAGTATTTATAAGGCAATGAAAAAACAAAATTTATAATAACAATATTTATCAAATTCGTTATTCGAGATATTCTCCAAAATAACCATTTTAATATTCTATTGTTTGTTGTTGGCTTACCTAGGTATGTATATGCCTGCATTTCATTGGCGCTAACCAAATCATCATTACCCTTTTAGCCAAATCATGATTGAAAGCATTCAAAGCTCGTATACTTATGCCACGAGAGAGCTGTTCCCCAGCCCAAAGCTGCTTTGCGACTGGTAAATCAATTCATCACATTCGAGTTAATATACATACATATTAAAATCCGGATCTCAAATAGCATATTTCTTGTTAGTGTTAAAGTGTTAAATAACAAAACAAGGATAAATCATTTTGGATTTTTCTCAATTACTTTCAATTACGATTATTTTTTAATGAACTTATGCAAAGAAATTTCATAAATCTAATAAAATGTTGTTGTACTTGAGATTTGTTTGGCTTGAAAGTCAAATTTCCACATGCAATTACGATTATCAGAATGAAAATCCGAAGAGTCCGAAAAAAACTTTTTATATGTATGTGTGTTTGTTTGTGTGAATGGAATACATCTGATGGAATAACCGGCAAACAACATGTACCAAAATATGGCCAATTAAAAAAGAGTGTTCAGATAATGCACACTATTGCACATACACAAACGCACTCGCACTAGCGCTTCTAATGTTTATGATTATTGCCCGTGTTGTAAAAATGTCATTGTAGTGTTTATCAAAAGGGCGAGACATTTGCGGGTTTTCCATTGGGCATTGAAAATCATTCTTGGGATTTTAAGTGAGATTTAATTACATGTTCATACTACCTGCGTACTTTTGTTAAATATAAGTACATATATACATACATACATACATATACATATACATACATATATTTTGAGTGGGTTTGATAAAGTGTTTTCCCACTTGAATGGAAATCCACACGTAAACTTTGTGGAAATTCTTGGTGGTTTCCAATGGATTTTTTGATTGGTAGGGAATTTTGCGATATTTCAGGAACTTAGTATTTGATTATTATTAGCATCAAAACTCTTGCTAAGTAAAAATAAACAAATACTATAGAAAAAATATAAGTAATTTACATGGCCTAGCAAAGCAAATTATTCGTAACAATATGATTTTTGTAATTTTTATATAAGAGCCAATTTGATTCCTTGATTGACAATCAGACTCGTTTTTTACGACACTACAAGTTGCACTTGCCGCGATGTCCTTAGATTATTGAATTTATCTTCTGCAACTTTATATTTATTTATTTATATAATTTAATGCGGCATGATTTTTCAATTGTCTTCGTGCTTAAAGATAATAACATCATGTTATAAGAAAATGGCAATGAGCATGTCCTTAGTTTTGACCGTTTTGTTACTACACTGACCAGCAATAGAGAATTACCTGTTTTAAACAAGAGAACTCCACTCAGAGAACATCCAATATATAGTACAGTCGAACTTCCATAACTCGAATCACCATTATCCCAAAAAAAACTTCGACTTACGGAGACTTCGAGTTACAGAATTTTTTGTCAAAATAGAATAAAAGGTTTTTGTATCATGTATTTTTATTTAAAATAACCTCTAATGGAAAACTACATATGTAGTTCAGATATCAAAAGAACAAGCATACGTACTCATATACATACATACATATGTATATATGTAATTACAAAATTACAGTTAAGTAAAATATTCTGAAATAAGTGACTGATATTTTACTTTTTTTTATTATTTTCAGTAAAAAATATATCTCATGTACTTAAAGCTTTGTAGTGCTCATCAGTTGTTGCCATAATAATAAAAAAATCGATTTCAACATTTATCATCTAGCCCGAATTATGCATAGAACTGATACTTAAGGCTGGGGCACATAGAATCCGTCATCCGTCATCCTTCGACTTTTTCAGCTGACGTTAACGCAATGACGGATGAGGTTGGCACAATGAGTACTTTGTTAACGTGTAGAAAAACAGTTGTTTTTTTTTACATGTTTGAAACATTTCTTTTTATTAAAGAGTAAAAATTTTCTATGGATTTTGAAGAAATTACGGAGTTTATTTTAATTATAATTTTGCTTTATAAAGCTCAAGCTGTCTTGATATAATGGATAAAATTCGAAGATTTTTGGTCAGACCCAAAAAATCAACTGTTAATTAAAACAAAACATACCAAAAAATCAACTGATAGTTGTCAAAGTACTCAACGTACGTCAAAAGTTAAAAGTTGCCCAACTTTCATACGTTGCGTTGAAGGAGACGTACTGTATGTAACCAAGCTCGTAACAAAACCTGTATTTTAACTTAGCTGTCAGTTGAAAAAGTCGAAGGATGACGGATGACGGATTCTATGTGCCCCAGCCTTTACTTACGCAAACAAATTTGTAATTCCCCGAAAAAAAATGCACAAAAATAGCATGTAAAATTTACAAACCAGCTCAAGCAACAAAAGAGTGTAAAACAAACAAACCATTACTAAAACAAAAACAAAAAACCATTTAAATAAGCAAAATTCTTCGAGTTATAGAATTCATGCGTATGTTTTTTGTTCGAGTTATGGAGAACTTCGACTTATGGAAGTTCGAGTTACGGAAGCAAAATTGTATGTAATTTGTTCTTCTAACGCTACTGCCAACCAAATTAGTTCGACTTAGAGAAGTTCGAGTTATGGAAGTTCGACTGTATATTGAATTTAAGTCTTTGAGAGCAAATAAATTTCACTCAATCAATGACAGCCTGATCCTTCAGTATTATGCTTGTCTTGTGTCAACAAGTGGCGCAAAAAATTTCATGATTTGAATTTGACACTTGTGATGTACTTAGATTTACAGAGAATTAGTTGTCAATAAGTCATGAAGCGATACATACTTCAGGAATAATCTTTTTATGAAAATAGAGCACTTTTTTCATTTATAACAAAATGACAAATTATGTACATTACTTTGCTCCAACTTGTATAAAAGTTAAAAAAAACTGAGCAGCCTCACTTATTCCTTTAATAAGTATTATATTTTTTGGATTAAGTTTCTTCTGGGATAGCATGGACCCGCAAACCTTTTACGATATCGATTTAGGATATTTATTTATATTTATGATATCGAATAATATATACACATATACATTGAATTATCTGCCAGAGAATGACAAGTCGCAATTAATTATTTGTAAATACGTTTGCGTTAAATTATAAAAAGTACTTATATGTAACTTCCGTAGAAAGATCATACATTTATAATCAAGCAATTATTGCCTACTACTTACTTAAGGTTTTACTTCTTTGTGAAAGGGATAGGGTAGAGAGGACATTCCGTGAAATTAGAAGACAAAGAGAGCTTAATTTCTTTTTTAGGTTGGGTTGATTGGAGGTGTGTGATAGCCCATGTCATACGACATACACTTAAGCCAGTGAAGGCTTGTTGTGCGCTCCCTTTAACTATCAAACACAAACTGCTAGAGTTCTGCGGCAGGATTCAAACATGCGACCTTCGCACTACGAGTCTAGTACACTACCTACTAGTCTACGAAGGCCAGTTTAATTTCTGTTTTACTCAACTATTCCGCTTTGTTTATTTTTTTATATGAGAGTTGCAGGTCTCTTATGTTAGGTAGACGCATTAAGTCTCTTAAGCTGTATGTGTATAGCCATTTTATTGATTGTTTTACGTTTTCGACGATTCTGCTAACATTACCTACGAAGGAGGGCGCCGTGATGTAGTGTACATTAGTGCAGAGAGTTTCCAATCGCTGTTGCTCTTAAGTGACCACTGTTATGTCTTCATCAATTAAACAGTCCATCAACAACACAACGCCACACTAAGTAAATCGGAAAAATTCGAAAAACAATTTTAAAGGCTTATCTTGAACAAGGATCGAACCCAGGTTCTCAGTCATAAATACTAAATAAGTTGTTGGACTCTATATACCGCTAAATATCAGTAGTAGCCAATCATCCTCTCCATTACTTTTGAAACTGCAGAGCAACCTGCAATTGGGCTGTAATTTTCTTTCTTTCTGGGAATTGGCGTTACATTAGCAAACCTCCAGCACACTGCAAACATGGTACAGTGTAATAAAAAAGTTGGCTAATGATTTAATGCTTTTCAATCATGATTTGGCTAAAAGGGTACTGATGTTTTGGTTAACGCCAATGAAATTCAGGCATATACCTTTTGATGAAATTAACTTAATCTGTAATTATAGATTTAATTGGAAAAAAATTAAAAGTTTATTTATTATTTGTCTATGGAATGTTTCCTTAGAGACAACACATTGTGTACAATTAAATACATACGCATGAACATTAAATTTATCATGAGTTCATGACGTTAGGACTGTAGGAAGCTAATAAGAGACGAGCCGAATATAAAGACAACTTGCTTGGTTAAGATTAAATATTCGAATGTATAACAGCAGGATACAATATTATCGATTCATATTCTATAATTAGACGTGCAAGTGTTACCTAAAACTTTTACGTAATATACGTATCATTAAATTCTTAAGCGCACCGTTTTATATAGCCAAGTACAGCCTTGGCCCTAAATGCTTCAGTTGTTATATGTGAAGTAAAGTTCACTTTAGGGTAAAATAATATACCAAAATGTATGAATCTGTCTACTGCCTCCACTTGGTAATCTTCCAAAAAATAACTTGTGGCAATCGGGTTATTTCTTGCAAAGCCCGTTAGTTTACATTTCTTCAAATTAAAGTTCATAGAATGCCTCCAAGTCATTTCTCAGATGTTGATGATCAATAAATTGGTCACAGCGCAAAAAAAAACTTTGACGTCGGCAGCATACATTAAAATAATTGATAACCTTACTTAGGCAAGTCATTAGTAAACAGTGAGAGGAGTAACAGCCCAAGATGGCTTCCCTGTGGTACACCAGAAAGAGCATTTATAGTCTTAGAAATGCTGTTTTTAAAGCGAATTGTTTGCGTACAGCCGGTTGAACACGAGTATATCCACTTTGTGGTAACCACAATTATTAATTCATTTGTAAGGAGTAAATGGTTGCCTGAATCGAATGCCTTTCTTAAGTCCAAGACATATTCATACCAGGTAGATTCGCGCCAATTCGCTTTGAAAAATTACTTGTTTGTATGTCAAAATCAGTTGTGACGTCAAGTCCATGTACATGCACATTTTGACGAATAAAGAATCAATTGTGCGTCAGCGAAACAAATTAAAAAATAAAATAAATAAAATTTGCTTCAAGTTTATATATTTAAAAGACAAAAATATATTTAAAAATTTTTCCATAGAACACACGAACGCATATTGATAAATTTATTTATTTATTTGATTTTAGTAATATTTTTTACAATACAACGCAAGGCATTTTCATGTGGGTTGATAACAAGAGAAATAATTTTATATAAAGAAGACTAAAACCACATACATATAAACAAACTTTGACAACAAAAAAGGTAAAATACAAGCTGCAAAAAATAGTCACCTGAGCTGTTAAGAGTACCTGGTATAAATATCCCTTGCTAAAGTCAGTGTAGATAACATCTGTTGGAATTCATCTAAAAAATCTACGGTTGTAAAAGGATTCATTTTGAAATCCATAATGATAAGAAAATTTGATACTTTGTAATACAAATGATCTGCAATCAATTTTTCAAGGTGTTTAGGTATAACCCTTAGTTTTGCGATTCTTTGTTATGTCCTAATCTCAGATTTGTTATCCGTTTTAAATGATGGAACAATTTACGATTCCTTTCACAGGTTGGGAAGGTAGCATTATTTAATAGATATATTGAACAAAATTGTAAAAGGGAAATCTGAGGCATCAGCACATTTGATGAAAATATTGCTGAGAATTTTATCAGGACATTAGTTGTAAGAGAACATAAGCTTTCTTAGACCATTTGAGACTGGACATATGTATACTAAGTAAAGTTAAGAATATTGTTTAACTTTCAGTCAAGGGGAACTGGATAATTGTGCATGTCATCCTAAGCTGCATTCGTCAAGCTGAAATCGATAAAAAACTAGACCAAAAGAAACATCTTAGTGGCTTTTTAATTCTCCTGCATTCTTATACTCATATTTTTACTGGAATTATTTCAGGATATTGTCGTGAAGTTATGTTTCCTGTCAAAGCTCATGTATTAATGAAAAAAACTGCCAGGTCCTCCCCGCCACAATATATTATTCATACATTTTATCAAATGACGACCAATGATAAAAAAGACTTGAAGTTTGTTGTTTTGTTCCGGAGTAAAAGAAATATTCAAGCTCAAACACTTCCTGAATCAAATAAAAAAATAAATTTTTAAAAATTATAGTTGTTATTTTACCCAATTTTTTCCACTTTGGAGGATTTTTTGGAAACGATGTTTAATACCCTAGTTTTTTTTATTCTAAAGCGCATTTAGTGCTGTTGATATTATGCATTTTCAAGTTTACTGCAATTTGTTGGTACAATTGATGTCAATTAGGAAAAATTTTACCATTTACACGGCACAATATACATAATATTTTCATATCCTAACAGTGCCAAGAGCCTCTAATAAGTGCAGTAACTTGTCTTGAGTTGATGTTGTTAGTATAAAAGATCGGCTTTGTAGTGGCAATAGACTAATAAATAAGAGGAAACACCCGGGTAAAGGTTAAAAAGATTAGGAGCCATTATTACGACTTGGCGTTAGTGAAAGGTAGGATCTCATCGGACGGATGTGATCCGTTAACTTAAAGTGAGCGATAAGTTAAAGGCAAGATCATCGTATCTGTAAGTTGTAAATTGTAGTGCTGTCTACTGATTAATTACAGCCGTACAATTTTAAGATCGCTCTTTCGTCGGTTGAGTTAAAGCTTCCGTGGAAGATATTTTGTATTAAGAATCATTCAATTTTTTATAAAAATAAAAAAGCACATATGAACATACTTTGAAAAGTAAGCTTTTATTATTACAGTTAAGCTTTAATATGTTGGTTAATCTATCTAGTAATGAATGTGTGGAACGAGTATGTAAATTCAATTATGAACTTAGGGCCAGTTCATGACTTCGCATTGAAACTCAGTTCGTCAGTACAACTCTAAATGGCACTTAAATAATATTTAAAAAGTGTCCATTGAGGTGCATTTAGAGTCTGTCTGAATTCTAAAGGATTAGGATATGATTCTGATGGCTGGAAATAATTTATAGACCATTTTTTGTGGCAATTGTTAAAGTTTTCGTCTTTGAGAAAACTTAATCTTGGATAAACAGTCTTATAGTTTCGTGGTTATATAAAAATAAGTTCCGGTGAGGAAGACGTAAGTGACACAGCATTTGTTCAGATATTAGGAACTGGTACTACTGGCAAAATATACTATACATTACTTATAACGGATTTTTTGAATTTACAACGAATATTTTGTTGACACTTGTTCTCAAAATAGACACCAAGTATTGTTTTTTTCATGCGTTCTTTTTATTAAATGGATGCAACCAAATATTAACATGAAGTTGGCTTTTAATACATTGTTAACAACAAATTTATTTGTCCGGAAAAAATTCTTTACGAGAAAGGTTTAACCTACAGTTTTACATATAAAAAGTTTTGATTTGATTAAAGTTTTGAAAATATGAATATATCTGAGAATGCACGAAAAATATATGTATAGCGTGAGCTCAATAATGAATTCACTCACCCTTTCCGCACCACTAAAGTCCTGAAAACAAAACAGGGGAATATTCATTATTCGAGATATTCTCCAAAATAAATATTGCAAATCGAACAAAAGTTGTTTGCTGTGTTGTTTGTATAAAAGTTTTCTAAAACTATTATGCGAGTCAAACCTCCTTCCTACGAGCCGCTTCTTTAGATTTGGAAACAAAAAGTAGTTCCTCGGGGCTAAAGGAGCAATTCGTACCCTAATTCATGGAATTTCGCCATGGCAACTGCACATGTGTGCTCCTTTGAATTGCCGTAATGGAAAACAACTTTTCTCTTGGTCAAATGTGATCGCTTTATTTTCAAATCGTTGTTAAATCGAGTAATTAAGCTGCCATAATATTCTCCACAGAATGTTTTACCCTTTTGAAGTTAGTAAATGTTGATTATATCGGGTGCATAAAAAACGATCGCCGTGATTTAATTGGCTGATAAACTCACCTTGGCCTTCTTTGGGCAGGAAATCCACAACCTCCACAACAAAAACTATTGAAGCATCAATATTAGAATTTAGGAGGCCAATATTCTAAAGAAGTGATCCAGTTGTGACTGCGCTGCAATTAAAAATGGAGGTTTAAGTAATTTTATATGTTTATACTTCTGTCATAGTTCTCGTTCCTATAGATTTCACTGATATTGAACGAATGGTACAGTTGGTGGAAAATGCTCGAGAATGCCGAGCAGATAAATTGGATGTGTATGTATGTATACAGTTAATATAGCGTGGCTGAAATAGATGCTTAAGGTGCTAAAAAAAGGCTGTAAGCGAGGCACTTAGCAAACAGCACACGAAAGAATCTTGTATAAAAGTTGCGGACGCTAGAAATTATATTATTGAGATTTTTGCCCAAAAAAATAAAATTTTTGTTTACTTCTCCGTTGTATTTTTACAACTGACTCATTTTTATTGTTTCTTTTACTTAAATATTAATTAAAATACTTTTTAAAGTCTGTTTTGTCAATCAAGCTATTTTTTAAGCACAAAACATTTATTAAAGTATTTCGGGGAATTTGTCTGTGTTCACTGATTTTGGTTCCCCAATATTAATAGTGTTCGATTGCATTTTCGTGGTGGGAACGGAAATGCAATTTTGCTAATAAGATTTCAAAATATCAGAAACCAAAAATATTTATTGTTGATTTGAATTTTGGTAATGAGAACGAACCTGTTTGTAAAATCTTTAAATTGTTTGCAAACTTACAAAATGTTAATATATCGTTTTCCCATTTTGTTGAGCTATTATAGTAATTTTCAATTTCAACATCAATAATTTTTTTTGTGATTTATTCTTTTTGAATTGTATTCATCTCTATACTCAGCGAATTCTTGGTTTTCGTTTTGTGTTAAGATGTTATGATAAAAAATTTCAATAGTGTTTTGCTGATATTTTTTGCATATACAATGACACAAAAAATTTATTTTTTTACTGAATACATATTTTACACCTACTATCATTTCGTGTTTTCGTGTTTTTCTTGCTCAACAAGACACGACACGAACACGAAAGAAATCTATTTTTTCAACACGAACACGTCGTGTTGATCGTGCATGTTTCGTGTCACGAAAAAAACACGACTCGCGCCCATCTCTACGACAGCTGTTTTCTTTGAAACTATCGAAAAATTTTTTAACATTTCATAGTGCTACCATATTTTCATTGCTATTTAATAGCAAGAATTATTTAACACTGAAAAACTGAAGCTGTATTTAAATACAATTTAAATTTATGTTAAATTTAACTAATTGCATATTTAAATATTAAGTTAAAAACTGGGCATTAGAGCAATTACAGTATCAATACTATAGCTTATAAATTTTATTTTTCTATCATGCCTTATTATTTGTTTTAAGTTTTCTTCATAATTGGTTTGTTAGTTAGATACATATAAAGATCCTTAAAATTTAAGTCTACAAATGTTTTATTTTCCTTTATTTTAGTTAGAAGATGTGACTGTATAACTTTTTCTTTAAAGAATAGTTTATAGTTATAAAATGTCTTATTTCCTATATACATACATATAGTTCACAATTTTCAAAAATTATTAGAAATGTAGAACTTGTATTGTTTTGTTTATTGTTACAATCATTGGTTAAATTTTCAGTCTTGTTGAACCTTCGTAGTAAACAAACAAAAAAAATATTCGTAATAAGTACTGATTTTGTTCAATTTGCTTTATTTGCATTAATAATATTTTTCGTATAATCTGAAACAACAAGAACAAAAAAAAACCGCAAAGTGACTGGGGAATACTCTGCATGAGTACCTCAAAAGTAAACAATTGTGAAGTGAGTTCTAACGGCAGAAATGCCTATTTTACTGTGAGTTCTGAACCTCTTAATGCAAACAATAAAAACAAAAAATCTGATGATAGTCTTTTTCTAACGGCAAAGCCAATTTTACGCGAGCGATCAACTTCGCTTACTCCAATGCCAAGTAGTGATTCGTTAACATTACCGCTGCCTAGTACTTCTCTATTTAAATCAGCGCCATTATCCGCTCCGGGCTCGTGTTCATCACTTAACCCAGTTATCACAATGGACGATAATATTCAAAAACCTAAAGTGCCTGTCGGAATGGACAGATATGTAACGGTGGAAAGCGCGGGTGAAGCCCAAATTCATCTAAAATCTCATCGGTTCCCAAGATATCCAGGGATAACGACGCCGCCACAGTTAACCGTCAAAACCGTTTTAAAATATTGCAGGATGACAATGACAAACCCATCCTCGAAAAAAACCTTCAAACCACCACCCATCTATTTGAGGGAAAAAAAATTCAAACACCCTTATTAAAAAATTAATATCGGTCATTGGTGAAAAGGCATTTCACATTGTTCCAATAAAACGTGGTAACATTGATGAAACTAAAATCCAAATATATGAAGAAAAAGATTTCCGCAAACTGGTTAATGAATTGGAAAAAAATAAAACAAGTTTTTACACATTCCAACTTAAGAGCGCCAAGGGCCGACAGGTCGTATTGAAGGGCATAGATTCTTATGTTGTTCCTGCTAAAATAAAAGATGCTCTCACCCTGAAAGGATTCAAGGTTAAAAAATATATCCAACATAATAAACAGGGAGAAGATCTCCCAACCCCTATTTCGCGTTGAACTGGAGCCAAATAATTTATTATTGAAGAAAAATCCCATTTATAATTTAAAATGTCTCTTATACCGAAAAATCCCAAGCGTTCAGGACCCGTACAGTGCCATAATTGTCAAGAATATGGCCATACGAAGACTTATTGCAAATTACCTACTGTTTGTGTTGTGTGCGGTGAATTTCACGACACTGCTATTTGCAATAAGCCGAAAGATCAGAAGGAGAAAAAGTGCAGCAATTGTGGAGGTAATCACACTGCTAACTACAGAGGATGTCCTGTATACTGTTTCAGGCTATGAGTCAAAAGCCTAAAGAAACCCTAGCGCAAACACGAAATACGTACTCCGCTACTTATCCTCCCATGGCCCAACCAATCTCTACACAAGTATCGTATGCTGACGCTGTGAAGATCAACTCTGTTCCCATGCAAAAAGTGTCGCCACCAAATAACACAACAAATGCAAACGCAAGCTTTAATTTCAATCGCCTTGAAGCTACTATTGATAATCTGGTGCAAACTATAAACAATTTTACAACAAATATGACTAGCATGATGCAAGAAATGCTGCGAATGCAGAACACACTGCTTCAGGCATTAGTTAACAAGCCGTGAAACGTTAAAAGTATGTTTCTGGAACGCAAACGGCATTCGCCAACACAAATATGACTTGAGCACTTCCTCACGGTAAAAAATATTGATATAATGTTGGTATCTGAGACTCATTTGACTGCGAGAAGCCTTTATAAAATGAGTGGCTACACCTTATATGATACAAAGGAACCGAGAGGAAGAGCATGCGGAGGATCAGCAATTCTAATAAAGTCAAGACTGAAACACTACATTCTTGGGAACATTTGTAAGGACCATCTGCAGGCAACAAATATTTGCATCGAAAATTTTTGTAAAAATTTCGTGATATCATCAATTTACTCCCCTCCCAGATTTTCAATCACTGAGGATCAATATGAGGATTTTTACAAAACTCTTGGACCTTGTTTCGTAGCAGCTGGGGACTACAATGCAAAACATACGTTCTGGGTATCGCGTCTTATTACACCCAGAGGTCGAGCATTGTTCAACACAATTTCGAAAATGGGTTTGGATGTCATTTCGAGCGGGGAGCCCACTTACTGGCCTACTGACATGCAAAAAATTCCGGATGTTATAGATTTTGGCGTCATAAAAAATGTCTCTAGGGCTTTAATTCATTTTGAAACTTCTCATGATCTCTCCACCGACCACTCTCCCACGATCGTTACAATTTGTAGCCCACTAAGAAGTGACTTACCTCACCCATATGTGAAGATGATAAATCGTGTTAACTGGCTGGGGTTCAAAAAATATCTCAGTAGTCATTGTACGGAAAACATCAGGCTTAGAACTCCCGATGATATTGAACTTAACATTGCCAATCTTACCGAAATTATTAAACAGGCTGCTAAACATGCCACTACTTCCTATCCGCAGACTGGGTTTAATAGAATTTATTCTGCGGATATTGAACGTCTCGTATGTGAAAAAAGAAGAGCTAGAAGGGAATGGCAACAGCACAGATCACCCCAACAAAAAATCAGACTTAGGGAATGCACTAAACGACTCCAAGAGTTGCTTGCATCTGAAAAATCTGCTTCTCTTAAGAACTATCTGGAAGGTCTTGATGTTACAGCAGCATCTAATTACTCCTTGTGGCGCGCTGCTAAAAAACTTAAAACACCCGTTGAGTCTAAACCACCCCTGCGCACTTCTACCGGAGGTTGGGCAATAACTAATACTGAAAAGGTAATAGCATGTTTCCACGACAACTTGAATCTCCTGTTTCGCTTTCTGAAGCAATTTTATGAATCATGCTGTTTACACGACTCATCTACCTGCTTCGATTTTATAATTTTTTTTCTTTCCATTGTTTCACAGTGCAACACGAAAAAAAAATAACCATATACGGACACCACTACGTGATAAAAGACTAAAAAAAAGACCCGTGTATCCCAATTTTTCTCAAAGTCATGCACTTCTTTTTTTTATGGGCCGCCAAAGATTTGGGGCCTCGGTATCATTTTCGCAAAAAAGTGATCATTTTCTCGGGCTCATATCTTGCAAACCGTTCCGAATTTCGATTTACTCTCTGAGGCAAACTTGTAGCTCTTGTCATAAAGAACAAAAATTGCGAACATATAAAATCAAAAAAACTTCACCTTCCAGATAAAAATCGCAAAAAACTTAAAAAAAATTCGATTTTTTAACATTAGCATGTTAACAACATTTTTGACAGCTTTGTTAATGTTAACATGCTAATGTTAAAAAATCGAATTTTTTTAAGTTTTTTGCGATTTTTAACTGGAAGGAGAAGTTTTTTTGAGTTTATATGTTCGCAATTTTCGTTCTTTATGACAAGAGTTACAAGTTTGCCTCAGAGAGTAAATCGAAATTCGGAACGGTTTGAAAGATATGAGCCCGAGAAAATGATCACTTTTTTGCGAAAATGATACCGAGGCCCCAAATCTTTGGCGGCCCATAAAAAAAAGTGCATGACTTTGGGAAAAATTGGGAGACACGGGTCTTTTTTTTTAGTCTTTTATCACGTAGTGGTGTCCGTATATGGTTATTTTGCCACGACTTAAAAAATTACACACAGTGTTTTTTAACTTTTATAAAATTTAAATAAATTAACTTTTCACTGAATTCAAATTTATTATTAAGCCTAGGAAACACACACAAAAAACAATTATATTTTTTAACTTTTCACTTTTAAAAAGTATTTAATTTTGACAACTAGTGCAGATAAACTTACGATAAAAATTAGAGAAGAGAGGATTTTTTCTTGATTCGCAAGTAGATTCAATATGAATCTACCTGCTTCGCTCTCAAAATTTTGTATGGCGAAGCAAGTTGATTCGCTCATGATTGGGGTGTGAAGCAAGAATAGAGAGCGAAGCAGGTGCCGTGGAAACATGCTATAACATATTTGCTTAGCATTTAAAATACGTATTTACCCCAAACACATGTACTTGTACTGTTGATTTGCCGAGTGTAGTTGTTATACCCCCTCGACCCATAAAGTTTAAGATGCGTGATGTACAAAACTAATTGCTGAAACCAACCCGAAGAAGGCCCCGGAGTTATATAATATTCCTTTATATCCTAAATCATTACTTCTATTGCAATTGTTATAACTTTAATACCAATATATTTATTTCGTTAAACGATATGTTTGTACGTTTATGTTTTTTTTTCAAATCAAATACTCATATAAGTATTTGTAATTTTAATAATTTTCATTGTAGAAATTTTTTGAAAGAAGAATAATTGAAATTGTTTAATAAATTATTTATTTTTTTGTAAAAAACTTAAACAATTAAAAGGAATAAAAAAATTTCGTATGTTTATTTCAAATAAATATAAAGTTATTTTACTGGCGCAGTCGGAGTTACGAACTAACCCTTAGTTTGCTAGAAAAGGAGAGAAGTGTTATACAAAAAAATTTGCAGCATCTCTAAGGAGCAGTTTTAAACTTTAAGGAAAACAAGTTGAATAGAACAAAGAACAATTTCTCAAGAGAAAAAATTGATTAGCTGAAGGAGCAATTGCTCGATTTGTATTAATTTGAAGAATTTAAGAAATGGCCTTCAATATATTCAACCTCTTAGATGGTATTTCGATGTTTGATGGAAATCCGGATGAACTTTGTGATTTTTGTGATTATTTATTAAAACTCTTAAATTAAATTTAAAATCTAGTATTGATAAAGATAATCATTGGTTTAGCTGTAAAAATAATGAATTAATGGTTTTAAAAATTTTTATAAGTAACCTTCCAAATGAACCAAAATTAGTACTTAACTCAAGAAATCCTCAAACTTTATTGAAAGCAAAAGAAATTTTGGTGGAAACAGAATATTTTTATCAAAACCTGCAATCTTTTCCGACAGTATATAATAATAAACTTTTTGAAAATCAAAACAGTTTTTATAATAATGACCAGATTCAAAGCAATACTTTTCAAGCTAAGAATCTTTCATCTAGAACTTATCATAATTTAAATGGATCAAATCATCAAAATTATAGAAATTCTAATTTTAATAAATATAGGAATTCTGCTACTTTTCAACCCAGAACATATAATGGACAAATAACAGAAATAAAAAATAGACAACAAAATTCGGGACACTTTAGTCAAAATAGTATTCATAATAAATTAAATGAAAAGAGTGTGGACTATCCATTACAAATGGAAGTTGATAATATACAAACTTCAAATTTTCAGTTATTGGCCGAAGAGATCTTCCCTTCATAATAGCTACAACTAAAACAAAACCAATAAAGCTACTAATCGATACGGGTTCTGGTACAACAATAGCTAGGAAAGGTTTATTTCATAGTTGTTTTAGAAGTCAACTTGATAATCCAATCATTTTAAGAACAATTTGCTCAAAAACTTTCTCAGATTCCAAAATCACAATTCCACTCTTTAAGGAATTTAATCGTCCTAATGCAAAAATAGAAATATTGGAAACAGAAGTTCACAATGAATTTGATGGTATCATAGAATCAAATTTATTAAAAACTTTACTGTCATTTGTCACCTACTGGCCAAAATTCCTTTGATTTTTTTTGGATTGTCAGATGAGAATACAAATTATGATAATATTGTAAAAGATACTCAAATTGATATTAATTTTAATGAACCTAGAATTGATTTACTTTTACAAAAATTAAACTCCCAGAATGCTAATGGTGAAGAAATGAGTGTTTTGGCAGAAATAATCAAAGAATTTAAGAATGTTTTTTATGTTGAAGGTGATAACTTATCATCCGTTTGTAAATATAGACACAAAATACGAACTATTAATAATATTCCAGTTTATTCGAGAACTTATCGCTTCCCTGAAATCCATAAAGTGGAAGTAGAAAAAGTCAATGAAATGCTAAAATCAGGAATAATAACAAAATCAAGTAGCCCTTACAATGCTCCGATTTGGGTTGTCCCTAAAAAGCTTGATAATTCTGGTCATACAAAATGGAGGGTCGTAGTGGACTATAGAAAACTAAATGATGTTACGATTGAAGATAAATTTCCGATTCCTAATATGGAAGATTTGTTTTCCAAATTAGGAAATTCGCAATATTTTACTACTTTAGATTTAGCAAAAGGTTTCCATCAAATTTTAATTTCCCCTAAAGATAGACACAAAACGGCTTTTTCTACATCAAAAGGTCATTTCGAGTTTACAAGAATGCCATTTGGTTTGAAAAATGCACCAGCTTCATTTCAACGTATGATGAATGAAGTACTTGAAGATTTTATAAATAATATTTGTGTGGTTTATATGGATGATATATTGATATTTTCTACTTCTCTTGAAGAGCATGTTTCATCGTTAAAGAGCATTTTTAGGAGATTGTCTGAATACAACCTGAAAGTTCAAGTTGATAAATGCAATTTTTTAAGCATGATTCTGAGTATTTAGGACACATAATTACTCCTCAAGGAATAAAACCCAACCCTGAAAAAATAGATGTTATTCAAAAAATTTCATTGCCCAAAACTATTAAGGAAATAAGATCGTTTTTAGGTTTGACGGGTTTTTATAGAAAATTCATAAAAGATTAAAGCCAAATAGCAGTCTTCGACTAAACTTTAAGCTGTTCAGTTGCTAGTATTCTCACATCTCGGTGCGCAGTTTTTTACTTTACGGTTCTTTCTTTTTCTTAATAGTTACAGTGAGCAACAAATTTTTTCTCTATCTTTTGTACTGCTAAAAACAATAAGTAAAAGCCGCGGATAGGAGTATGACCGATCCACCCCAACTGGGGGATAACCGCTGGGCAATACTAGCGGATCCCCCTCGCCCCAAGAAAAAAAGAACAAACAGGAATATTATTGACTCATTCCCAGAACTACCAATCATTCAGAAACCTGATCCGAAATACATCGTGATCTCTGCAACTTCCGGTAACAAAACCCTACAAGAATACTCTTGCTTTGCCGTCAACCGATCTCTTAAGCTAATTTGTTCCGACATATTACGCATATCTGAGTTAAGAGATGGTAATTTACTCCTTCTCATCGCAAATAAAATAAATGCTGACAAATTAATATCAACAAAATACCTCCCAGAAATATGCAACATAAAATGTGAATATCATTCCAATTTGAACTTCACCAAAGGTACTATATACGCTCCTTATTTAAACAACGTACCTGAAGCAGAAATTGTAAATGAACTGAAGTCCCAAGGAGTTGTCGAAATTTATAAATACCAAAAACCAAACTCTGAAGGAAAGTTGACCCCATGTGGTGTTATTCTCTTAACTTTTGACAAGTATTCTATTCCTGACAGATTGGACATATCATGGCATAAAGTGAAAGTTAGACAATATTTCCCTAACCCAATGCGTTGCAAAAGCTGCCAGTTATTAGGACACACCAAAAAATGGTGCAAAAACAGCCCACTTTGCGATAATTGTGCACTACCTCCCCACCCTCCAATCGAGTGTACGCGTACATTTTGTGTTAACTGTCATGAACAGCATTCATCCAGCTCCAAAGAATGCAAAATATTTAAACAACAAAAAGAAATTCTTAAAATAAAAACAAAGGAAAAATGCACATTGCGAGCAGCAAAAGAAAAATACCTAACGCAAACAACAACAATACCACTAACTCAGTCATTCGCTGATATCACTTATAATAATATAGCAAACGAAACAACAAATAATACACCCAAGCAAAATAATAAAATTGAAATCTCAAACAAAAATTTAAACTTACCAACAACTCCTATACGAGAGAACAAAAATCCTGAATCAATAAACAACAGTATTGAACTAAACATACCAATAACAAACACGCAAGAAAAAATATCACAAAAGCCTACAATAAGCAATCACAAAACGCAAACAAATAGTACGGTAAAAAAATCAATGACAAAAAACTTAAAAAATTTTTCAACAACAATAAACAGCAAAACACCAAAAGAATCACTTAACTTACTTCAAAGCAAAATAAGTACCCCTCCAAGAACAACAAGAGAGTTACATGACGACGAAATAATGTTCAAAGAACAGTAGTTCTCTAAATTTCCCCTCAAAATGTATTTCAAAATTTTACAGTGGAACATTAATGGTCTTAAAAATAATTACCACGAACTTCAGCTCATAATAAAGGACCACGATCCTGACATTATTTCACTACAAGAAACACATATCCCTCTCAACAAAAAAGACATTGTTTACCCTAAACAATACACTGCCTTTTTTCAAAATAATCCCGAAAATACCACAAGCAAACAAGGTATAGCTATACTAATTAAAAAAACTGTCCCCCATAAATTAATTCATCTGGTAAACATTCCATCAGCAATCATTGTGCAACTAGATATTGGTTTAAAATTTTCATTAATTAATACCTACATTCCTCCTCATCAAGCAATCTCAGAGAGCACTATCAAATACATTCTAAATAAATGCACTTCTCCCCTCTTTTTAACCGGCGATTTAAATTCCTGGAGCATACTTTGGGGTTCATCTCAATCAAACTCTAGAGGAAAAACGATTGAAAATATTATATTGAATGAGGACCTCGTCATTTTAAACGACGCAGCCCTACTCATTTCACTACACACAACACTTTTACCAATATAGACATATCACTTTGCTCGTCACAGCTTGCACCAATTTGTTCTTGGAAAACCTCCAGTTTTCTACATGGAAGCGATCACTTTCCAATTTTTATAGAAATAAATAATAGGACTGACTATATAAAAACAAATCATATACCAAAATACAAAACCAACTCAGCCAATCGGCTCCTCTACCAAAAAATATCGGAGGAAAAGTTCTCAAATTTAAAAACGACTGGCAATATCAACCAACAAGCAGCATTACTTGTAAAGGCGATTAAATTTGCAGCACACAAAAGCATACCCCAATCTCAAAGCATTTGCTGCAAACCACGAGTGGCGTGGTGGTGTTCTAACTTACAATCATTAAGAGATCAAAAACAAAAACTGTGGCACAATTACAAAATGACTAGAACCGATAGTAATCTTATTATGTACAAAAAACACAAAGCAATGTTTAAAAAAGCCGTTAAGGAAAGGAAGGCTGCGTGCATACAAACTCTTACTGAAAAAATTAACCCAACCTACCCGACTCAACGTATTTGGAACGATATTAAACGTTTGACTAATGGAAACTCCCCCAACACACTAAAATATCTCAATACTGGTACCAACATGTTAACCTCCCCAATAGACATCGCAGATTACTTTGCAAAATATTGGTCGTCCCTATCAGAAGATAGTAACTTCTCTCCCGTTTTCCAATCAGAAAAAAACATTTTTTTAAATTTAAATTACTGCCCGCTATTACTTAACAAGTATGGTAAAAATATCGAGAAGCCCATAAATATGATCGAGCTGGAAGATGCTCTACACTCAGTCACAGGTAAAACTCCCGGCGAAGATCGAATATCCTACCCTATGTTGAAGAATTTACCCTTTTCTGCAAAAACACACCTCTTAAATGTCTACAATAATATCTTTGCTTCAAAAGCATACCCTCAGGCATGGAAAATAGCAACAGTTATTCCAATACCCAAACCCAATTATTCCCATGAAATTGTTCCAGGATTTAGGCCAATATCTTTACTCCCTTGCATTAGCAAAATATTGGAGAAAATCATTTCCCGGAGGCTAATGTGGTTCATGAAAGTGAATAATTTTATTACTCCCAATCAGGTGGCATTCATGAAAAAACAAGGAACCGATGACGTTCTTCTTTACGTCCAACATTTCATATCAAAAGCTTTGTCAACCAAAAACCACATAAACATTCTTTCCACAGATTTTGATAAAGCTTTTGACCGGATAGGAATACATGTCATACTACAACAGTTAACAGGATGGAAAATCGGTACACAAATATATCTTTTTGTTAGGAACTTTCTCTGCAACAGGAAATTTAGAGTGAGGATAAACGGCCACAACTCCGCAATATTTCCTTTAGACAACGGCATACCACAAGGATCCCCCCTATCAGTTGTACTATTCATTATAGCTTTCAATCAGTTCAGCAGAATTGTTTCCAAATACAACCATATAGAGCACTCCATTTACGCCGACGATGCAATAATATTTACTAAAATCAAGGACAACAACAAAGTGAAAAAGGTTTTTTCTAATATCCTATGTGATATTGATAATTAGTGCAAACACTCAGGAGCCAAGATTTCCTTCGGAAAATGTAGCATTATACATATATGCAACAAACATAACTGCAGCAACTTTGTTCTAAAGTACAAAAACATGGAAATAAAACCTGTAAATCACCTCCGCATTTTAGGTGTTATTTTCGATAAAAAGTTTACTTTTAAAGAACACTGCATTATGCTAAGAAAGGACCTCAACAGTAGATTAAATATCATAAAATACATCAGTTCTGAAAACTTTAGAATACATATATCTACAATGTTAAATATAACACGCTCTATTATCCTTTCTAAAATCGATTATGCTTTCCCAATTTACGGGTTGTGCGCCCCCTCAACCATCAGGCTTATCAAAGCCCCATACCACGCTGCTGTACGTCGCAGCATTGGTGCCTTTAGAACAAGTCCAATAATAGCCATCTTGGCAGAGTCCGGTATGCCAACAATTGAAGATAGACTTATTCACCTCACACATAAACTAGTTCCGAAACTTTATATTTGTAACAACAATATATTGTTCGAGGAAGTCACCAAAGCGGTTAAAAAACAGAGAACTTATAGGCTGCAGTCTACAATATCGAAATGCATTAATTGTGTTCGCAAACTTGATATCCCTATTCAACCAGCCAAACGTAAAGAAATGTCAGACCCGCCTTGGTTTATAGATAAAAAATCTTTTATTTTAAACCTTACTTATCTACCAAAAAGCTCTACATCTCCTGCTATTTATAAACAAAACTTTAATAATTTGGCGGAACAATTTATCAAACAAAACTGGAATTTTTTATACACAGACGGCTCCAAGACTAGCGAATCTACTACATTTGCAGTCGTAAAGCAAGATGGCGATGCCGTAAAAATAGGATATTTAGACAAACACTGCTCAAATTTTACAGCCGAAGCCTTTGCAATTTCTAGTGCCTTAGAAATTGTCTATAAATCCAGGTTAAAATATATAATTTGTACAGACAGCCTTTCAACAATTTCTGCAATTCGAAACACCTTATATGACTCTCCACTAGCTAACCGTATAAGAAGCATTTTAATCAAGCATTGTGATCACCTTAAAATTATGTGGGTACCGTCTCATGTCGGCATTAGAGGTAACGAACTAGCGGATTCATTAGCCGCAGAAACAAGGAGTAGACCGACCCTAAAATACGACACTTATGAACGGCGAAATATAATAAAAACCATAGCCTCCCATCTTGAAGCAGAACGTCTCCAAAAATGGTATCAATATCAACATAATTACACAATAGTCAACCCCGAGGGGAAGAAACAAGTATACCCCAAAACTTGCCCAAGATCTGAAGCCACAATCTTCTTAAGATTAAGACTTGGACACTGCAAATTCTCACACCAACACTTATTGGAAAATACACCTGCCCCTATTTGCGCCGCATGCAACACACCATTGACAGTTCTACACATTCTCAATGAATGTATTACTTTCAACACGTCAAGAAATAAAATCTTCAACGACAACCTACCATCCGATCTCTTAAAAAATACTTGCTCAAATAATATAAAAATAATCTGTAAATTTATAAAAGAAAATAATATTCAAAACCTAATATAAACCTAATAATAGATTTTAACTTTCGGGTCGAAGACCTTATCGCGCTAGTACCCTATACTTTTTTTTAGTTACATTAATTGTATTGTGTAATTAGATCATAAATAAATAAATAAATAAAGCCAAATAGCTTTGCCAATGATTGCACACTTAAAAAAGGGTCTGTAATCGACGTTAATTATCAGCGTTACATCCAGTTTTATCATATCCCCAATTTGACAAATTATTCGTTTTAACAACTGATGCAAGTAACGAAGCATTAGGTGCGGTATTATCCCAAAATGGTCATCCAATTGCTTTTACGTCAAGAACACTGAATAAGCATGAATTAAATTACAGCGCAATAGAAAAGGAATTATTGGCAATTGTTTGGTCTGTTAAATATTTTAGACCTTATTTATTCGGAAGGAAATTCAAAATTCAAACTGACCATAGACCTCTAGTTTGGCTTAATTCAATGAAAGAACCAAATGTAAAATTACAACGATGGAAGATTCAACTAAGTGAATATAATTATGAAGTGGAATATATTAAAGGTAAAACTAACAAAGTAGCGGATTTTCTCAGTCGTCTTGGTGTTAATGCTTTGACTGAGGAAAATGAAAATGTGGATTCTGGCAAAGCCACAAATCATAGTGGGGACGAAAATTTGAATGATCATAGTCCTATTTCTGAATCTCCAATAAATATTTATGAAAAAGAAATTTTATATGGAAACAGGATTAGACATACAATACAGCGATACTTCGAAGAAAGAATATTGACTTATTTAAAATCAATTTTTCCTATAAAAGGAACTGTAGCTATTTTTTGCGATAATGTTAAAATATTTAAGGATTTTCAAAATACTTTAGTACATTTTTTTTCAAATGCTCCAGGAATCAAATTTATTTATTGTACTGAAAAAGTAGTAGATGTTTTGAATATAGAAAATCTTATACAAATTATAGATAAATATTTTTTTTTTTTTTTTTTTTTTTTATTACTGAAGCTGCCTAATGGCATTTACAGTAAGTAATAAAATCTTAAACTATTAAATTGTATGGGTTGGTACTGCCAATGCAGTACTCAACATATAGTTATAAAAAATAAAAAATAAAAAGTTATGTCGCCAAATCGAAAGTTTGCACCCTCTTGAGACGTCTATGACCCTCAAATGAAAGCAGGCCCCTCGCTAATGGGTTAGGATGAGCAGCAATTTTTGTTACGTAGTTCATACAAGATTTTTTAATTTCTTCTCGTACACTGAGAATATTCAGGTCCTTGTGAATATTGTTATTTCGGATGAACCAAGGAGCGCATGTAATCATTCTTAAGATCTTTGATTGTCTTCTTTGTAATTTTTCAACGTTAGATGCTGATGCGGATCCCCATAGCTGGATTCCATAATACCATATAGGCTTTAGTACTGCTTTATACAAAAGAACTTTGTTGTTTAGGCTCAGCGTAGACTGTGCCCCAATTAGCCAATAGAGCTGGGCAGTTTTAAGTTTGAGCTGCGTAACTTTGGCTGCAATGTGGTGGACCCACGTAAGACGTCTGTCGAGGTGAATTCCCAAGTATCTTACTTGGCTTTGCTCTGGGATCCTTACACCATTTATTGTAATAGGAGGGCAATTGTTTTTCCTCAAAGTGAAAGTTACGTGGACACATTTAGTGGGGTTAACCTTTATTTTCCACTTATGCAACCATTTTTCTAGTTCAGTTACGTGAGTTTGGAGTTGTTGTGATGCCACTTCTGGGTGTTTATGAGTACTCATGAATGCTGTATCATCTGCAAATGTAGACGTATGTGTGAGCGTATTTGTAGGAAGATCAGCGGTGTATAAAAGATATAGAAATGGCCCAAGTATGCTCTCCTTAGGGACTCCTGCTGAAATTCTTTTGCATGAAGAATACATTTTTTTGGATCGTATTACAAAACTTCTATTTGTTAAATAGCTCGTGAGCAGCTTGTGGACATTCGTGGGAAGAAGAGTGGAAATTTTGAATATAAGCCCATCATGCCAGACCTTGTCGAATGCTTGGGATATATCTATAAACAACGCAGAACAATACTGCTTTCTCTCAAACGTTTCCCGAATTAAGTTTGTTATTCTATGTACCTGTTCGATAGTACTGTGCTTTTTTCTAAACCCGAATTGGTGATTAGGGACTAAGCTTGTTAAGTCCGTTTGTGACTCTAATGTTGCCAAAGTTAACCTTTCGAATAATTTCGAGAGGATAGGCAACAGGCTGATGGGACGATACGATGATACCTGAGTTACATCTTTGCCTGGTTTGGGGATCATAACTATTTCTGAAAGTTTCCATGATGATGAAAAATATCCAATTCTTAGCATGGAATTGAAAATGAACAAAATATTTCTCACTGCCAAGTTTGGCAGATTGCTGATCATTGATGTTGTGATTTTGTCGCTACCAGGGGCCTTTTTTGGATTCAGATCTCTGATGGCAGCTCTCAATGCGGGTAGTCGTATTTTCAAGGGGTTAGCAATGGATTCTTGAGCTACAGTGGGTGTAATAGATGAGTTTGTTTCATTAGGGGTAAAAACCTTCTCCAGATAATCAGCGAACTCTTCAGCCTTATCCTTGTAGCTTTTTGCCCACTCTCCATTTTTTAGGCGTATGGGCGCTTCATAGGCGATAGGGCGTTTCATTTTTTGGACTGCCTTCCATAAGCTATAATCGGTCTTCTCAGTTGCATCTATATTCTGCAGAAAGTTTCTGAGATGCAACTCTTTTTCTGCCTTAAGAGCGTCCCGTAATTTCTTTTGACATTGGTTTAATTGTGTCTTTAGGGAGGGGGAACGAAACTGCTGCCATTGGTGCCTTAGTTTTCTTTTTTCCCTTATAAGAGACTGAATGTAGCATGATGCAAGGGGGGGCATTTTTTTAGGCGAAGAAGATGCGGGTGTTGATGTTCTGGCTGCGTCGATCAATATATTTGTGAAGAGACTTACAGCAGAATTAATTTCGTTTTCAGTTTTTAGCGAAATATTTTGTGGCAGGTGTGCGCTTACGTACATTTTGTACTTTAGCCAGTTTGTCCTTTTATTTGGAAAGCGATCGCTTATAAGAACCATGTTTTCTTCGTCAATGGATAACGTTAAAATAGTGGGAGAATGGTCCGAAGATAGTTCCAAAGAAGGAGCCAATGAAATGTGCTCTCGCTTTATGTTTTTAATAACAGCAAAGTCAATCACATCAGGGATTTTGTTCAGGTCTGTTGGCCAGTATGTGGGGTGTCCTGTGGACATTGCGTCCAATTTGTTAGATAAAACTGTATCAAACAGTTGTCTACCTCTCGGAGTAATGAGGCGGGAGCCCCAGAACGTATGTTTGGCGTTAAAGTCCCCAGCTGCCAGGAATTTAGTGCCCAGGGTTTCAAAGTAGTTGAGAAACTGCTCTTTATTAATATTATGCCTCGGAGGACAATATACCGCCGATATGGCAATTCCTCTGGCAGGCAGGTGAATTGTTGTAGCCTGGATATGGTCCGTTCTGTATTCTGGCATTGGGAAGTGATCGACATCTTTGTGGATAAGAATTGCTGAGCCTCCGCAGGCTCTACCACTTGGGTGTTTTGTATCGTAGGTGTAATACCCGTTTATTCGGAAACAATTTTTTGGCGAGAAGTGCGTTTCAGACACTAGTAGAATATCAATTTGATGCGAGTGCAAAAATTGTTCGACTTCGTTTTTGTGTTGGCTTAAGCCGTTAGCATTCCAGAAACATATTTTCAACTGGTTCATTTTTTGTTTAACAAAATCTGCATTAGCATGCTTTGATTTTGCAGCATTTGTTGGAACATGCTCTCCATGCTTGTCATGAAGCGATTCATGACTTGTATTAAATTCTCAATGGGGTTTTGTGCGTTTTCTTGTTGTGGAAAAGATAAAGGATGATTGGCACTATTTTCGCTATTAATGTTTTCATGAGCATCTGAACGTTTTTTTAAGGCTTGGGCGTAAGACAATTGTTGGTATTTGGTGTTATTATCACTACTGCTTTGTTGTTTAGATGTAGTTGGAAGAGTCGGGAAAGTGGAATTTCGATACTGAGTATGTGCAGGTTTTTTAGTTGTTTTTTGTTTTAATTGTAAATAAACTTCACAGCCACGGTAGTTTGCAGTGTGGCTGCGGCCGCAATTGCTGCATTTTAAGACTTTACAGTCATTTTTGGGATGTGGGCAGTCCATACTCTTATGAATATCGCCACATCTGACACAGACTGAGGGCAGTTTACAAAAATTTTTTGTGTGGCCGAATTCTTGGCAGTTTTGGCATTGAGGTGGACCTTTGCGTTTAATTGGCTCCTCTACTGTTATTCTGCGATTGAGAAGATACCTTAAGCTATAGATTGGGTGAGGCCCATCCTTTGGCTTCATATGCGAAGAGCTAAAAGTGATTTCAACTCTAAAAAGTGGCTGCGGTATTTTATTTTTATTTAGAATATTGTGAATTGATTTCACTTCGTAGCCTTCGTTTTGCAGGGCTTCCTGCAGATCTCTAATCGGCACCGTGCTATCAATGCCTTTGATGACTACAATTAAGCCCTTTGCACTTTTTAGTTCGTATGTGTAATAGCTTTTTTTATCGTCTTCAAGACTTTCTACAACTTTACGGTAGTTACTTTCATTATTTACCTGTATTTTTGTTTCTAGAACGTTTCCTTTACGCAATGAAACAACGTAAAAATTGTCTTTGCCAACAACCTGTGTCAGCTTGTTCACTAATTCATTGCTGGTATCCTCCCGTAGATATAATGGAGGAGATTTAAAGTTCTTGACAGGTGCTGCCGATGCGTTTTCATTGTCTGGTTTGTCTAATATGGCAAATCGGTTTTGATTCGCCATAGAGGTTTTTAGTTGTTTTGAGTTTGGCTCAAATTTTGGCGACCGAGGACTGGACTTACGTTTTGAGATCGTTATATAGCGATCCATGCCTGTAAGCACTTTTTCACTAGTTTGTTTTATTATTGTATTTGTGGAACCGATTGTATCGTTTGTAGTTTTTTTGTTTACCAATTTTAAAACAGGTTGGTCACCTTTATCATCACATACATATTTATTTAGCTCTGGGCCCTGTTTCACAAAACTTACAAGTGTTGTAATACAAGTAAAATACTTGTAAAAATCAACTATTTTACAATTATGTGTTTCTGAAAACTATAATTGTATAATACAAGCCACAAGTCTGTTAAGTTATTTTACAAACAAATTTAATATTTTACAAGTATGTTATACACAGACTCGTTTCTCAAAACTAAAAGCTAACGCTTGTAATTTGTATTATCTGTCAAAAATTTTGTGAGTCAATTGCCGTTTGTAAAAAAATATACAAGTAACTCCAATTTTAGAAGTGTTTTTAATTTATAAATAAACCACATATTATTAAACTTTTATAAATAGTATATACCTGAATATAGAAACATGTGGTCTAGTGACTCAAGCGATGATGAAGATTTCCGAGTGGTAAGAAGAGCTAAATCATATCGCCAAAGAATTAGCAACGATAGGATTGAAATGACCTATGAATTTAATGAAAGATTTCGCCTCACTTCGCATAATATGGAAAATCTTTTAAAATTGATAGGAGCTAAGCTGAAGAGACCTACTAATAAAAATAATCCAATGACAGAGAAATTGCAATTGCAAATTGTTCTGCACTGGATGGGAACGGGCTCACAATACCACGCAATTGGAGATATGCACGGTGTTTCCAAAGCTAGTGTTTCTAGAGCCATTCATAACGTTGTTAATGCTGTAAATACTAAAGTACTCCCCCTATACTTGAAATTTGCAAAAAAAAAAATTAAAAGCACCATTGAAAAATTTTATGCTATAAGGGGAGTGCCAATGGTCTGTGGATGCCTAGATGGAACCTTAATTAAAATAGACGCTCCTACCAACTTTGAAGAAGCATTTGTCGACCGCCACGGTAATCACTCCATTACCTGTATGGTTGTGTGTGGACCCGATATGCAGTTTTATTCCTCCTACGCAAACTGGCCTGGAAGCACGCACGATGCCCGAGTTTTGAAAAATAGCACACTATTCCGTCAAATGGAAAATGGTTGGAGACCGCAGGATTATTGAAAATGCAATTGGTATATTAAAAGAAAAGTTTCCATGCCTTAACTATTTACGCTTAGAGCCGATTGAAGCATGTGCGGTTTTTAATTGCTGTGTTACTCTTTGCAATTTTGCAAGATCAAATGATCAGCAAACAGAAAATAATAATGATGACGAGACAGAAGACTTTAATACAATTACTTTTGGAGAACCAACACATGAGGACCAACTAAGTGATGGACGAGGACGTAGAAAATTTAACAATATTTTAAATTTTTTCGAAATTAGATTTCTTTAGAAGTACATATATGTATGTAGGTATTATAAAAAATATATACTACAAATATATACATACATATGTTATATAATAAAAACTATATTTTTGGTTACTTGAAAAATCTCACATTACTAAATACTAAATGTCAAATTTGCTTGTAGAAATGTTATTTTGCTTGTGGAAATGTTATCAAATGTACACTAACATTACAAGTGCTGTTAAAATCTTTGTGAAACGGATTTTAACATTACTTGTAAAATTATAACTTGTAATTTGTAACTTGTAGATTTGTAAATTGTAGTTTTGAGAAATAGGCCCCTGGTGCACTTGTACTCAAACTTGAATTTGTAGCTTTTGCCATTAAATAATGTTTGTTCAACATTGGGTAATCAATGTTTTTGTTGTTATTATTAAGTTGTTGTGAGGTCAATACAATGTAGGCATTTCTACTATTTGTACTGAGCCTCCTCTCCCTTTTTGGAGAGTTATTTAAGCTCATTTACTATGTAAAACACTGCTTTTGTTTTATTGTTAATTTTTTGTTTGCTTGTTTTTTTTTTTTTTTTTTTTTTTTTTTAATACGGTTTCTGTTCAAAAAGAACACTAATATGTGTGTATATTTGTGTATTTAAAAAGAGGTTCACTTGTTGCTGTTTTATTTATTTCGGCTTAACACTGCAAAATTAAAGAAAACACGACCGTTCGCTTCAAGTGCTAAACATCAACAAGGATAAATATCATTGTGGAAAAAATCATAGAGGAATTGATGAAACCTTTTTAGAATTGAAGAATATTATTTATTTCCCAAATTTAAAAACAGAAATTCATAAATTTATAAACAATTGTGTGATATGTAATATGTGTAAATATGATAGGAAACCTATACAAGCAGAATTGTGCATAACAGAAACACCAGTAAAATCAAATGAAATACTTCATATAGATATTTGGTTTTTGAACAAAAGAGCAACTTTTTTAACATGCATTGATAAGCTTACAAAACATGTATCAGTCCACCAATTAAATGACAAGAATTCATTAACTATTGTAGAGACTCTCAGGGAAAGATTTGCTATTTTGGGTAGGCCTTGCAAAATTATAGCTGATAATGAATTTAATACTGCTTATGTTAGACTATTTTTGAATACGGAAAAAGTAGATTTTCATTTTACTTCTCCCAATACTCACACTGGTAATTCAGATATAGAACGTTTCCATCTTACATTGAATGAACATATAAGACTTTTTAAACTGGAAGAAGGAAATAAAAATGTTAATGATAAAGCATTAGTACTTAAATCTGTACAAATTTATAATGATACCGTACATAGTACTACGGGATATAAGCCAAATGATCTACTACATAACAAAGTGGACGGAACTATTTGGCAGACCTTACATGACACTGTTCATAACAAGAAAGTTGACAGAATTAACAAAATTAACAAAAATAGACAAGAATGTCATGATTATAAAAATATAGAATTAGTTAAAAATCTTGGTTTTTACAATCTAAAAGAAAAGCCTAAATATATATTGAAAAATGTAAAGGAAAAAAATAAAACCAATCTTGTTGATGAAAAAGGTTGCAAACGTGATAGACAAATAATCAAAAGAACTTATAAATATCAAAATGATTTGCCAGGAATAAAGTTTGAGAGAAAATTAACTGGTAGAAACTATAAAAAGAAAGATAATTAATAAAATATATTTAGTATTTTTTTATTGTATTTCGCTATAATGAAGTTATTTTTACGTTTGTTTATGTGAATTTGAAAAATTGTTATTATAACAATTACATTCCAGGAGTAATGTCAGAACAAACGGTAGGGGAGTTATCTAATATTCCTTTATATCCTAAATCATTACTTCTATTGCAATTGTTATAACTTTAATACCAATATATTTATTTCGTTAAACGATATGTTTGTACGTTTATGTTTTTTTTAAATCAAATACTCATATACATAAGAATTTGTAATTTTAATAATTTTCATTGTAGAAATTTTTTGAAAGAAGAATAATTGAAATTGTTTAATAAATTATTTATTTTTTGTAAAAAACTTAAACAATTAAGGTGCAGTGCAATAAAGCCATAGGCAATAAAGCCATATGGTTTTATTTCTCATTTCATTGAGAAATAAGGCCATATGGCTTTATTGCCTACACCCAAGTGCAATATCACCATAATCGTTTAGTAACCTAAATGGAAATAACGCCATAACTGTGTAATTGTTATGGTTACAAATTGCCAAAGAATGAGTTGCCATTGTCAAATGTCTAAAAAAATATGGTACAGGAGGTGGAAAGGGGACGTGGGCGGACGCGCGTCCGGCGGCCGATCGCGGCGCTCGGGACGCTCTATATTGCATTTTAACTTTAACTTTAACTTTTTGTCTGTTGCTATGACCAACATTTCAAGTTTTCTGTGTGTTAAGAATTTATCAAAAAAGAAACTAACGGTACTGTCTATGTATGAAAAATTGTTAGTTTAAATCAGCACGTTTTTTATTATTACATGACATTATTAAATAAGTACTTATAATATTCGCGTGTTACAAGCAAACATCATCAAAAAATTAAATCAAATAATAAAATGGAAGAGAACCAAATATACGAATATGAATTAATATGGAATATGGATTTAGAGCATCCAGCAAATTATTATAACTACATAAAAAATTAAGAACAAATATTTAAATATAAATATAGGTGACGTGTCATAATCCCCACGGACATAATCCCCATTTCAATTATGGGGCTTGATTGGAGGGGTATGATAGCCCATGTCATACGACATACACCTAAGCCAGTGAAGGCTTGTTGTGCGCACCATCGGTTTCGCCTACAAACTTTTTCTGTGAAGCCGTCCTTCGGCCGGGCTGAAAGATTTTCTCCTCTATGGTATTTCGAACACCGGCTTCGTTAACAAAATATTTTCCTCCTTCAACCTTCAGGTGTGGTATAGAAGTTATTTCATTTTAATTAATTAAAGAGCTATTATTAGGAAGCTATTTAATTAGGACTTATTCCATTATTCTGGCTACAGAGAAAACTTTTAGACAGCGAAGCCGGTATTTGTTATACCAGGCCGGGATGGCTCAATGATCTCTCTATGGTATATGGAACAGCGGCTTCGCTAACAAAATATTGTCTGTATAGCCGGCCTTTGGTCATATATCTATGATATCAAAGTTAAGGACCTCTTTCATCGGGAGTTACCTGCTAAACTAAGTTAAACTAAGAATTTTGTTTTTTGTAAAGAATTTCGACTTATTTTCGTTGGACATAATCTCTATAGCAAACGGTCATACTCCCCATGGAGATTATGTCCGTTTTGGAAGGGGACATAATCCCCACTTTATTATGAGGATTATGACCGGAAAAAACAGGCCATAATCCCCATTTCTGGAAAGGGGATTATGTCCGTGGGGATTATGTCCGGGCACCATAAATATAGCAGAAATAATATTAAATATTATTATTGCTATGAAAAAAACTGTAACGTTAGTGTTACGGTGTACTTAAATAACACGATATATTTTTGTTAATTTTTTTGTAAATAAAAGAAATCAAATAAATTAGAATAATAAAAAAAAATAAAATGAGCAATAACACCATAATGGCTCTATTTCATTCTTTATATGGAAATAAAGCCATATGGCCTTATTTCTCAATGAAATGGGCAATAAAACCATATGGCTTTATTGCCTATGACTTTATTGCACTGCACCAACAATTAAAAGGAATAAAAAACATTTGTATATTTATTTCAAATAAATATAAAGTTATTTTACTCCGGGTATTGACGGAATTAGTAACAAGATGCTGATGAAGTTGCCTCGTGTTCTGTTAGAATCCTGTTATTTATTTTTAATGGCATTTTACGATTACAGTATTATCCAAAAAGCTGGAAACTTGCCATGGTCAAAATGATTCCAAAGGCGGGCAAAGATCTTACCAATGCTGAGTCATATAGGCCAATAAGTTTATTGTCAACAATTTCAAAGCTCTTCGAAAATCTGCTCATGACTAAATTGTCCCCAATTCTAACTAATAATGGGTGTATACCGGACCATCAATTTGGTTTTAGAAGTCAGCATAGCACCATTGAACAAACTCGTAGATTGGTTCATTTTATAAAAAGAACATTTGAAAAAAAGAAGTATTGTTTTTCTCTATTTATTGATGTTTCTCAAGCATTTGATAAAGTGTGCCATGAAGGCATATCTACCCATAAACATTGTAAATCTTTTGGAAAGTTACATTCTTGCCTGGAATTTCACTGTTGTGGAAGGAGACTTCATGAGTGTGCCCGAAACTGTCTCATCCGGTGTGCCACAGGGGAGTATACTGGGGGCAGTTTTGTATTTGATTTATACCTCTGATGTGCCTTTGAGCAGTAATATCCTCACTTCTACATTTGCCGATGATACAGCCTGCCTTAGTATGCATGAAAACCCTCACGAGGCATTCCGGTATCTTCAGGAACATATCAACCTGTTGGAACTGTGGTTGAACTTATGGAGAATAAAAGTAAATGAACAAAAGTGTGTTCATGTCACATTTACCCTACGAAGAGACACTTGTTCCCCCATTCGAATCAACAATCAAGTTGTTCCTCCACATTCGCAGGTGAAATACCTTGGTATACATCTTGACCGACGTCTTACATGGAAACACCACATTGACTCTAAGCTAACACAAATGAAGCTTAAATTAACCCAGATACATTAGCTGATTGGTAGAAATTCTACCCTCAGTCTAGATTGTAAACTTTTAATATACAAGTCGCTTTTGAAACGCATATGGTGTTACGGAATTCAGCTATGGGACACTGCTTCAGCTTCCAATGTAGAGAGAATACAACGTATGCAAAACAAAATTTTAAGGATAATAACATCGGCTCAATTTTACATCGTGATTTAAATATGCCACTTGTGACCGCTGAAATTGCAAAATATGCAGGCAAATATTTAACAAAACTCGAGTCCCATCCTAATCCCCTTGCTCATAATATCTTGAACTTTACTGGACACACCCGCTTAAAAAAGAGGGACACTACGGCTTTAATACGCCGCACTCCACATGAAATCTTTTGAAAATATTTTTGTGCTTAACACGATATTTATGTATTATTAATTACTATCACTAAGTTTATGTTCGACACTGGTTGGGCCTAATTATTATATCTATATTTAATATTTGAATACTTATTGTTAGTTCAGTTTTGAAGATACAATAAATAAAAATTAGTGGAAAAAATTAAAAAAAAAAAAACGTTTGAACATTACGAATCCTGGTCTGCTTTCTTTTATTTCGGTTAATATATTTTCTCTTAAGATGCAATATTATTTTGCACAATATTTTTAATACATGTGCCATTTACAGTTTCATATATTTTCTTAAATTAGTTACGTTGGGGTAATATATGTTTTTATTTTCGTCTATTATTATTCTATTTAATTCAAAATGAACAGAGTTATTCTCTATATTAGATATTGGTTCTAGAAAAATTTGGGAGAAGGATATATTTGAGAATTCGGGAATGGATAGGATAATGATAATTTGCTCTTCATGGAAGGATATGGAAACTTTAGTCTTGGTGTATGTCGCGAAGTTGTCTACAATTTCAATTTCCTTTTCGCCTAATAAATCAGTGGGAATAATACCTAATTTGCTAGTAAATATTACTCTGGCAATGTCGTATATATGGTTTTTGAGTATGTCTATATCACTATCAATCTGGTATATATGACTTATATATGTCTCGTCGAAATTGATTTATGTACTTACTGACGATAAATTGTTGTTTATTTATATGGGAGGTAATAATATTCTGAATCTGCTGAGAAAGTGTATGACTTATCCGAGCCAAGTTGTTTGTCTCTTCTGAGTTATTTTGTGTACTATTATTCATCAGCGCGGACCGAATTTCGTCTTCGTCATCCCTGTCCATATTTCCTGTAATGAATTTTAGGCCTTTAACTAAACCATTTATAAGTCCTCTTTTTTGTCCTCGTTCAAAAGTTAGGTGAGAAGTTGTCCAATTTCGTCTTAAGTATTTGAAAGTTGTTTTTCATTGTATCAAGCAAAGGTAATAAGTCTGATAGTAATAAATTTATTTTGTTGCATGTGGTTTCTGTTGTATAATAATAGTCAGTTAAATTAATATACATATCATACGTTATCTGTTCGAGATTTTCTTTAGTTTTGGAATTTTTTCTTTCTTTTTATATGAGATTTGTAATATTTATAATTTCTGTATCTGACTACATGATCGTCGTCCATTCTAGAAATTATTCTAAATTTGGAGTGGTTTTTTCCACCTCTTTCGTCTTTCAGATATACGGGTACGGTTTGGGTTTCCATGTTTTCCCTTTGTTGATTTAGTTTTTCTACAGTCTTTTCTTTTAGTTTAACTATTCTTTCTCTAATTAAGGGCTATTCAGAAGTCGATTGATTTTTCTACCTGTGGTTGAGTGTATGTAGTTATTATAGTAAATCATAATCCAATAAATTTCTTCTTTGACGCTTTCTATGTCCTTATTTGGGTCGTGTTTTAGAATTCTAACGTGTTCATTTATAGTATTGTGTAATCTTTCTATATCAGAATTTCAAGTGTGATTGTTGTTAGATGTATAATGAATTTCAATGTTCTGTTCCCTTAAAAATTCTAATAGGGGTAAAGGTAATTTCTATTTTGAATTCGATCCAAGACCTATTCTTACATAAATTATATAGCTTGGGCGTACTTAGAAAACTTCTCAATGAATGTAAGGAACAGTGTTTTTTCGAGACTGTAAAATACATCCACATGAATTATTTTTCACATGGGTTTTGTGGTCTTTCAGTTAGTTTAAATCATTTAAATCATTTTCTATTCTTTCGGCTAGTTCTGTTTTATTGGTAACATCATTAAGGATTGTTTTACGTACATATAAGGATCTTAAAATTATCGTTTTCATTAAAATATCGATTGGCTACTTCGTTTAACTTTTCAAATACCGATTCATCCTCTACGAATACTGCATTTGTTTTATCTGGGTGGAAGTGGGTTTTCAATATTGTTTTAATTGTTTCTTCGTTGAAACTTTTGGCGGATATGGTTTTTCTATTATTTTTGAATATTTGTTCGTTTTTTATTTTAAGGGACGCTGATGTAATTTTAGTAAGCACCACTTGTCCTACTTATGTTATCGTTCAAAACTGTATTTACTCTTGATAACGCGTCCGCGTTCCCGTTAAAGACTCCCTTTTTGTATACTATTTCATAGTAGAATTCCTGGAGTCTTAACCTCCATCTAATTAATTTGGAATTCGGCTCCCTTATGGAGAATAACCATGTTAGAAATCTGTGATCAGTTTCTATGATATGTTAAAAGTCTCTTGAGAGTTTTGAAACTTTCGACATGCTCTGAATTTTCTATGTTTCCTTTTGCGTCTTTTTTCAAGCACCTCGTCATAGGTCGAGCGATCCTTGAGTAATCTTTTATAAGTTCGCGGTAATAACCCGCTAACCCTAAAAATTGTTTTATCTCTTTCTGTGTTGTGGGCAATAGGAATTTCTGCACACAATATATTTTGTAAGGATTCGGCTGTATGCCCTTATCTGACACAATATGTCCTAGGAAGTTTGTTTCCCGTTTTAGGAATTCGCAGTTATCTATTTGGATTTTAGGATTAACTATTTTGAGACGTTGTAGGACTTTTGTTAAACATTCTACATGCTCTTGTAAGGAAGTGCTGAATATGATAATGTGAACAAAATATACTAGGCATATCTCGCTTATTGGGTCGGATAGTACGTTATTCATCAGCCGTTGAAAAGTAGCTGAAGTCGTCTTCAGTCCAGACGGCATACGTAAATATTCGTAATGACCATTTTCGACACTGAAGGCCGTCTTAGCCACATCTTTCTCGTAGATTTTGCCAAATCCAACGTTGTGAAGTATTGACAACGTTCGATATTTCCTAGAATTTCATAAATGTTTGGAATAATATACTTGTCGTTTACAGTGACTTCGTTTAGTTTCCTGTAATCGACGACCAGTCTCCATTTCTTTTTGTCACTGTCGTCCAATTTTTTGGCACTATCCAGACAGGTGCAGAATAAGGAGAATGGCTTGGCCTTACTTTTCCTTTACGCAGTATCTCTTGTATCTGCCGTTGTACCTCCAGTTTGTGTATATACGAGTACCGATACGTCTTGGCAGTAATAAGGATATTATTAACCGTCCTTATTTCGTGCTTTATAGCTTTAGTCACTATCTTCTGAATAAAATATATTAAAAAATTTTTTTTATTACACCTAGAAACTTCAGTTTCTCTTCTTCATTTAAGTGATCTATACGAATTTGACTCAAGACATCTTTCTTTATGTCTTCTTTTTCGTTAAAATATTCGTTGGTTCCCTTAGAATAGTTTATGGGGATTCTGTTTTCCCATTATTAAAATGCCTTTAAATTAGGTATTGCATAAAGTTTTCTCAATATATTTCTGCCTATTAGCCCACTATATTGTTCGTGGAATTTATATATTATGAATTCTGTTTTGATATTTGATGTTTCACCGAATTCCTTAAAGGTAGGGATTGCGACTTTTTCATTGACTTTTATGGTTTTGGAAAGCGTCCTAATATTTATCGGTTCGCAGGTACTTTCCACTTTGGGTGGCATATCCCTTGATTCATTACGGAGTGAGTTGCCCCGCTGTGAATGATAAATTTCAAGTAACCTTGTTTTGATTTAATTATTATATGGGGTAGTTGTCCGTAGAGGTAACTGGTTGAAAATTTTGAGCTGTGTTTACCTCCATTGGCTCCACTTCCTGATATTGTTGGCTTTTATTACTCTGCCGTCTCTGATCTTGATGGAAAGGTCTATAATCGTGCTGTTGGTGGTGATTAATTCGCCTGTGGAAATCGTTTCTATTATGATTTTTGTTTTGGTAAGTTTGTTTCCGATCTCGAAATAGGTCTTCCACTGTGGTTTTCTTGTCGTGAAGGGTGTGGTCGTGAATCGTTTGTTTCTCTGGATACTTTAGATCTTCCGGAGTAGATTTTTCCATCTTAACCCATTTTGTTATACCCATTTTCATACAATATATTCATGATTGCGGATTTCTGAATGCTAAACCCATTTTCATCGGCTCGGGAACCTTACTTTTAAATATATTCAGAGCCGATCTCTGATTTTTAATTGCAACTTGATTAGACGGTTCACCTTCTCCCAATATTAAAACCGCTTTATTGTTTAAACGTCTCAACCTATATTTAATATTATTATAAAAATCTATAGTGTTTCTTTCAAACTTTACTGCCCTTAAGTCGTCGAAAAGTTCTTCGCAACTTTTCCTTTCACCAAAATTATTATTAAGAGTTTCTTTTATTTGATTCCAAGATTTTGCCTGTGTATTTATTTCTAATATTTCTTTAGCCCTTCCGCTAATCCTGCTCTTTACAATGTCCGAAAATAATAATTGGGATAATGCGTCATACGTTGAAAGTATACGAGATATTCTGTCTACAAATTTCGGAAAGGTCGGAAGGTCATTTAAATTTCCGGAAAATGGGGGAAGGCTGTGATCTAATTGAATTTGTGGTCGGTTTTCCATTTTGGAAAGAGATTGTATTTGTACACAAATTTCTTATTTTAATACAAATTTTATATAATAGTTGTTTTAGTTTTTGCACATACATATATATCTATTTAAAAAAATTTCAATTTTTTTTAATCACAGGAGGGTCCCGTAGAAATCGCAGCAATATTTCAGGTTTTATTTATTGTAAATAAATTTTATAGGGGAAAAAATTTTTTTTTTGAAAATTGACTTCTACAATTTTAATGAATAACTTATAACAACTCTTACTTTATTTCGGAGTTGTACTTTTCTGCTTGGAGTTTGGTTTCTCTTGTACGTTCTTCTATCTTTCTTCTTTTGGATCGAAAAAGTTTTGTTTTATGCGGCTTCGCTTTTGTCCTTTGACTTTTATCACGAAACAATTGAATAACAATTTATTTTATGTCAATTTTATAGGTGACTTCACTTTGGATCAGAGAAATAACAATTTATGTCAATGTTTTCTGTTACTTAACTTTGATTTTTTGTTAAGAAACGTTAAATTCAGTTTATTTTTAGGCCAATGTTTTGATGTTGCATGAATTTTATCTTAGATTTTTTTTCTTTTTCGTATTATTACATATTTTCTTTCACGGTTCACTTTAATTTAGGACTTAAGTAAAAAAAATTTAATTTTTTTTGTCTAATTAAGGGCACTTTGTATTTTTTATTTTTACACTTAACACGTTTTATAACTAATAACGTGGTTGTTTTGTCGAAGTATTCGAAATTAATTGTATTATTGAGATTTTTCCCAAAAAAAAAACACAATTTTATTTACTTCTTCGTTGTATTTTTACTTCGGGGAATTTGCCTGGGTTCACAAATTTTGGTTGCCCAATATTAATAGTTTTCGATGGCATTTTCGTGGGGGGAACGAAAATGCAATTTTGCAAATAAAATTTTAAAATATCAAAAACCAAAAATATTTATTGCTGATTTGCATTTTGGTAATGAGAACGAAAATGCAATTAGAAGATTTCGAAAGAAATTTAAATATGAAATTTCGTTGAGAAGGTGTCAAAATAAAAATATTTAAAATATCAAAATAAAATATTTATTGTTGACTTGCATTTTCATTATGGGAACGTAAATGCAATTGGTAGATTTCAAAGTAAATCTAAATAACCCGTGTTTTGGGAATAATGGATGGTACTACTGTAACAGCTAGACTCGAGAGGCAGAGCTTGAATTAGAGTTACTCAAAGTTAAGTACACTCTTCAACTGAAGAATCTAAAACTGTTTTATTTTGGGGGATATGGGTTGAGAAAGCATGATTGTAGAGGTCCGCCTGTAGTAGCATAAATGTGGCGTTTACCAAATTTCGTTATGCCGAGGCTTTAATATTCGATTATTATTCTGCTGAAAACGTGAGTGAATGTGATATTGATCCGAGACTATTTTAGGCTGCTCAAAAATCAAATAATCTACACAAAACGTCACACCAATTTTTACTTTAATTACAGACTGATGCAGAGTGCATTTAATACGAAAATACAATACCGATCTCTCTACGATGTTAACTGTATGACAATTTGCACACGACTGAATTCCACTACAACGTAAGCCATCTTACAGTTTACGTACGAGTAGGTCTCGTTAAGTTGGATTTGCCCATTTTTGTTCCGAACGTTTCTTTTTTTGAGAGAGAGATAGAGGAAGAGAGTAAATTTTGTCGGCAACGATTTCAGCTTCAATTGGTTTAATATTAACTTTCGTTCCGAACAAATTGAACTGTGCTGCCAGCTACATACATTTTTTATGCAAAATTGAACTGAGCTGCCACATCATATTATATGAACATATGTATGTATAATAATATACAGAGTATATTTGTAAATTTTTTATATTTATTTAACAAAATAGCTATGCATGCACTCAACTTTTATTCATTTGTATATTTTTATTTTATAAAAATTTTTTAATTTAGAACACAGCAAATTGCAATCATCTGCCACTGTGCTGCCTGCTTGTAAAAGTAACACACATCATTTACAGAATTGTTCCATGAGGTAGCTTTGTTTCTCCAGAACATTTGTTCGAAGTGGGTGAATCGTTTGTGAGTAAACTCTCAGTAAACTAAAATTGTCTCACAACAAAAATTTCGTTCCGAACCAATGGGTGAATCCACCTTTAAACCCTCGTTACTGTTACGTAAATATTAGGAATGAGCTGATGCGTTTCGCTGATATTCATGATATTTATTTCTATATGCAATTAGGTTAGGTTAGGTTAGGTTGATTGGAGAGGTATGATAGCCCATGTCATACGACATACACTTAAGCCAGTGAAGGCTTGTTGTGCGCTCCCTTTATTTATCAAACACAAACTGCCAGAGTTCTGCGGCAGGATTCGAACCTGGGACCTTCGCACTACGAGTCTAGTACACTACCTACTAGTCTACGAAGGTCAGTTATATGCAATTAAATATTATTAATTAAGTGTGTATAAATATATCGTTATAATTAAAATATCATATTTATATACATATATATCAAATTATAAATGTTTAGTAGGTTATGGTTTAATATGTTATGAAAACATTTCAACTTTTAAATATGTTTTTTGGGGCTTTAGCTCTTCATACGTCGACATTTCATTGGTCGATACACCAAAATCTGTTTGAAAATATTCCACCTAACATGTGTACACCAAAATAGTCAAATACAATACGAGAATTCTCTATCAAACAAACAATATATACCCGACAAGAGACTTATTTTATCTTGCAACATGTATGTACATATACAATTAGGCGGCCTTTCGGTGTCGATGATTGTATTTATTAGGCAAAAAGAAAAATAGAATCATTATTTTAAATAACATATTGAAATTTACCGGTATTTGAACTTTTTATTTAATATTATGTAAATAACATTTACTGCCATATACTTGATGAACATTCTAGTTTCAGAACTATGTATGATACTTGCAATAGCGAGATGAAGGCAATTTATAAATATTTAAAGCAATTACGTACTAATTTTGTTCGTTTGTTATACACATGGACGCAAAGTCAAGTAAAAAGCAAATTAACGCATCATCAAAAGGACCAAACTTAACTTTTTTTATTGGTTTTGATTCATATGATGAAACTACAGGTCTGTACAAAGTTGTATGCATCTGCAAAAAAATACCAAATTATATAAACGATTTTCATAAATAGAAATGTCGCATCATCGCACTTTCTGAAAAATATTATTATCACTATTTATTGCTTTTACGCCAAGTCCTGGGCGCATAGTGCCAAATATAAAAATGAAAAATATAAGAAACAATAACTATTTTTTATCAAGACACATTCATTTTCGCATTTCTTTAAGACAGTTCATTTATTATTATTTTTTTTTAATAATCTTTATTTACAATCTATCCTATTATTGAGGATAATAAGCAAATTAGATATAATAATATTTCAAGTTATTGTTGCTCTCCAGTGAAAACAACAACATTCATTCAATACATTTCCTTTTTCTCAATTATTTTAATTTTTTTTATATTTAAATTCATCTTTATTAACATCTTATTTGGCATATAACTTTATAGTTTCGAGATTCTATCTATGGATACTACAGCGAATAATATTGATAATAGACTAGACTTGAAATTAAATTAACAATTTTAACAATATTCAAAGGAAAATAGGAAAACCTTTATATGAAAAGAAAAAAAAAAGAGAAAAAAGAAAAATAAATTTGAACATAATTAGAAAATATACAGGTATACCATGAAGTTATCTAGCGATAATGCATGGATACAAGTCATTTTCAATTAATAATTTTTGTTTAAAGCTACTGTTAGGTCAATTGTATGCATTCCCTTATCAATTGATAAGAAGAATTTTGAACAGATTCGTGGTATTTGCTGTTAAGTTTTTTTATGAAGTCAATAATGAGTTCATATCCAGTTTCGTAATGTAGAAGTTGAGTAGAATATCTCCAATTTTTGTTGTTTATTATTTTCAGACATTTGTTTTGAATAATTTGTAATTTTTTCAAATGTGTTTTTGCGGCATTGTACCAAATAGGACTTGCATATGTCAAAGTTGGTCTTATTACGCTTTTAAATAGTAAATTTTTGTTCTTATAGTTTAGTGTTGAACGTTTACTAAGAAGTGGCCACAAAGCTCTGATAGTTTTCATAGATTTATTGCAGATTTCACCGATGTGTTTCCCGAAATTAAGTTTCTTATCGAGGCAAACACCAAGATATTTGACATCGTTTTTAATTGTCAGTAACTCATTTTGGAAATTTAACTGACGACTTGGTAATCGTTTGGAGAAACTGTTATAAGGGAATATAATAGTTTGAGTTTTAACAGGGTTTATTTTTATTTTCCATTTGTAAAATTTGTTACATGCAGAAAGTCCTTTTTCCATTTTTTTCAACAGTGCTTTAGTTAGTTTACTAGACGTAATGAGAGCCGTATCATCAGCGTAGTAAGCGACTTTCATGTATGATGGAGGACAGAAATCCGATGTGTAGATTGAATACAATAATGGAGATAATATTGAACCTTGTGGTAGACCTGCAGTAATTTGTTTCTGAGTCGAAAATGTTTTGTTGATAGCTACTACAAATGTTCTGTCAGTTAGAAAATCAGCAATAATCCTGCACAAATATTTTGGTATATTAGCTAGGAGCAATTTATAAACAAGACCGTTGTGCCAAACGGTATCAAACGCCTTTTCAACGTCAAGAACTACTAGGCCTGTAGATTTTTTAATTCGTTTGTTCGACTTTATTATGTTTGTTATACGGTTAATTTGGTGAACTGCGCTATGTTGTTTCTTGAACCCAAATTGTTCGTTTGCTAATATTGATGTGTTTTCGATAGAACTGTAGATTCGGTTTTGGATAGCTTTCTCATATAATTTGCCAAGGTTACTTAATAAGCTTATCGGTCTATAACTATGCGGACTGTTCTTAGGCTTATTTGGCTTAGAAACAGCAATTATTTTGGCCTTTTTAAAATGTTTAGGGAAGTAGTTGATTTTTAAACAGCTATTAAAAATAATCAATAATAAATTTACTGCCGAAGGAGATTTGGGAGATTTGGATGATTTGAGAGTAGATATTAAGCAATTTAACTCGTTATTCGATATTAAAGTTAGATTTTCAGAATAGGCGTCAACGGATTTTAATGTATTTACCTTACTGATTACAGTTTTATCGATAGTGTGTTTGTATGTAGTCGTAAGAATGTTGGATGCGTAAAAAGTGTTCGAAAATAGTTCGGCCTTTTCTTTATCCGTGTTAATTTTTATATTTCCTTCAATGAGATATGGTATCTTACTCCTTTGATTACCTCTTAAACTTCGGCTAATTTTCCAAAACGATTTATCACCTGTTTTTAGTTTTGTGAGCAACTTTTTCCATTTTTCATTACGATGAGTATTTATATCCTTGTTGATAATATTTGTCAGCAGTTTTACGCATTGCTCATACCAGTTTGCATCCGATGGGTTTGATGTCCGTTGACTTCTTCTTTTAAACTTTCTCCTAATTTTTACCAAGTTGACAATATTTTCTGGCAATACTGTCTTGCTGTAAGGCTGTAATAATGGAGTGCTGTTGTTTCGAGCTTCTAACACAATTTTAACAAATTTGGTTATCTCTAAGTCAATTGAGCTTTTTGAGTAATATGCAGTTGCGTTAATGGTGATTTTGTTGTTAATTATATTTCTGAACGCAATCCAGTCTGTAGCTTTGTAGTTGTAGAGCCTCATATCTAATTCACACACTGCAGAATTTTTAATTTCGCAAACAATGGGTCTATGATCAGGTGGAATTTCATATTCGAGTACTTCTATATTATTAATTAATGGGCAATTGCTTATTACTAAGTCGATAATTGAAGCATTTCTATTTCTTTGAGACGGATAGAAAGTTGGACAGTTTGGAAAATTTATAAAAAAATTGTTTGACTGTTCCAGTTGAAATAGTACGTTGCCTGCAGTATTGTTAGTTATACAATGCCAAGCAGAATGTCTTGCATTAAAATCGCCTAGTATAACGTAATCTTCGTTAAAAGAGGTTAGATTTATTATGTCATTAGCAAAACTGTTTTTATATTTCGGTGAATACGCAGTGCAAATAACAAGCTTTCTATTGTTTACTTTTATTTCTATTGCTAGATTTTCTAAGCCCAGTGTGTTTATAATAGGAAGAACTTTATGTTGGATAGACCTGCGAACAATTAGTGCCACTCCTCCCCCTCTTGAATCTTGTCTATCATTACGATGAATTACAAAGTTTTTAAAATAAGTTTTGTGACCCTCATTTAGATGTGTTTCATTTAAAGAGGCGATATGAATATTCTCTCTTTCAATTAAGGTTTCAAATTGAAGTAAATTTGAAAAGGTAGAAATGCCATTTGCATTCCAATGAAGAATTTTTAATACATTGTTATTAATGTAAGCCATATGCATATTTTACCATTGACATTACAATTTGTATTTGTTGCAATTTGGTTGTACATTTCTGAAGATCGCCCAATGCAGTTGTAAAAATGTTAAAAAGTTCATCTATGTTGAAAAGATCATTGTTTCCTTTTACGCAATTTGCATATGTGAAAATATTACGATTATTATTGTTGCTGTTGTTTCCATTATTGTTTATGTGGATATCATGATTGAAGAATTGTGGTGGTGGACTTTGTTTGTTGATGTTGTAATTTCGTGTACCTTTTCTTGTTGCTTTCGCTCTTGTCTCTAAATAAAGAGATCGAAAAGGGCAATTAATGTCATTCGCAGAGTGATCTGTTCGTTCTTTACCATGCTTTTTACAATTAAAGCAAGAAAAAATTGCTGGCATTTTATCTTGGTTCTGAAGTGGACAATCTCTGGTATGATGTTGGTTGGCACATATCATACATGCTGGGAGACGATTACAGTGTTCACCTCCATGACCATACATAAGACAATTCCAACATTGAGTTGGGTTGTCGTTTTTTCTTGGTTTATATTTTTTCCAAGATACTATTATATTACATAGCGAATAAACATTTTGTAGTGATTTGGGATTAAAATTTTTCCTAGCAAATTGTACCTTATATACAGCATTATTTATTGAACTGAATTTTGTGTTCACTTCTGTAATAGATGTAGGAGTTAAATTATATTCTTGAATATCTTTTTTGATATCATCAATACTAAGTTTTGGAAGTCCATATAGGAACATAGTATAAAGACGATTTTCTTTCGTGTTAAAGGTGTGGAATTCAATTTTCCTGCCCAATAAAATATTTTTGCATTTTACATATGAATCGCTATTTTGAGGAAACACCTTAGTTCCAATGGACGTACGTTTGTATATTGAATCCTTTCCCAATAATGTTTGGAGATCACTCAGGTTTATTTTGGCATCTACCACCAATGGTGGAGGTTTTACTGTTTTAATTTCAGTTATGTTGGATACTGTATCCAATTCCATATCATTTAGTTTAGCTAGTTCACTAAACCGATTTTTTGATGTTGTAGGTAAGTTAGATAACATCCCTACTGGAATATTGACTGATCTTTTTATTCGTTTCATATTAGATTTTTTTAAATCTAGGTTATGAGATTTGGCCCCCGGGGCCATTTGTGTGTTGCTAGCCCAGGAAGTGTTTCGCGAATCGGCACGTAGCAAAGTTTTGATTTAAAGAAACTATCCGATATTCGTTAATAAATGACCGTACTTTTTTAAAAAATGTATGTATAAAAATCAAACAAAAAAAATTTAATTTTCTTGTCGTCAGAAAAAATTTTTATTAAAATTTAAATGCGTACTCGATGAAAGTTTATTCTCGACTCGTCTCAATTATTTTAAAATTTAGATCATACATATCAATAAATATGTTAAATAAATGGTAAGTCAAGTATATGGTATCTCTTCAGTATCATCAAGTAGGGATATCTCTAGTGGGTTGCAGTGGTTACTTAATCTATTGAGATAGTTTCCGCTATAATTCTTTATTTCGTCTTTGACTTTTGGTACGTTTAGGTCATAGTGTATAGTTTGATTTGAAACAAACTTTGGAGCATTAACAATAAGTCTTAATGTTTTATTTTGATAGCGCTGAAGAATTTTCATTTATTATTTAAAAAAAAGCTTTAGTGTAAATTTTAAATTTCAAAAATTTAAGAACTTAAGTTTATTTGAGACTTTAAAACAGACAAACGTACAAAGAACAAATATTTACATAACACAACAAAAAAACTTAATACTATAATTTTTTGTATTAATGAATAATAGTGTGTTATAGTAATAGACTTATCAGTTCTAAGGATAAATACAAGGAACAATTAAAAAAATTACTTGCACCCGGCACAAATTGAGTGAATAAAAACAATTTACTTAAAAAAAATTAAACTTAAAGCTGAAAATAATGATAATAAATAAGAATAATAATAACTGCACATTCATATAAATGCAAACGATTATCTCATTCGAACACCAATATGGAAACGGAAAATTGTTTTCGTTTTCGATGCCAGTGTTCGAATGAAACTTCTGCTGGCATTCAAATGAAAATGCAGTGAATGAATAATAATTATTCCTTGTGGGCACCTTGGGTTTTTGAAACGTTAAAATTTTGGTAATAAGCGATTGACACATATAATTTCATTTTCCTCATAGTCCAAGGTTTACGGTTACGACATTTTGAATTAATTCATTCCTTAGAATATATAGAGTTATTAAAGCGTTGCAATAAATCATAGGAAGGGTCTTTGCCAATGAATACATTGTGATTAGAAAATTATTGTATTAATAATCGTAAGATGGGCCGAACGCGTTCCAAGGCTTTAATTGGAATAGTGTGCATATACCAAGGCGTATCGGATGACATTGTTAATACAGTTATTAAAAATTATATACAAATCTGTTGAATCATTTGAAAGTCTCCTTAAAATTAAATTAAATGCGTTATCGAGTGATTTTTTCTTATTTCAGAGTTGTTCAAAGAGCCAAGTCAGAATTGAAAGAATAAATGTGTAGAGGAAGTCGAGCCCGATAAGATTGCAATTAAAGGTCAGCATCCGGATTTTCAGGATTTAATAACGCAAATTCGGAAAATGCTGCACTTTATCGCTGTAATCAACATAAAATATGTTGCGACTTTTTTAATTTTATGGAGAAAACGTGCGAGCCCAACGGCAGGACTTATTTTAAAATCAGTACAAGTAAATTCAATTAAGAGAAGCTTCAACGCATACGAAAAAAATATGTATTATTTTGTAATCCTTTTGTTTAAATTTAAATAGGCTACTTAGTTCAATCGTATTTTATAAGCCAAATTACATGTGATAGTTATCAAAGAACAAATTACACCAAAGACACACGTGTAAATCATTCTGACAAACACTAGCAGAACGGAACAACATGCTGTTTTCGAAAGCCGCTACACTTTCATCATCAGCGTTCTTGTGTTTGGTCCACTTTTGTGGTGTCAGTTGATGTATATTTTAGCTATTAATAAATATACATACTTATAGTAACAAACCAAAAAAGTTTGTCATAAGTTAAAAACAAACTAAGCAAATTAAAAAACATGTGTATAGTTGGTAAAGAATAGATAACAATGGCCACACTGTTGTAAGTTAGTGAGGTGGAATTTGGGCTTTCCATTACAAAAAAAGTTTTCACAAATTGTAATACGAATGAATCAAAAAAATTCACGTATTCTATTTACAGTGAAAAATTTGTATAAATAGCTGAAATATACATCAACTGACACCACAGAAGTGGACCAAACACAAGAACGCTGATGATGAAAGTGTAGCGGCTTTCGAAAACAGCATGTTGTTCCGTTCTGCTAGTGTTTGTCAGAATGATTTACACATGTGTCTTTGGTGTAATTTGTTCTTTGATAACTATCACATGTAATTTGGCTTATAAAATACGATTGAACTAAGTAGCCTATTTAAATTTAAATAAAAGGATTACAAACAAGGAAAAATGTTCAATAAATAAAGAGAAATCTTAAACCTAAAATATAAAATATGTATTATTTTGTTTACCCTGTTAACTACACAAATTTTAAACAAATTATCTAAGAAATTCGCCCAAACAAATTATCTAAGTTTCTCGCAGTAGTATAGCAGCACTAAAAACTGGGTTTGAATATACACTAAGATGTACTATTGCTAATTCTGCTCAACAGATGCCCCTGAACATCATAAAATGCGCTTGTCTAGAGCTTAGTCTAGACGATATGTTGAATCAGCAAATATATGCCTACACTCATATGCTTTAAAATAACAACAAATGCCTCTACCTGCATATTCAATTTGTTAGGCGTCTACACAATATGCTGAAAGTACCAAATTTATTAAATTCAACATATGCCAACATATAGTATTTCAACATATGAGTTACCATATATTTTGTGTGTCTACACGATATGTTGAATTTCGTATGATGATATTTTTGTTGGGTCTTATGAACATTTGTTTAAACATAAATTTGACAGTACTATTTTTTTATTACTAGTTTGTATCATTATTATTCAAAAATAAAACATAATGTCGTCAAAGGACGTAGCACTAGCCGTTGTTTTGACTGCATTAGTTTTTGATGATGATGATAATCAATTAAAGCAAAAACGACCTAGAATTTGGCAAAAGAAATGGGTTGAAAGAAGAGACGAGGAGGGATTCTGTGCAAAATTATACAAGGAACTAAAAGAAGACCAATTTTTATACAAAAACTTTCTACGTAAGGATATTCAACAGTTTAACCATTTACTCTGTTTGGTGTCTCCGATAATAACAAAAAAGGACATTGTAATGCGAAAAAGTATAGCAGCAAGGGATTGTCTTATTTTGATACTTCGTTTCCTAGGTAGAGGTGATTCGTTTTCTTCACTATAGAAACATCATTGTACTAAAATATTTCCAAACAATGGAACTCCCGGCAGCTGAACCGGATTTTAGTCTCTTACTTCTGCTTAGGTTTGTTTTGAACGTTACACGCAGATTCGACCATTTAGCCTTACATTCGTCTGCAGTTCGTTCCCCTATAAAATCTGCTATTTCTTGCCAAACTGGTGTTTTTGGCAATTTATATTGAGGAGAACTAAAGTCCTAAAGTGTCGGACGTTCTTCAACAGTATGTATTAATTTTAAAATGTCATCGTGAGACCATTCCATATTGATTTTTGGTCTTATTTGTTTATAAGACTTTCTCACTTTTTTGGCTGTCTTCACTTTTTCAGGTATTCCGCCTTTAGAATCATCTGCATCAAAATCACAAAATGATTCAGAGCCTTCGGTATTTTTAAACAAATGATTAAGAATTGCATCCATATCTTTATGTGATTGTGCCTTGAAATAAAACGAGCATTTTTTATGTAACAAATAGTAATACAGATAATATATATGTATATATGTAAGTATAACAACTCACCGATTAAAAATATCTTTCAACAAATGAATTTCAATATTCACTATATTTTTTTATATTTTAAACAAAATGTCTACCATTTTCTTTTAACCGGTGGTACCATAGGTATTAAATGCCGTAAATTGACAAATATAAGTGAAAATATGCCAAATAAGGCAACACTGATACATGAATTACCAATTCTATATGCTATAAAATTTGCCGTATGCTGAAAAGCTTGCATAAGGTTTTCAACAAATAACATATCTGTTAGCATACGTTGGAAATTTGTTAAAAAATAAAAATATGGTGTCTACACCATACGTTTGTTGGTATCGTTAACAAATACCCCTCATATATGGTTCAACATATGTATGTATGTTGAAAAAATTTAGTGTCCACACGATATGTTGGCACATGCAACAAAATTTTCACCTAAAATATGCTGATTCAACATATCGTCTAGACTAAGCTTAACAATATTAATTCAACAGACTGAGTTAGGACACAAACCACATTTTGGTATATATTTATTCTAGCAGCTGTCAAGTTCTTTAAATCAATTATTTCAGAGCAAAAAAATGTCCGAAGAGAGTCCCTTATGTAAATAATATTTTTAACTAAAAACTAAAATTTAGCTAAAATTATTTTCAATACTTAATATTGAAATTTATCGTTATTGTAAGCAAAATATATTTGTACATATGTTTTAAATTAGCTTGTTGTGGCTGTAACAACTGTTCATATGACATTTTAGGTGAAGCCGCAAGCAAAAATTTAAAAGTTCATATATGTATGTATGTATGTATATTTCGGGGAAAATATCGATAAATTTCAATATTAAATATTTAAAACATATTTCATATTTTATTGCTTGTTATTGGCTTAGCTGAGTATATAACTGCATTTCATTGGCTCTAAAAAATTCATGTTTGAAAAGCATTCAAGCTCGTATACTTATGCCACAGACTACAAATACTATATGTATGTATGTATATGAATCCAAACAGAACTCAGTCATATTTTTCTATTTGTAATCAACAAAAAACACATAGTATGTACATACTTACATAAGTATAATAGCTTTAGAAAGCTTTTGTACAAACACAACACAATAAAATATTAAATAGTTACTTTGGAGAATATCTCAAATAACAAATTTGATAAATATTTAAAATGTCGATATTATTTATCGTGTTGCATAATAAAAGCTATAATTTTCACCCAAAGTCCGTCTAATTGTATAAATAATGCAGGAAAACATACTTAAATAAACCAATGTCGAGTATTTATTGCTTGTTTTGCTGTTTGTATAGAAGCATTCCAAACCTATTATAACTACATATGTACGTATTTTTCAAAATTCACATACGTTAGAGAACCCTCACATAGTATTTCACTGTTTGTGGCATACACAAATTTTGCCATTCAAATATTGATTTCTGTTGCTCAGTTGATTTCACGCATTATTATGTATATAAAACAACTCAGTTTAAAATTGGATAAAAAAATATTGCAAAAATGAAATTTAATGCTTTGAAATTATTTCATAATTAATACAAGAATTAATTAGAGCTTATATTATTGAGCTTTTAAATATAACTAAACAAATTTAAGAACAAAAACAGAAACTTAGGAGTAGAAAGTATTATGACAATCAAAATAAATAGTAGACGGTATTCAAGTCATAGAATAAATAATTATATATGTACATATGTACTTACATACTTATTTAGCACCGAAGGAAAAAACAAAAAATTGCGCCTTTGTTCCCCAAGGCTTAACAGTTATTTATTATAAAAAGTGTTTAATTGTTGTTCGAGATATTATTCTTTACTTACAAGCATTTTTTTACATGATACAAATTTATTAAAGAAAATAATACCCATAGTATTCGTAGTCACTGTGGCGACACTAATGAAAGAATAAAATGGAATGAAAAGATGAAGGGCGTCTTACTAAAATATTTGTATCCCCTAATAGCACTTCGGAAGCGTTGATAAAGATGCCAAATAGGAAATGGGAGGACTGAAATATATAGGAAAAATAAGCATATATGAATGAGGACAGGATACATGACCGTTAGCAAACTAATTACAAGCAATATTTGCGGGGAAATATGCATATTTATTACAAAAAATATATTTCCTTTATAATGAAAGAAAAAAACGTTTAAGGTTGTAATAAATCACGTAAATATGAGTTTCTTACATCAAATTTTTTTAATATTATACATAATTGTTTTTTCCTCCATTACTACTCTTGGGAGCAGTTGGCTTCCACAAAGGCATCTCCATTTTACAAGATATGTTGCAGTTGTTTTCGCATTGTTATATTTGCCTTGTATCAGTTTCGTTAATCGGTTGTTATTCCAGTAGTGGTGGACTGTAGCAGGCTCTAGGATAAAGGGGGTTGCCATATGTCGTTTCCCTGAAATAACATCCTCTGTGTATTTGGTGTAGTTGTGAGAAACCTTGCAAATCTTTAATTTATTCCTACCATTTATTCCAAGGAGTGGGTGGTGGCTGCGTGACTTTTTTAAGATGTTATCCTCTTTCCCAGGGAAATGGGTGGTCAGGAGGCTTCTTGGGTGGATGTTTTTGGTCGGGGCTGAAGCCACTTAATTTTTAAAATTCGAAAAACTATGGTGAAAAATTTTTTGTTCTCTGCCAGGTATATAGATAAAATTCATTTAGAACACATTGATATTGATAAACTTTATTTTGAAATTTTAAGATTTGTAATGAATAACCTGAAGTCTGTAATGCGTTTCCACACAACAGTCTATTAAAAACATGTATTTTATGTCTCTTAGTGGTTTGAGGCTCTATGCTCCTTATATTCGTTATCTCGCTTGACGCAACAGGACTTTTCAGCAGACTTTTCAACTTGTTTTAATTGCTTAGAGCTCCTTTAAATAAAACCAAAGAAATTAGAGTGATTTCATCTTTACCTTCTCTTTCTTTTTGCTTAAATTTCTTTAAAAGTACAAATATTTTTGTTAAAGTACTTTAATTCTTAGAAATAACGATATATTATATACACGCTACTGCGTCTGCGTCCGGAAATGAAGCTTATCTGACTAATTAATATAAGAACTGGATAAGAAATCTTTAATATCTTATTTCGTATTATTATTTCCGCATTTCAGGCAGCGCTTGATACCATGAGCATGTGAAAGGAGAGAATATCATGATGCCAATAGGTCTTGCAAATGCCTATTTAAGGGAAAATTACAGGGAACAGAATATTTCTCTTATGAAGAAAATGCTAATATTTACGTATGTCATCTATAAGTAAAAAACTTGCAATAGAAAACAAAGTGTTTCCAAGTTACTACAGATGTAAGTACTTATGTAGGCCCAATTGCAAATTTCGTAAAACACAAATCATGCTACGCCTCTCTAAACATGCAACATTTTTTGTTTAGCATGTTGTGATAAAAAACAAAAGTCTATTGTTTTATTTTTCCAAAGACTACCTTGAACTATTTAGTTGTCAAACATAGAAAGGAAAGTAAAAACGGGTAACAATAGAGTTAATTTCGTTTATAAAATAAGTTTCTTAAATGATTTCAAAAATTTTTCTTGATCACATAAAGATTTGTGGAAAGTTAAGTTGGAAAAGCTTAAATCGAGGTGCCAAAAAAAACAGCTCTAATGGCCAGCTCTTGACTTCGTATTTAAATATCATACGAAATTCAACCTTCTAGGGGTTTTTTCATAAAACTTAAATGATACTTAAATACCCTGTTTTTTTTAAATAACCAACCCTAAATGAAGTCTACTTGAGTTGTACAGATTATCACATGTTTTCTGATAGCTTGTTGTTTTAAGAAACAAATTGATAGTGATTTTCAAGTTTTACATATAAAAATAAATTAAAATTTATAATTTCTTCGCTGCAAAATTCATATATGATTTTTTTCGAACCAAAAAAGTTGGGCTCTATTGAATGTTTTATCTTAGTTTGTATGTAAGTATGTATGTATAATATACATTGTATATTAATATAAGTACATACATACATCCTACTAGTATACATATGTATGTATGTACATAAGTATATGTAATAATAAAAATATGAAATTTGCCGCGAGTAAAGAAGTTTTAAAAATTTATATAAAACTAATAAAGGGTTCTAACGAAAAAAATTTACTCGTATGTGATGCGAGAAGTCTCTGAGATATTCAAAACGAAATTTTTTCTGGAGACAATGAATTTAGTCAAAGATAGCGTATGTACGTCGAAAGTATCAGAGCTTTGTATTCTAGTGGTTATCGGTTATCACATAAAGAATCCATCTGGTAAGTACAACAGTTTCACACAACATCTGCGAAAGTTTATTGTAATTATGGAATAAAGTGCACGTGTTAAATTAATTTCTTTAACTTTTATTCGTCATTAAATATGGAAAACAAAATAACTAAAACGTTTGATAAAAATAAAATTCAAATTAAATGAACACGAGCAATTTTCGCAAAACTATCGATAGTATTTTGACATTTAGTGGTGTTACCACAATGTTATCCCAATTATATAAGAATAATTAATTACGACTGGAATACTGAAACTGTATTCAAGTACAGCTTAAATCAAAATTAAAATTTGGTAAATATATGTACATTTAAGTACAAAGTTTAATATGTATTTGGTTTAATGATATATAGTACCAAGAATGATTAAATAAATATTACGCCATCGCGCAGCCATAAAAAACATTTCCGCGCATGTTGGAACTCTGACGTCACTCAAGCTGTGGTCTCATTGCCTAATAAAATTCAGCTGTAGAACTACAAGAATGATTAAATAAAGATCAAGAATGATAGAAATAAAGATTTCGCCTTGGGCATGATTTACCGTTTGATGACGTAGTAGTTCCTTCACAAAGATTACCAAGTCTGTATCATACATACATATGTATGTAAAAGCTATTAGCATGTTTCCACGACAACCTGAATCTCCTGTTTCGCTTTCTGAAGAAAGTTTATGAATCATGCTGTTTACACGACTCATCTACCTGCTTCGATTTTATAATTTTTTTTCTTTCCGTTGTTTTTTAACTTTTATAAAATTTAAATAAATTAATTTTTATTTTAAGTTTTTAAGATTTCTCTTTTTATTTATGAACATTTTCCTTTTGTTTTTGTTTTTTATTTAAATTTAAATAGGCTACTTAGTTCAATCGTTTTTTTATAAGCCAAATTACATGTGATAGTTATCAAAGAACAAATTACACCAAAGACACATGTGTAAATCATTCTGACAAACACTAGCAGAACGGAACAACATGCTGTTTTCGAAAGCCGCTACACTTTCATCATCAGCGTTCTTGTGTTTGGTCCACTTCTGTGATGTCAGTTGATGTATATTTCAGCTATTTATAAAAATTTTTCACTGTAAATAGAATACGTGAATTGTTTTGATTCATCGTTTCACAATTTGTGAAAGCCTTTTTTGTAATGAAAAGCTCAAATTACACATCACTAACCTACAACAGTCTTGCCATTGTTATTTATTCTTATCAACTATACACATGCTTTTTAATTTGCCTGTTTTGTTTTTTTACTTATGACAAACTTGTTTGGTTTGTTACTATAAGTATGTATATTTATTAATTTTTGCTACAAGCCATTAGCTTTTCAAATTTTTATTTTAGGTTTTTAAGATTTCTCTTTTTATTTATGAACATTTTCCTTTTGTTTTTGTTTTTTATTTAAATTTAAATAGGCTACTTAGTTCAATCGTTTTTTTATAAGCCAAATTACATGTGATAGTTATCAAAGAACAAATTACAACAACGACAAATGTGTAAATCATTCTGACAAACACTAGCAGAACGGAAAAACGATTTTAACTAAGTAGCCTATTTAAATTTAAATTAAATAAATTAACTTTTCACTCAATTCAAATTTATTATTACGCCTAGGAAACACATAGAAAAAACAATTCTATTTTTTAAATTTTCACTTTTAAATTTTCCTTGTTTACAAAAATATTTAATTTTGACAACTAGTGCAGATAAACTTGATTCGCAAGTAGATTCAATATGAATCTAACTGCTTGGCTCTCAAAATTGTGTATGGCGAAGCAAGTTGAGTTTACTGAGAATTTGCTCACAGAAGATCGATGTCGAGTGACATCGTGGGACAGGCAGTTTATTTAATAACTCTCTGACGTTACTCAAGCTGTATTCTCATTGGCTAATAAAATTCAGCTGTAGAACTATTATGTTTGTGTAAAAACATAACAGTGGGACAAATTGTTATTTTTCTAACTAAATTTTGATTAATTTTTTTTAAGTTTTTAAGGGAAAAAACGAATTATTGCTTTTGGCAATATGAAACACCTCTAAGGTGTTTTAAAAAGAGGGAGCACGTTCTAAAAAGGCATTTTAGTAAAGAAAAGGGAAGAAAAAGGACCTCTTTTAAAGGATATAAATTTTTTACAGAAATGAAACGGATGCTTGCTTGAAGTAGAAAGTAATAAAGAGAAGGAAGGAATCTAAAACAAAAACAAGCATTATAAGTTTAGATAGATGGGGTATTTATTAAAAATGTAGATTGAGATTATGAGTTAAAATGAATAAAAAAACACTTGTATATTTCTTTATAAAAATTTTTATTAAATTTAGTTTTTATATTATTTATTAAATTTTATGCAAATTCAAACGTTTTGCTTTTCAAAATTCTAACAGAAGACTGGCAAAAATCGTTATTCTGTCTTGATTTTTATACCAGCAAAAAGGTATATATGAATGTGCATTATTACGATTACTTAAATAGGAGAGTATGTACTATTATTGTTGGGTAAGTATATTTCTTGACTTTTCTTAAGAGAGATGCGTAAGTAAGCAAGAGACCGATAATAGCAATATATTTATGCATATATATACATATATACTTATTTATGTATATAAATATGTATATATATAAACATGCAATTAAATTTTAATATCAAATGCAAGCTTCTGCATTCCCATTTATTTTAAATACGCTTTGCTTAGTAACAACGTAAGCAATGGAATATTATCGATCATGTTCAATTATTACTTATGTGCGTACATTGTAAAATGTACTTTTAAAACATAAAAGATAAATTATGAATGCCCATTCATTTATGATCCTTAGCAACAACGGAAACATTAAAGAATGTGTAGGAAGGATTAGTTAGTTACAAACATTTAAATTTGCTTAATATAATAATAAGTATGTAATAATATTTAATACAGTTATGTATATAAAAAACAAAATGTGTATGTTACAATATTGTTCAAATATATACTTATGTATGTATATTTGCATATCAACTTTTAAGTACATGTGTTTATAATAATTTATGCAGTTTGAAAGTTGACATACATTTACATATATGTACATATGTATGAATGTCTATATGAATATGTAACTCCCCCATCGTTTGATTGAAGCTCCGGCGAGATCTTTATTTTTAATGATATCTAAGTTCTAGGCAATAATAATGTAAATATCTATGTAGATATATGTATGTATTCATATTCATATAAATATATTTGTACTTAACAGGATTTTAGTGTTTTATACATAAGATCTTCGTTTGTTTGTATTTATTTTTGTCCGTATATTTATGTGTACACATGTCCACATAATATGGTAAATTCATAACATAATAGATTCAGTCTTTCCAGAAGAGAAAAAAATTAGAAAAAGAAATAAAATACTTCAAAATTAAAAAAAAATATTTCATATTTTACATATTTATTTATGTATTTATGTATGTGGTTACGTATTAGTTATTCTAATAAATATCAATTTTGTCTTGTAAGATCTTCGTTTCTAATTATTTTATTTTAATAGTTTATATTTGGTTTTATATTTTAATTTTTAGTAATTTAAGTGTCTGCTTATATTATACATATTGTATTTATTAATATTAAATTTTAATTTCATTTGATTAAATTTTTCTTTTCAATCTATTCATATTTTTAATTTTAATTTTGACACAAGTACTTATACATACATATATTTATGTATGTTAGTTTATTTTATATATACAAGTTTTGAAAAATAAAAGTTATTCTCGTGTATTTAAATCAATTTGTTGAGTTCTAAGGTTTGAGCTGTTCATTGTTTTGCAAATATTTTTTTCTTTTTAGATGTGATTTGTAGTATTTGTGCCTTGTTTGGGTCACAACGTGATCATTATCCAATTTTTCTACTTTGACCTTTCTAAACCTAGCATGATTTTTACCACCTCTTTCATGTTTTAAATATACTGCACCTGTTTGGACCTCACAATCTTCTCGGTTCCGATTCAATTTAACAATGGATCTTTCTTTTGACTTAACAATTCTTTCCTTTATATTCGAATAGTCTTCTATTGTTATTTTTCCATTATTGAAGTCGATGGGTTTGCATCCGGTTGTAGAATGCACAGAGCTATTGTAAAATATGATTACTTTATGAATTTTCTCCTCTACCGTATCTGTGTCCCTATCCGGATCATGCCGAAGGAGACGAATGTGCTCGTTGATAGTATTGTGCAGACGCTCTACGTCTGCATTTGAAGTATGATTGTTGTTCGATGTGAAATGTATTTCAATATTTCTCCCTCGCAAAAACTCCATTAAAGGTAGTGCCTTAAACCCTAGCTCATTATCTGTCACAATTTTTTCAACATCACCTATGAAACTCAAATACTGAATGAGAGCCCTTTTGAATTCAACCCACGACCTATTTGCAATTTTTATTGCTTGTGCGAATTTGGAAAACTTGTCAATAAAGGTAAGAAATAAAGTTTTCTGCAAACTATAGAAAACGCCAACATGTATTACTTGTCTTGGCCTATCAGGGGTTTCCGTAATTCTAAACATCTGTTTGACCGGTTTGCGGTCGTATTTTTCAATATTGCATATGTGGCAATTATTGATAAATTGTTGTATTCTTAATTTTAACTTTGGATGATATATTTTGCACCGAAGCTGTTCGTAATTTTCGGTAATACCGCGATGATTGTTTCTGTGGTGTTCACCCTGTATTTGATCATTAAGATCATTTTCATCCGAAATATCTTCAAGCAATTTTTTACATCTGGCAATTTTCAGTTGACGATTTCCTTGGAAGTATTTTAAGGCGGTTTTCTGAAATAATGCGCATAAATCTTCACCGTTGATAAATATTGCGTTGATTTTTGTAGGGTGTAAATAATTTTTAATTATAGATATTATATCATTCTCTGAGAACTTTTTTGCTATTATTAATTTTCTTACATTGTTAAAAATTTTCGTGTTTGTTACCTCAAGCGAAGTCAAATTGTTATCTTCCTTCATAATGATTTGGTTCCGATATACATTCAGAGGATTATTGGTTTGAAAAATAATGTTGGAAACAGTGCGATCTATTAAATTTACTTGAGGTTGTTCCAAACGAGATAGTGCATCAGCATTTCCATTTTTTACTCCACGTCTATAAATAATATCATAATCAAACTCTTCCAGTTGTAATCTCCATCTGACTAATTTGGAGTTGGGTTCCTTTATGGAAAAGAGCCATTGCAATGGTTGATGATCGGTTCTAATAACAAATTTTCTACCAAACAGATAAGGACGAAAATATTTCACGGCCCAGACCACAGCTAACAATTCCTTCTCTACTATGCTGTAATTGATCTCATGTTCATTGAGCGTTCTACTTGCATAGCAGATTGGATGATTCTCTTGAGAGAGGACAGCACCGAGGGCGAAATTACTCGCGTCCGTTTCCAAAACAAATTGTTTGTGAAAATCTGGGTATACTAAAATCGGGTCATTCATAAGGAGCATCTTTAATGTCCTAAAACTTTCTATATAATCCGTATCATTCGGGTCCATTCTAACATTTTTCTTTAAAAATTTGGTCATATGCTTTGCGATTTTAGAGTAATCTCGAATAAATTTCCTATAGTCCACTACAATTCGCCACTTTTTTAATCCACTAGCATCGTCCTTTTTCGGCACGATCCATATTGGAGCAGAGTAGGGAGAATTTGAATGTCTAATTATCCCACAGTCCAACATTTCCTGTATCTGCCTTCTTACTTCCTCCTTGTGTACATAGGGGTATCTATATGTTTTAGAGTAAACTGGGATCTCATCCTTGGTAATTATTCTATGCTTTATAGCATTTGTGAATGATAAATTTGAGTCCGTTACATAAAATAATTGGTCATAATTCTGTAAAAGGTTTACCAAATTTAGCCTCTCTTCAGAATTCAAATGCTCCATTCGAATTCTCTCGATGTGGGATTGTGCAAATCTACTACTAATAGATAAATTATCCTCAAACAAATGATAATTTTCAGTGGAAACTGGCCATGAATTTTCTTCTGTTAGGTGTATGACTTTCTCACACTCTGTCGTGGTATCTACCTCAATTTTAAAATCATCCAAATTATAAACACCCTCCTCAACAATAGTCTCACCAACTAAATTTTTTTGCTCCCTAATATGAATTAAGCCGCATTCAATATTTGAAATCAATGCTACGGTATGGGTTCGTCTAAGACCTACCAAAGGGAGTACTTTGTCGTTTATCTCCATAATATTATTTTTGTAATCTATAACAGCGTTGTACCTGCGTAAAATATCGTTCCCTAAAATTCCGTCAAAACTATTATGAAACTTACACTCTAACAAAACTATTTTATCTTTCTCATCTCCCAACTCTGGAAACATCGGAACCTGATAAGCTGTGTTACACATTATTGTGTTCTGTAAAGTTTTCAATGCCAACGTTTGAGAATGAATTTTCCATTTCGGGTTACAAATACCAGGGTTGATTATCGAATGCGTAGCTCCGGTATCTATTATAAATTTCAGATTTTTTCCGATCTCTATATACGGTAGTTCCCCGGAGAGGCTGGAAAAGGAAAATTTTGAACGCGTTCATCATGATAAGGGTTTGGGTTTGTATTTGAACAACCCATGTCAGAACTATTTCGTGTACATTGTTCGGTTTTATAAACATGTTGAAACGTATTGACATCCATTGGCTCAGGATGAGTTTGATTGTTTTGTGGGTTCGTAAAACTTGGTCTAATATTTTGGTAATTGTTGTAATTGTAATGACGATGAGCTCTACCATTCTGCTGGTTATCGCCACGTTCATTACGGATATTTGGCCCTGCATTATTATTACGTAAATGTTGCGCACCTGAATTTCTGTTATAATTATTGCTTCTATTTGAATTAAAATGCTGGCCATAATTCGCATTCATATCATAATTTCCATTCATATTAGGCCGTGCTCTATTTCTATTAATTGAGTTTCCAAATTTACCGTAAACATTATTGCTATTCCTTGATTCGTAATTAGCATGCCCTGACGTAAACAGTATATCCATTGCATCCTCAATTGTATCGGGATTTCTGCAGGCCAATATGGTCCTCATGGGCTCAGGAATTTTCTGTCTAAATATGCTAAGAGCCGTTTTCATGTTACTTTCCGCCATTCGTTTACTTTCCGAAGTAATTCCCAAATCTGTGCAAGTTTTATTATTCAAACTTCTAAGCCTCTCCTTAATTTCATTATAGAATTCGACCGCATTAGTTTTAAAGACTACTGACCTAAGTTCATCATATAGCTCTTCAATACTATTCTTTTCCCCAAAATTATTCATCAAAATTTCCCTAACGTCTGTCCACGATTGGACATGGAAATTGATTTCTATTGTCTGTTTTGCTCTTCCCTTAAATTTACTTTTAATCACATCTAAAAATAGAAGTTGCGAAGCGTTATCATATTGCATGAGACCAGTGTTAATCCTATCAACGAGAGATATAAACGAATATAATTCATTTTTATCTCCTGAAAACTCGGGCAATGATTGCAAAAATTTAAGTGGTTCAAAACTTACGGACGGCTGAATATTGTCCTGTAGAGACATTTTAAATTTTTTTTTTTTTTTTTTTTTTTTACTTTTTTTCCAGATTATATAATCGCTGGTTTTTTATGTAAAATTTAATCATATATCGACTCAAAAAAAAAATCTGTTATTTATATGGACTTCAAAAATTTAATTTGTTTGTCCTTATTAGCTTTTTTTCTCAAATGATTTTTATTAATATATATGCTTATATAGTCTTGTTTATTTAGATTATTTTAGTTATTGTCTTACAAAAATTTTAATAAACCTTACATACATATTTATTTGTATTTTAACAGTGTATGTATATGTGAATATGAACTTTAGAATTTATTTATGTACATATTTACTCTTGAAAATGCGTATTATGATGGCGGAAAGAAATGATTATTTACTAATTTTTGTTAAGACTGTACACATTTCTATAGGAAACAATAATTTTTTATTTTAGTGTGAAACAAAATGGTGCTTTTCCGTTATTGTAGGTGTGAGTGTATTTCATTTGCTGTAATTATTTCGTTCCAATTCACATATACATATGTAAATACATACATTAATACTTAAAAAGTTTTGTAATACATATAAGGGTTATAATACTAAAAAAAATTTTGTATATATGTATGTATACTTATATGTTAAAATGATCCGCCAATCGATTTCCTTGGAATATCCCACATGTGTTTGTTTCTTCAAAAATGGACCCTCTTCTAGGCTTTTAATACTGTTCACCGTTTCCTTTTTTTTCAAATATGTATATACGAGTAGTTGTCTCTGTTTTTTTTTTTTTTATTTAAGTTTGTATTATTTTTTTTTTTTTTTTTTGTTTTATTTTTTTTTTTTAGGAATTTCAACCACATTTATTTTTATAAGTCATGTAAATTTATGTTGCTTTTATATCAAGTGTTTAATGAATTTTTTTTCATTTGTGTTATTTAATTTAAGAAAATAATAGTAAAGTTTAAAAATTCATTCGTAAACTATTAAGTCTTGCACGGGTTACTTTTAATGAAATGTTTTTATATTAATTTTTAATGTCTCTGTAAAACAATTTTTACTTAAGTAAATGTCGTTTTCTTAGCTTTAATTAGTGTTATTCATATTTCACTTGTTCAATAACTTTTGCTGGGAATATGTATATTTATTTTATTTATTCCTTTTTTTTATATGTAATTTTTTCTTTGGAGCCCGCTGGGACATTAAAATGTCCAGTATCGATTTCCGCTGAAACTTTTTAGAAAGGATACCCGGGCAATCCTACCGACTGCGCCAGTTAAAATGAATAAAAAAACACTTGTATATTTCTTTATAAAAATTTTTATTAAATTTAGTTTTTATATTATTTATTAAATTTTATGCAAATTCAAACGTTTTGCTTTTCAAAATTCTAACAGAAGACTGGCAAAAATCGTTATTCTGTCTTGATTTTTATACCAGCAAAAAGGTATATATGAATGTGCATTATTACGATTACTTAAATAGGAGAGTATGTACTATTATTGTTGGGTAAGTATATTTCTTGACTTTTCTTAAGAGAGATGCGTAAGTAAGCAAGAGACCGATAATAGCAATATATTTATGCATATATATACATATATACTTATTTATGTATATAAATATGTATATATATAAACATGCAATTAAATTTTAATATCAAATGCAAGCTTCTGCATTCCCATTTATTTTAAATACGCTTTGCTTAGTAACAACGTAAGCAATGGAATATTATCGATCATGTTCAATTATTACTTATGTGCGTACATTGTAAAATGTACTTTTAAAACATAAAAGATAAATTATGAATGCCCATTCATTTATGATCCTTAGCAACAACGGAAACATTAAAGAATGTGTAGGAAGGATTAGTTAGTTACAAACATTTAAATTTGCTTAATATAATAATAAGTATGTAATAATATTTAATACAGTTATGTATATAAGAAACAAAATGTGTATGTTACAATATTGTTCAAATATATACTTATGTATGTATATTTGCATATCAACTTTTAAGTACATGTGTTTATAATAATTTATGCAGTTTGAAAGTTGACATACATTTACATATATGTACATATGTATGAATGTCTATATGAATATGTAACTCCCCCATCGTTTGATTGAAGCTCCGGCGAGATCTTTATTTTTAATGATATCTAAGTTCTAGGCAATAATAATGTAAATATCTATGTAGATATATGTATGTATTCATATTCATATAAATATATTTGTACTTAACAGGATTTTAGTGTTTTATACATAAGATCTTCGTTTGTTTGTATTTATTTTTGTCCGTATATTTATGTGTACACATGTCCACATAATATGGTAAATTCATAACATAATAGATTCAGTCTTTCCAGAAGAGAAAAAAATTAGAAAAAGAAATAAAATACTTCAAAATTAAAAAAAAATATTTCATATTTTACATATTTATTTATGTATTTATGTATGTGGTTACGTATTAGTTATTCTAATAAATATCAATTTTGTCTTGTAAGATCTTCGTTTCTAATTATTTTATTTTAATAGTTTATATTTGGTTTTATATTTTAATTTTTAGTAATTTAAGTGTCTGCTTATATTATACATATTGTATTTATTAATATTAAATTTTAATTTCATTTGATTAAATTTTTCTTTTCAATCTATTCATATTTTTAATTTTAATTTTGACACAAGTACTTATACATACATATATTTATGTATGTTAGTTTATTTTATATATACAAGTTTTGAAAAATAAAAGTTATTCTCGTGTATTTAAATCAATTTGTTGAGTTCTAAGGTTTGAGCTGTTCATTGTTTTGCAAATATTTTTTTCTTTTTAGATGTGATTTGTAGTATTTGTGCCTTGTTTGGGTCACAACGTGATCATTATCCAATTTTTCTACTTTGACCTTTCTAAACCTAGCATGATTTTTACCACCTCTTTCATGTTTTAAATATACTGCACCTGTTTGGACCTCACAATCTTCTCGGTTCCGATTCAATTTAACAATGGATCTTTCTTTTGACTTAACAATTCTTTCCTTTATATTCGAATAGTCTTCTATTGTTATTTTTCCATTATTGAAGTCGATGGGTTTGCATCCGGTTGTAGAATGCACAGAGCTATTGTAAAATATGATTACTTTATGAATTTTCTCCTCTACCGTATCTGTGTCCCTATCCGGATCATGCCGAAGGAGACGAATGTGCTCGTTGATAGTATTGTGCAGACGCTCTACGTCTGCATTTGAAGTATGATTGTTGTTCGATGTGAAATGTATTTCAATATTTCTCCCTCGCAAAAACTCCATTAAAGGTAGTGCCTTAAACCCTAGCTCATTATCTGTCACAATTTTTTCAACATCACCTATGAAACTCAAATACTGAATGAGAGCCCTTTTGAATTCAACCCACGACCTATTTGCAATTTTTATTGCTTGTGCGAATTTGGAAAACTTGTCAATAAAGGTAAGAAATAAAGTTTTCTGCAAACTATAGAAAACGCCAACATGTATTACTTGTCTTGGCCTATCAGGGGTTTCCGTAATTCTAAACATCTGTTTGACCGGTTTGCGGTCGTATTTTTCAATATTGCATATGTGGCAATTATTGATAAATTGTTGTATTCTTAATTTTAACTTTGGATGATATATTTTGCACCGAAGCTGTTCGTAATTTTCGGTAATACCGCGATGATAGTTTCTGTGGTGTTCACCCTGTATTTGATCATTAAGATCATTTTCATCCGAAATATCTTCAAGCAATTTTTTACATCTGGCAATTTTCAGTTGACGATTTCCTTGGAAGTATTTTAAGGCGGTTTTCTGAAATAATGCGCATAAATCTTCACCGTTGATAAATATTGCGTTGATTTTTGTAGGGTGTAAATAATTTTTAATTATAGATATTATATCATTCTCTGAGAACTTTTTTGCTATTATTAATTTTCTTACATTGTTAAAAATTTTCGTGTTTGTTACCTCAAGCGAAGTCAAATTGTTATCTTCCTTCATAATGATTTGGTTCCGATATACATTCAGAGGATTATTGGTTTGAAAAATAATGTTGGAAACAGTGCGATCTATTAAATTTACTTGAGGTTGTTCCAAACGAGATAGTGCATCAGCATTTCCATTTTTTACTCCACGTCTATAAATAATATCATAATCAAACTCTTCCAGTTGTAATCTCCATCTGACTAATTTGGAGTTGGGTTCCTTTATGGAAAAGAGCCATTGCAATGGTTGATGATCGGTTCTAATAACAAATTTTCTACCAAACAGATAAGGACGAAAATATTTCACGGCCCAGACCACAGCTAACAATTCCTTCTCTACTATGCTGTAATTGATCTCATGTTCATTGAGCGTTCTACTTGCATAGCAGATTGGATGATTCTCTTGAGAGAGGACAGCACCGAGGGCGAAATTACTCGCGTCCGTTTCCAAAACAAATTGTTTGTGAAAATCTGGGTATACTAAAATCGGGTCATTCATAAGGAGCATCTTTAATGTCCTAAAACTTTCTATATAATCCGTATCATTCGGGTCCATTCTAACATTTTTCTTTAAAAATTTGGTCATATGCTTTGCGATTTTAGAGTAATCTCGAATAAATTTCCTATAGTCCACTACAATTCGCCACTTTTTTAATCCACTAGCATCGTCCTTTTTCGGCACGATCCATATTGGAGCAGAGTAGGGAGAATTTGAATGTCTAATTATCCCACAGTCCAACATTTCCTGTATCTGCCTTCTTACTTCCTCCTTGTGTACATAGGGGTATCTATATGTTTTAGAGTAAACTGGGATCTCATCCTTGGTAATTATTCTATGCTTTATAGCATTTGTGAATGATAAATTTGAGTCCGTTACATAAAATAATTGGTCATAATTCTGTAAAAGGTTTACCAAATTTAGCCTCTCTTCAGAATTCAAATGCTCCATTCGAATTCTCTCGATGTGGGATTGTGCAAATCTACTACTAATAGATAAATTATCCTCAAACAAATGATAATTTTCAGTGGAAACTGGCCATGAATTTTCTTCTGTTAGGTGTATGACTTTCTCACACTCTGTCGTGGTATCTACCTCAATTTTAAAATCATCCAAATTATAAACACCCTCCTCAACAATAGTCTCACCAACTAAATTTTTTTGCTCCCTAATATGAATTAAGCCGCATTCAATATTTGAAATCAATGCTACGGTATGGGTTCGTCTAAGACCTACCAAAGGGAGTACTTTGTCGTTTATCTCCATAATATTATTTTTGTAATCTATAACAGCGTTGTACCTGCGTAAAATATCGTTCCCTAAAATTCCGTCAAAACTATTATGAAACTTACACTCTAACAAAACTATTTTATCTTTCTCATCTCCCAACTCTGGAAACATCGGAACCTGATAAGCTGTGTTACACATTATTGTGTTCTGTAAAGTTTTCAATGCCAACGTTTGAGAATGAATTTTCCATTTCGGGTTACAAATACCAGGGTTGATTATCGAATGCGTAGCTCCGGTATCTATTATAAATTTCAGATTTTTTCCGATCTCTATATACGGTAGTTCCCCGGAGAGGCTGGAAAAGGAAAATTTTGAACGCGTTCATCATGATAAGGGTTTGGGTTTGTATTTGAACAACCCATGTCAGAACTATTTCGTGTACATTGTTCGGTTTTATAAACATGTTGAAACGTATTGACATCCATTGGCTCAGGATGAGTTTGATTGTTTTGTGGGTTCGTAAAACTTGGTCTAATATTTTGGTAATTGTTGTAATTGTAATGACGATGAGCTCTACCATTCTGCTGGTTATCGCCACGTTCATTACGGATATTTGGCCCTGCATTATTATTACGTAAATGTTGCGCACTTGAATTTCTGTTATAATTATTGCTTCTATTTGAATTAAAATGCTGGCCATAATTCGCATTCATATCATAATTTCCATTCATATTAGGCCGTGCTCTATTTCTATTAATTGAGTTTCCAAATTTACCGTAAACATTATTGCTATTCCTTGATTCGTAATTAGCATGCCCTGACGTAAACAGTATATCCATTGCATCCTCAATTGTATCGGGATTTCTGCAGGCCAATATGGTCCTCATGGGCTCAGGAATTTTCTGTCTAAATATGCTAAGAGCCGTTTTCATGTTACTTTCCGCCATTCGTTTACTTTCCGAAGTAATTCCCAAATCTGTGCAAGTTTTATTATTCAAACTTCTAAGCCTCTCCTTAATTTCATTATAGAATTCGACCGCATTAGTTTTAAAGACTACTGACCTAAGTTCATCATATAGCTCTTCAATACTATTCTTTTCCCCAAAATTATTCATCAAAATTTCCCTAACGTCTGTCCACGATTGGACATGGAAATTGATTTCTATTGTCTGTTTTGCTCTTCCCTTAAATTTACTTTTAATCACATCTAAAAATAGAAGTTGCGAAGCGTTATCATATTGCATGAGACCAGTGTTAATCCTATCAACGAGAGATATAAACGAATATAATTCATTTTTATCTCCTGAAAACTCGGGCAATGATTGCAAAAATTTAAGTGGTTCAAAACTTACGGACGGCTGAATATTGTCCTGTAGAGACATTTTAAATTTTTTTTTTTTTTTTTTTTTTTTTTTACTTTTTTTCCAGATTATATAATCGCTGGTTTTTTATGTAAAATTTAATCATATATCGACTCAAAAAAAAAATCTGTTATTTATATGGACTTCAAAAATTTAATTTGTTTGTCCTTATTAGCTTTTTTTCTCAAATGATTTTTATTAATATATATGCTTATATAGTCTTGTTTATTTAGATTATTTTAGTTATTGTCTTACAAAAATTTTAATAAACCTTACATACATATTTATTTGTATTTTAACAGTGTATGTATATGTGAATATGAACTTTAGAATTTATTTATGTACATATTTACTCTTGAAAATGCGTATTATGATGGCGGAAAGAAATGATTATTTACTAATTTTTGTTAAGACTGTACACATTTCTATAGGAAACAATAATTTTTTATTTTAGTGTGAAACAAAATGGTGCTTTTCCGTTATTGTAGGTGTGAGTGTATTTCATTTGCTGTAATTATTTCGTTCCAATTCACATATACATATGTAAATACATACATTAATACTTAAAAAGTTTTGTAATACATATAAGGGTTATAATACTAAAAAAAATTTTGTATATATGTATGTATACTTATATGTTAAAATGATCCGCCAATCGATTTCCTTGGAATATCCCACATGTGTTTGTTTCTTCAAAAATGGACCCTCTTCTAGGCTTTTAATACTGTTCACCGTTTCCTTTTTTTCAAATATGTATATACGAGTAGTTGTCTCTGTTTTTTTTTTTTTTATTTAAGTTTGTATTATTTTTTTTTTTTTTTTTTGTTTTATTTTTTTTTTTTAGGAATTTCAACCACATTTATTTTTATAAGTCATGTAAATTTATGTTGCTTTTATATCAAGTGTTTAATGAATTTTTTTTCATTTGTGTTATTTAATTTAAGAAAATAATAGTAAAGTTTAAAAATTCATTCGTAAACTATTAAGTCTTGCACGGGTTACTTTTAATGAAATGTTTTTATATTAATTTTTAATGTCTCTGTAAAACAATTTTTACTTAAGTAAATGTCGTTTTCTTAGCTTTAATTAGTGTTATTCATATTTCACTTGTTCAATAACTTTTGCTGGGAATATGTATATTTATTTTATTTATTCCTTTTTTTTATATGTAATTTTTTCTTTGGAGCCCGCTGGGACATTAAAATGTCCAGTATCGATTTCCGCTGAAACTTTTTAGAAAGGATACCCGGGCAATCCTACCGACTGCGCCAGTTAAAATGAATAAAAAAACACTTGTATATTTCTTTATAAAAATTTTTATTAAATTTAGTTTTTATATTATTTATTAAATTTTATGCAAATTCAAACGTTTTGCTTTTCAAAATTCTAACAGAAGACTGGCAAAAATCGTTATTCTGTCTTGATTTTTATACCAGCAAAAAGGTATATATGAATGTGCATTATTACGATTACTTAAATAGGAGAGTATGTACTATTATTGTTGGGTAAGTATATTTCTTGACTTTTCTTAAGAGAGATGCGTAAGTAAGCAAGAGACCGATAATAGCAATATATTTATGCATATATATACATATATACTTATTTATGTATATAAATATGTATATATATAAACATGCAATTAAATTTTAATATCAAATGCAAGCTTCTGCATTCCCATTTATTTTAAATACGCTTTGCTTAGTAACAACGTAAGCAATGGAATATTATCGATCATGTTCAATTATTACTTATGTGCGTACATTGTAAAATGTACTTTTAAAACATAAAAGATAAATTATGAATGCCCATTCATTTATGATCCTTAGCAACAACGGAAACATTAAAGAATGTGTAGGAAGGATTAGTTAGTTACAAACATTTAAATTTGCTTAATATAATAATAAGTATGTAATAATATTTAATACAGTTATGTATATAAGAAACAAAATGTGTATGTTACAATATTGTTCAAATATATACTTATGTATGTATATTTGCATATCAACTTTTAAGTACATGTGTTTATAATAATTTATGCAGTTTGAAAGTTGACATACATTTACATATATGTACATATGTATGAATGTCTATATGAATATGTAACTATTATGCAGAGGCTAAATTATGATATTAGTTTTATAAAATTTCTTCCCTTTGCCCGTCGCAATGTTGACTTAGGAGCATGTGTTTTCATTACTGTTTACCTATAGAAATTCCTATTTTAATTTCTGCTAAAAAAAATAATGTGTAGTAAAAAAGATAATCGTTAAAGTGGTTTTTTTCTTTGATATCAAATATATTCATAGCACTATTAAATTCATTGCTTATTTACAAAATATTTTATTCCATTAAGAATTAATAACATTTCTGATAAATTACACATCTTTTCTCATCATTTTTATGTAAAATAAACTACGACATATGTACATACATTTTCGTCGATCCTCTAACTCTACATTTTAGCCTTCCAAATCTTCGATGTATAGCCGTAACCCCCCCCTGAAAGCTGCTCTTCAACGGCAATGTAGTGGGTTAAGATTTCCTGGAAAAATTTAAAATTGTTAATTTTTTATTTGCATATTCGAAAGTGGTGTTAAAATGTCTTTCAAAGCTGGATTGTGTAAGAAACATGTTTTACGCCAAATTATACAATAATTCACATACAAAAGAAATTATAGATATAATATTTATTGATATTTATTGTTATTTTTTGTGTTATACGGTTTTATATATGGATTTCGCGAATGCCAGAAATAGATCCTTATATCGAATCATGGGATTAAAGAATTAAAGTTTTAAGAAATTTTAACATAACAATTTTTATTAGCTTTGTGTGTGGTTTTTACTCTATATCTGCTTTGGACATGAAATGATCAAAATCCCTACTTATATGTTTGCGGTGTCATATAACATGTGATAATATTTTTGTTTTGTTGTTAGTCGCGTTAAGAACTATGTTATAATGTGGATTCACCCATTCGTTCTGAACGTTCCGAACGCTTTTTTTATATGTATTTTGACGTCTCTATTTTTGAGAGAGATAGAGAAAGAGAGTAAATTTCATGCGGAACAATTTTTGCTTGAATTGGTTTAATTTTAATTATCGTCCCTAACGAATTGAACTGTGCTGTCAGATACATGCATTTTTTATGCAAAATTGTAATGAGTTGCCACATCATATTATTATACATATGTACATATGTATAATAATATACAGAGTATATTTATAAATCTTTTATATTTATTTAACAAAATAGCTATTAGAACATGCACTCGACTTTTATTCATTTGTATATTTTCTATTTTATAAAAATTTTTTAATTTAGAACACAGAAAATTGCAATCATCTGCCACTGTGCTGCCTGCTTTTAAAAGTAACACACATCATTTACAAAAGTTGTTCCATATGGTAGCTTTGTTTCTCCAGAACATTTATTCGAAGTGGGTGAATCTTTTGTGAGCAAACTCTCAGTAAACTAAAATTATTGAACAACAAAAATTTCGTTCTGAACGAATGGATAAATCCACCTTTAAGGTGAATTCACCCATTCGTTCTGAACGAAAATTTTGTTGTTGTTCCGCATTAAATTTACTCTCTTTCTCAAAATAGAGACGTCAAACTACATATAAAAAAAAATCGTTTGGAACGTTCAGAACGAATGGGTGAATTCACCTTTAGAGCTATGGTTTTCTTACGACGGAATTTGCTAGAATTGGCTTATAAAGAGACCGGTTTCGGCCATGTGCTATTATTCTCATTAAATGTTTTCCGGTTATTTGTTGTCCTTATAGAGTTCATTGTGTGGGTTGTGTATGTCTCTCTATACCTATCACTCTCTGGTGATTATTCGTGTATCTCTCTGCCTCTTTCCTCGCCATTCCTTTCCCTCTTCATTCTTGTATTCGTATATCCCAAGAATGATAGAAATAAAAATTCGCCTTGATTTACCGTTTCATGATTTACCGTTTCATGACGTAGTAGTTCCCTCAAAAAAGTTACCAAGTCTGTAACATATGCAAAAGTTATAATATCTTACAAAAAATTTATGTATTTTATAAAAGATGGCAGCCCCGTAATTAATTTACTCAGAGAGTTTTCCAAAAAAAGTATTTCATTGGTGCCAGCGTTACCATATATTTTTTTAAAAAAACTTCTTATATCTGAAAAAAAAACTTTTTTTTCCAAAAAAAAACTTTTTTTCTACAAAAGTACCTAAATTTTAAAAGAAAACACTAAAATGTATTTGGAATTCATTTTATTTAAAAATATAAAAACGATTAAAAACAAAAATATAACATACTAGCGGGCCCGTTGCCTGCTTCGCACGGCAAAACAAAATAAGAAAAGAAACACACTTGTTTTTAATAAAGTTGGTTTTGTTCCCTATTATTCAAGAAATTAATATTTTCAAAAATCGATTATGATAAGATCAATCACCAACGACGTCCAAAGAGAAAAGAGAAATGATAACAAATTGCTATTTGCATCACTCCGTGCAATGCTCTCCAATACGCAAACGACCAAAATGTATTCAATACTGTATGCGGTACAAAATATGCCTGCGGCAAAAACACACTCACTTCACATACGCACCGCACACACATGCGTTATCGGATTTTAACCAAACTTCATATAAACCATATATGGGCCACTGCCTACGTAGTGTATAAGTTTGGTTGAAATCGCTCGACGCGTTTATGATTAGTTCGGCGACGTACATATTACGGACTTATTTTTATATATATAGATAATGAAAAAACATAAAATAAAATTCATATTTAGAGATCTTTCATTGGTCTTGCCATTTTTCATTAAATATTTGTCCATGTTTTTTAAATTTTTTTTCACCACAAACACAAACTGCCAAAAGTTAGGTTCACATTGCCAATGTATAAAAGCGGCATAGTTGTACTTAAGACGGTGTAAAGACAATGAGACACTGTTGCAGTAATAAAGGAGTGAGAAAATATAAGATCGTTTCATTGTATACAAACATCACTTAATATTGTCATCCAATATACTGCAATAGTTAAATTATGTATTTAAAAAAACTTTACAAAACTTTATGTATTTTCAAAAAAACTTGTTTTTTACCCAATAAATTTAAAACTTTTTGGCATCTCAAAAAACTTGCAAAAAAAGGGAAAACTTGACAAATGGCAACGCTGATTGGTGCTTAAAAACAACGAATTTCGTGTCATACATATGTATTTTATAATAAATACATATAAATAATATTAAAATAATTAAAATTATATAAAAAGTGTTTAAATTTGGTTGTTTAAAAGCTGCAAAAATAAGAAGAACAAAAAACAAAATAAAGTAAAAAAATAAGAAAAAGAGCAAATATAAAATGTGCAGTGGGCAAATGCAAACCAGACATCTGCAACAATACATTATACCCGCGAGCGCACTCGCTGCTTACTAAGTATTTTTAAGTCTCGAGTACTTTTAAGCACTCGCTTTCAATGAGTTGTTGTTTTCATCGCTCGTTCTTCATACGGCGCGAGCCTCATGCATGAAAACATACAAAAAATTTTTTTAACTCGCACCCGTTTTGATTACAAAAGAAGTAAAGGTGAATTCACCCGTTCGTTCTGAACGTTCCGTACGATTTTTTTTATATGTAGTTTGACGTCTCTATTTTTGAGAGACAACAATTTTTGCTTGAATTGGTTTAATTTTAATTATCGTCCCGAACGAATTGAACTGTGCTGCCAGATATATACATATTCTATGTAAAATTTAAATGAGCTGCCACATCATATTATATGTACATATTTATGTATAATAATATACAAGTATATTTGCAAGTTTTTTATATGTATTTAACAAAATAGCTATTAGAACATGCACTCGACTTTTATTCATTTATATATTTTTTATTTTATAAAAATTTTTTTAATTTAGAACACAGCAAATTGTAATCATCTGCACTGTGCTGCCGGCTTGTAAAAGTAACACACAACATTTACAGAGTTGTTGCATATGGTAGCTTTGTTTCTACAGAATATTTGTTCGACGCGGGTGAATCTTCTGTGAGCAAACTCTCAGTAAACTAAAATTATCTCTCAACGAAAATTTCCTGCAGAACGAACGGGTGAATTCACCTTAAGAGCGCAGAAACAAGTAATAACAATACACACACAATTCAGTACAAAGGCTCGTGTTTTCTCTATTTTCATACTCGGTAATTTCTTTGTATTAACCTACTCGTCTTATGTATTGCGAGTAGCTTGTAAAGGTGAATTCGCCCGTTCGTTCTGAACGTTCCGAACGATTTTTTTATATGTAGTTTGACGTCTCTAATTTTGAGAGAGTGAGAGAAAGAGAGTAAATTTAATGCCGAACAATTTTTGCTTGAATTGGATTAATTTTAATTATCGTCCGGAACGAATTGAACTGTGCTGCCAGATACATAAATTTTTTATGCAAAACTGAAATGAGCTGCCACATCGTATTATATGTGCATATGTATGTATAATAATATACAGCGTATATTTGTAAATTTTTTATATTTATTTAACAAAATATCTATTAGAACATGCACTCGACTTTTATTCATTTGGATATTTTTTATTTTATAAAAATTTGTTAAATTTAAAACAAAGCAAAATGCAATCAACTGCCACTGTGCTGCCGTTTGTTCGATGCGGGTGATTCTTCTGTGAGCAAACTCTCATTAACTAAAATTGTCTCTCAACGAAAAATTCCTGCAGAACGAACGGGTGAATTCACCTTAAGAACACGTTTACGGCATATTGATTGGGCATATGTTTGTGTATGTACTATTTAACATTCACTGCTGACGCGGCTGCCAGATTTGATGATTTGTCGTAGGTTTGGCAATTTGGGCGTTTTGATGATTTAAGCTCTAAACACATAGACGACAGCAGACTTCACGACTTCACGGCTTCAAATGCAGCCAACTCCAAATGCTGCTCTGAAGTCAGCTTCATAAATATTTTGAAGACAGCAACAGCTGACTATTACAGCTGATGTGTATTTTAGCAACACAAATTTCAGGGATGCCGGATATATATTTTATAATGAATAAAATTAAAGTTATTGATAATAAAATGTAATAATATCACGAAAAACTATAAAAACACATAAATTTATTTCTTTATTGTATTTTTGTAATGTTCTTTTATGTTTAATATTACAAAAAATTTTTGTTTTTATTTATCCAATTTATATATATAGTGGCAACACTATATTTGTTTAGTGCTGCCCGTCAAAATAGAAAATAGCCTAAATTGGCAGCAGCAGCAAATGCTGTTGTGCAGTCGTGCTGCTGTGCTGCCGTCAAAATAATCGTTTTTATTTAAATACATGCATTTTATTTTTGACATATTGCTGCTTGCTGTCTGCTGTCGTCTATGTGTTTAGAGCTTTAGTGGCTGTTTTATTATTTAATATAAGATCAAAAGTTTGTGGAATTTTCAAAAATCTGAAAAAGTAGTAGCTAAATCCAAAACTCTCTTAATTAGCTTATCAAGATAAAATTCGCGTAAAATTGCGAAAATTTCCGACAAATTTTAAAAGGTAAAATAAGATATAGAAACGTTCACAAGTTCTCTATACAGTTAAAAAAAATACAAAATTCGTCAAAATCGCAGAAATTTGCAAATATTTATGAAGGCTGAAAAAAGGGGAAAAACTGATTTATGATCTTGCGAATATTTGCCAATTACACATTACATATAATTTCAATCGACCTTTACCAGTTACACGTTACATGTAGTTGTAATTATACATTATGGGTTCAAATAAAAAACATTTTTTAATGTTAATTTTTGTTTTTATTGATTAAAATTGTAATTTTTAAGCTATTTAAATGAAAGAATATTACATATACATATGAAATATTATTCAAAGAAGAACGGAAAGGAAAAATCCCAATCATTATACAACAACAATATCAAGCTTATGAAATATATGTGACAAATTTAAAGTTAAACAAATTAATTCAAACTTACTATTTCGGCCAAAATGTTCCAAACGAAACTTTTTCCTTTATGTTTTGAAGAAAGGGTGTATGTTCCACTCGCAATTTTTTCTGCAACCAATTCGTTGTTTCCCGCCATGATACAAAAATAGAACCATCTGCAGTCATGAAAACTGATCAACTAAACAAAAGATGTTAAAACGATTTCCTTAAGTAGAAAACTCAATTCAAAGGAGATATTTATCCTTATTAAAGAGTATGAGTCATATAAAAAAATGCGCTTTAAAAAGATGTTGTTTCGCGCATCTTTGTCATCATAAAACATAATTGTGTATTTGTTGTAAAATTTTTCGTAAAAAAGTATTATATGAACCGCACACTTTGGAAATTGCATACCAGTTAATTTGCAAACAGACAAGGAAAAACCAACCCACATCAAAAATAAAAACATTTCATTGCTAATCATCAAGAGTTCTAAGAAAACAAAAAAAAATAGTTTTTGTGCAACGAGTTGCTTGACACTAACCGTTTTTTTTGTTGGGATTTTTTTGTTATTTTCCCAAAATTTTAATTTTTATTGCTCAGACGTTACCTATATAGAAAAGAGATAAGTATAGGAGTCCAGGAAGCAGGTAGTAAAATACAGTAAATTTTTTTAATAAAGTTCAAAATGTTTTATATGTACATGCATCTACAATGTAGACTCTACATAAAAACATCAACAAATAAAAAAAATGAAAGAAAGAATTTATATCTACATATATTATTACGGAAGCATTCCTTATGAGAAAAAAATATCTGCATAAATATTGGAAAAATTGCAAAATCTCAAAAAAATAGTAGCTAAATCCAAAACTCCCTTAATCATTTTTTCAAGAAATGAAATTGACGTATAAATCAAATTGTGGTTTAACCATTTCATAAAAATCTGCCTCTTTTAAATTCTGCCTGTCAAATTCTTAATATATTTAATTAAAAATTTTACATGAAATTTTTCTTATAATAACTATTAAGTACATATTATTTCATTATGACCTTTGCCCTACATATTAACTTAAATATAAGATCATTGACTTTTTCCTAAACCTTCTGGCAACACTTTTTTAGGTTAATTACGTTTGACGAGCGCTGCGAGTGATACCCATGAATTCTGCGAACTATAACTCGGGTTAATAATGTATTGTGTGTGTCTTCAAATTACTACACGAGCCTTTGTAGTGTTTGTTATCAGAAGTGCGAGCACCATTGCCGATTGTTGAAAAAAAATATGTAAGAAATAATACTAAACGGACACAAGCATAATTTGTATTGTGCATTTTAGATACTACGTTTATACGCACGTCTTATTTGCAAATAAAAAAGAAGAATGTTGCCGTATAACTTTTTTATTGTAACTTATTAACTCACTTAAACAAGTCGTGAATAACGACACTATTTGCAAATAAAAAGTAAGACGTTGCCACTTCATGAACGTTTTTTGTGTTTTAATTACCAAACAATCATATTTTCGTCACATGGCATCACTAATAATAACATAAGTTCTGTATGCAATTTCCCGTATAAACAGTGAATTAGTTATTTGCAAATAGTTATATTTGCAAATAAGACGTGCGTATAAACGTAGTAAGAGGCTCGTATGTACAAACACAAATTGTTCCGAGTGTGTGCGAGCAGATACAAAAACAATATTGTGTATTAACTACACCGCAACTCGTTTTTAGGCGAGCATATAAAATCATAAAAACGGGTGCTCGTTACAGTTCTCTGATGCAAACAAAGTAACAGCAAAAAAAATTGGAAATTATTTTAAAACCTAATATTTTGCCTATTTTTAATAAAACGTTTGTGTTTTCCATCGTATCGTTTTACAATTTTTCAAAAGATGACGCTCGAAGGAAGTTATGGGTAATATTTTGCAAAAGAGAGAAGCCTGTAAATGTGGATAAAGAAAAAATTTGTGCATTACATTGCAAGTAAGAGGATTTTGAAAGAAATTTGAAATGAGTAAGTTAAAACAAAATTAATTCTTGCAGCACATTACATAGGCGATATGAATAGGATTTAGCAAACGGCGTGCGAAAATATTAAAGTCCCATGCAGTTCCCTCTCTAAATACCAGTGCTATTGAAAGTGAAACGAAAACTGCTAATGAAACTGAAGTTGCAAATGTATATGAAACACTATGTGAAACTGGAAAGCATAACGATATTTCGAATAGTTTTGAAGAAAAATTGGTCGCGGAAAATGCTCCATGGCCGACTGATCTTGAAGAAGAAGATGGCCTCCAAACTTACATTAAAACTTTGGAAATAAAAATGTATGTAAATTTTTTAACATTAAGCAAATATTTATTTGAATCGTTTTTAGAGATGCACTTCTCAAAGAGAATTGTACGATGAAAATGGCATAAAGTAAGTGTGATGTCATAATAAAAAATTTATCATGTCGTATTCAGAAATTAAGCTTTGCAAACGTTAATCTTAAGAAGGCCTTGAGACGTTTGTTCACTGAAAGTCAAATAAAAAAACTAAAAAGTGGTGATAAAAGACGGAATTTTACTGAATCAGACATTGCCCAATCAATCACCTTATACTAAGCAAGTGCCAAGGCTTACAAAAGCATTTGTTGGAAGCAAAAGAAATTAAAGCCAGTGAAGACATGAAAAAACTTTTCTTTAGGTGTCGAATGTATTTTAGAATTAGGGAACTAAATGCCGAAATCGCTGAAAATAATTATAAGCGAAAGAGGAAATTTGATAAAATAACAATTCTACACCTAAAAAACAAAACGAATATTATATAATTTTACTATTTGAATCTATCAAACATTTAATATTGTATTGAAGACATGCTATTCACTACTTTGTATGATATTGAAACAGCAAATATGAATTCTGGAAAGTTAATTAGTTTTAAGTGTATCTTCAAGTTAAAAACAAGCGTTGAAATTATGTTTTGACTTTTAATTCTATCCATCTCTATAAAAAATTTTATTTTTGAAAACTATATTTTATTTGCACCAATAGTGTAATTGTAATAAAAGTAATGAAAATCTATCAGGCATGTTCTCATACTCGCAACTCGTATAATATTTGCGATTATGACTTGAACTCGCAAGATTAGTGTTCTATAAATCGCAAACGCTATAATTTTGGCGAGTTGAACTCGCAAGGGTATACTGAAGTGAACTGATGAAATTACAATAAACTGAACTTTAAACAAACAATAAAATGATAAATATATTAAATTAAATATGTTTTCTTTTTACTTGTATCAAAACTAGACGATTTTGCTGAAAATTTTAATAAAATATATTAAATTTAAAAAAAGGTTATTTGTTTTGCTCATTTTTCCTCTACTCTTTTTCCTATACTCTGGCGATTTGAGCAAACAGTTGATCACAAAGAATATGGCAACTCGCAAGCAAAACACGTGAGTTACAGATCATCTAAATATAACTTTGGCGTTTTCAAGTCGCTAGGCCATTTCAAAAACTTGCGATTGTGAAAACATGCCTGTATACATATATGGAATTTTTATAAAGAATTTGTTTGCTTTCAAAAAATTTAGTTAGAAAAATAAAAATTTGTCCCACTGTCATGTTTTTACACAAACATAATAGTTCTCAAGAATGATAGAAATTAATAATGATAGAGTATATTGTGGTCCTGTAACTTCCATAGTTGGCAATGGTGAGCTGTATCTTTTTCAATGAAGATTCTTCTACTTGTTCAGTTTCATCCATACTCATAATGCTTACATGCACATCATTGTTTAGTGAATTTATAAATAATGAGGAATCTAGTTGTTCTAAGCAATCGCTTATCAACACATCATCTTCCGGTGTTAGTTCGTGGCACTTATAATTTGGATCTTCAATGCTATCGTCATCCATAGTATGAGCGATTTCTTGATCATTCAATGAAGAAAGCTTAAATTTCTTATTTTTCTTATAGTCCTTAGCTTGTTTACTTTGTTTTGAGATTCTAAAAACTTTCTCCATTAATTATATGTTCTATTTTTTCGACCGTTTTTGTTTAATTAATAAACTTTATTTTATTTTTTATTAAGCTTAAGGTCTTAAATTTTTATTTTAAATTATTGTCGATATTTCGGTACTCATTAAGTACCATCTTCAGGATATTTATTATTTGTTTTAAAAATAATAAATAAATAATAAATATCCTGAAGATGGTACTCAATGAGTACCGAAATATCGAAAATAATTTAAAATAAAAATTTAAGACCTTAAGCTTAATAAAAAATAAAATAAAGTTTATTAATTTCTCCTTTAATTCTACTCAAAAAGACTATTTGTAATAATAAATACTTTTTTATCCGTTAAAACTCGTTAATTTCGCCTTAGCAACTAACACCGTCTACAAACGGTGTTCACCAATAATCAAATTTAAGGAAGAGTATTGCTCATAAATCAAAATAATGAACATACATACTTATATGAATTAAAATTATATCTAATACTTACCAAAAAAATTCACGACTTAATTGAGGTGCTGCAAATATACATACATATGTATGTATATTTTTTAAATATTTGTTTTCACTAAAATCACACTGAATTTTTTCGACTGTTCTCACCAAAATCTTATTGCAAATGATTATTTCTCACACACGAAACATAGCGACGATTTTTAAACTAACACTGCTGTATAAGTTATTTTACTTTAAACAAGCAAGCATTTTAATGATTTGGTGGGGGAATAACAGAATTTATTTTAGTTTTTTAAACACCTTCTGTAGATGGTGTTAGTGGTTAAAGGGTTAAGTCAGTTTCAGGTCATGGCTTTTAAATTTATTTGTACAAAAAAGTGTTTCCTTAGAAGGGTATTTCATTAAACGGTGTTTAACATTAATATTTTTATTTGTTTAATTACTACAGTAGTATTAGCAATATATTCCAAAAAAGGTTCACTTTCCGTCACATATTAGTGAAATTCATACAAAATATTCGTTATTCAATCCATTACCAATATAGTCCAGTTTCCGTTATACGCCATCTACTTACATATATGTACATATGTGAGGAAAAAAATTAATTAGTGCGAAGTTTTTCACATATAGTCCAATTGACAAATTTTAGTACATGAGAATACAATACAGTAGTTTTCTGACACTTTAATGCAAAAATCAAGTGATTTCCCTTTTAATGTTGTTCAATTAAACAAACTGACTTTTTTGAGTAAAATTGTACATACAATTGTACATACAATTCAGTAAAATTAAATCAGTCAAAAATAACAAATTTCTTTAAACAATATAAGAAAACTTACATACACTCAATAATTATGTACATATGGATGTGTAAATGTATACATGCAATAAGTACCCAGTAAAAAATAGGATCATCCAAAGAGTAATCTTGGAGCGCTCCTTTGCGAGTAATGGATTACTCCATAAAACTCCGGACCTCATTGGATTTTTAACACAACATGTCCGCAGACACGAGTACTCCTTTTAAGCTCCTTATGGAGTACTCCCTTTGATCTTGAAAATGACGACAGAGGGAGTAATCGTTTTTGTCTCCTAAAAGAGCATAAAGGGAGTAATCGTTTTTGTCTCCTAAAAGAGCATAAAGGGAGTAAACATTCATATAAAATACAAATTTGGTTATTTATTTAATGTACGAAATCTGAAATATATTAAAATAGAAAACAAATAATTAATAAATTTTGCACATTTTTAACAATTTGTTACTATACCCGTAGCTTTTGCTTTTTTAAATCTTTCACTTTTTAAAACTAAACTGACTAAATTGAAAAACAAAACGAAAACGTCAACAATTAACAGTTATGTCAAAGAAAAAAAAAAAAACAAAAACGAACTGATACATCCCTCATTGATCCATTTGGAGTATTAAGCGAGGCATAAACAACAAAACAAACAAAAAGTTTCGATAGCTCGCTTGTTACTCCAAATGGATGACCAAGTCATTACTCCTTTATTGCTCGATTATGGATTAATCCATATATTTTTTACTGGGTATGTAGATACATATGTACATATGTAGTTACATATACTACGTTTATACGCACGTCTTATTTGCAAATAAAAAAAAAGAATGTTGCCGTATAACTTTTTTATTGTAATATATTAACTCACTTAAACAAGTCGTGAATAACGACACTATTTGCAAATAAAAAGTAAGACGTTGCCACTTCATGAACGTTTTTTGTGTTTTACTTACTAAACAATCATATTTTCGTCACATGGCATCACTAATAATAACACACGTTCTGTATGCAATGTCCCGTATAAACAGTGAATTTGTTATTTGCAAATAGTTCTATTTGCAAATAAGCCGTGCGTATAAACGTAGTAATAAATGCGTATGTGGTTACAAAAATGTTTTTTTTTGTTTGTTAATTATGTAAATATTAGCATTTTGTTATATTTTTTTATAGTCAAAAAGAAAAATTGTATACGAATTCATCTACATATAAGAAAATATTGTCTTATAGAAAAATTGTGGTTATAGTCCAAATGGCGCTATAGTCCAAAATTTGTGTGCAAATTTGACCGTGGATTATAAGCGAATTATACTGCATTCAAAAGAGATTATTTTATCCCTTAAAATGGCATAATTTGTATACCTTTTGCACGATATAAATACATACATATGTACATACTTATGTATGAATGTATATATGTATACAACTTTGTTACTTTTGCTTTTAATATTATTTTAGGAAATGTTAATTTTGTTGGAATTTTGAAAATTGCATTTTCTTTTAAGACATTGCTTTTGTTTTTTATTTGTGGTGGATGGGATCTAATGTTATGCTTTTTTATTAATTTTTTTTTTTCAAATATATAACATTAATTTATGTCTTTAAACATTTATTAAATTTTTTTAGACGTATTTTATGTGTAATAAAAACCACACAGTAATTATATAAGTATATACATGTAGTCGGAATTTTTCGGTGGAGTTCATTTATGGCAACAAAATATCAAAATTTGCTGTACCAAGAAGTGAATGTCTTGAACTAATCACGAATGTAGTGTCGAATGATGAAAAATCGTTACCAAATTTATTAAATTCACCTCCAGTTCCTATTTTAGACGAAAGTATACAAACAAATGACAATTTGACAATCGGTAGCGACATAAGGTCTGTTTGTTTACGTGATATTTTGTAACAAATTGTGCAAAATGTTGCTGGATGTTGTTCGTTTACTTTCTCCAGCAAGAAAATTTATTTAAATTGAGAGAAGGAGAGTCAGAAAATTGACATTTGAGTAACTGAGAACTTGCAAAATCTTGCTGAAGAAATTTTGTTCAGTAAAATTTTGCAAGATAGAACAGATGTTTTGACTGCTTCTTCTTACCAATTAAAAAGTAAACAAAAAAGTTTTATTTGCGAAATATTTTGCTAAAATTTTTCAAAGTAATAAGAAAACAAAACAAAAGTTTAATTGTATTTGTTAAAATATTTTAAATTGAAATAAAAATAGGTGATTACTTTATATAAACAATGGAAGAGTAAGTAAAAGTTAAATTTGCGTTCATTATTTAAAAACTGTAGTTTTTTAATATAGAAATATTAGTTAGTTAGTATTTATGTATTCACACTAGAAACCACACATTTAGAGTAAATTTGGTAATTTTCTCTATCACGAAGCTGCTGGATAAATATTGCTGGAAAAGTAAACAAACAGACCTATACATACATACATAAATGGCGGAGAACTGCAAATGAACGTAGATGAGCTAGATATTGATAATGAAAAAAGTATAAAAAATTTAGATCATAAAATTGACAGTTGTTCTAAATTAAAGACATTACAAGCTGCTCTAGACCATTACCGGACCCTATATTTAGCAGGAAGGCTTCTAAAATCCAAGTTTAGAGCAGCTAATGCAAGGTCATCTAATCAATTAGAAAGGTATAAAGAAAAAGTTCAGAAATTGGAATTGGAGTTCTAAATTATCCAACTCACTCTCAGTATGTTTAGAAAATAGTTTAAATAATCATAATAGGGAACCTAAAAACCATCTGTATTGTATCGGATTAGAGCTTATTGCTCTAGCGTTATATTATCTTTCCCCTCTGGCTTACCGCTATTTGTCAAAATTATTAGATTGGCCTGAAGTATGAACTTTACACCGTTTTGTAAAGGATTGGCCGAAGACTCCGAGTAATTTGAATGGTACGTTTGAAGCTTTAAAATTACGTGCTCGAGAATTTAAAGAGGAAGAGAAATACATATGTAATTGTATCTTGCGATGAAACTTTTACAATCGTAGATGAAAAGGGTAATAATGTTACTAAGACTTTCAAGTTCGTTTTCGGTTGGCTTACCAACATCTCGGCCCTAAAAAGTCTTTGGTCACATCTCAATCAAGAAGGTTTTCGTGGAATAAAAACTCGAAGACTGAGCTAGGACCATTTAGAACATTTTTTTGACAAATTCGAAAGGGTTCTAGTAATTCCGTCCGCATAACTCCTCGGAATTTTTCGAGCTCATTTCAAAAGCGTTGGGGTCTACATTACGTTAATGTTGTTGTGAATGGCAACTGCGAAGACGTTTCTCCTGAAGATAAAATTTTTGATTTTTCAATTGAAGACCTGGCTCATAGCTTTGACCCAAATAATACCCAGCAGAATGACTTGCCTAGTCTCTGCCCATCCGTTAAGGAAACGGATGTGCATGATAAAAAGGTTGGAGAGAGGTATTAGAAAGAAATGCATTTGTTTATATATGCGGTTATTTTTATTACAAATTGCATCAAGCACATTTGTGCATTCTTCCTTTGCTGAAGTTTAAGGAGCACAAGGAAGTTCCAAAGGACTATTATTTTACATATGAGAAGCAGTTCGATAAGTGTCATATAGTAAAACCTCCACAGGGCTTTGTTGACTATTTTAGAAAGCTAGAGAACAAATTTCATAATTTGTTTAATCAGAACTGCCACCGCTGGGGTATACGACAAATAATATTCGGCACTTAATTTCTTGATTTAGAACAATAATATAAATCTTCTTTAATTATTACAAATATATAATATACTTAAATATTTTTTAACTAATGATCATGAATGTAATTTGTTCTACTTTATTAACATTTACTTAGTTAATCGCAAATAAAAACACTTCACCTCATTTGCAAACTTAACCACATTAACATAACATAACACATTAACCTCATGAAAAATATATGTATGTATGTACATACATATGTATATAACACTTGATCAAATCAGAACACATAAAACTTTGCGATACATGATCCACGTTTACAAAACCAAAAGTTGTATATATTTCGTTTCTAAAATATTTCCTAAATTTAAATTTCGTATTCATACGTTTTGTTTGATTTGTATTGAATTAAATTTTAGTGAAACAATAAGGAATAAGTGTTCAAGTTGAATTTAGAATTCAGCACTTCCTTATTGGCAGAAATTAAAGTACATTTATATACTTATGTAAGTACATATGCATGTACATATGTATGTATATTTTGTAATTTTACTAAAACTATTATATTATTCCTAGCACACATAAAGGATTGATATGAAACAAATTAATTTCATATCAAATACATTTTCTTACGCAAAGACTGAATTTCAATTTAATTTTAAACATTTAAGCGCTTAAATTTATGTTTGCTGGGATGGCATCGAGGATAAATAAAAACACAAATACTGGATAACTATCCTGAATTTGTTAGGTTTTATTAAATCCAGGAGTAAGTGTAGGGAACACACACCATAAATGCTTGTGCATTTTGCGCTTACTCAAGACCATCATGCGTGGCGAAGAACCACATCCTACAAGAGGTGATGCTGTTTAAAGCAAAACATTGTGGATCTAGACCAGACAAGGTCGAAAAAAAATCAACTTGAAAATTGTCTTTTCATTAAAAATTAAATTTATCAACAAAAAATACAAGTAAAAAATATTTATTGCAATAAGTATCAATGAGACCGAATGTTCGTTTAAATTCCAGCATCCACAAGGTTAATGGCTCTGCCCATATTGCGTTGTAACATGGTCAACAACTCGTATACTAAGAATAAATTGAAAAATTTAATTTCATATTAACAAGTATAAGTTGTACCGTTTTAGCTTTTCAACAATACTTACCACCGATACAGGTTTAATTGAAGCCAATAAAATAGCATCCACAGGGTTAATGGCTCTGCCCATATTGCGTTGTAACCCGGTCATCTCGTATGCTAAGAATATATTGAAAATTTAACTAATTTTACACCCTTTTTGTACTTTTCCAGATTAATAACCGTACTTGCATATACTTACAAGAGATTCCTCCTGAACTTGCTCTGCACTACGTTAGAGGTTCTGTCTGCGTCCACGAATCTGATTCTGCAGGTAAACAAAACACATGCACATCTAAAAAAATTATTGTATTATATACTATTTTATTTTACCCTAACATTACATATTTACCATTCTCTTGATGTTATGATTTCTGGTATCAATAAAAATCGTATACAGCCCAATTATAAATACATATTTGCAAGGAATTTGTTTCCCGAGGAAAAGTCGTTTTCTCGAGAAATTATTCCTCCAATTATAAATTCCACGCGAATAAAAAATTCAATAATTGGCAACGCTGATACCAGCTGTTTAGATTGTTTACATTTAATTTGATTTATTTTTGATGTGCAAGAATATATTGATGTTTTTGATCCAAATAACTAAAAAATTGTAAAAGAAAATGAAGAGCATAGCTTTGCGGAATCTTGTTGAAGAAATTGGTGTTGCAGAAGAACATCTACAAAGTAGCCAAAGGATGGCTGAAAGGCATTTAAGAGATGAATCCAACCCACTGGAGCTGCCACAATCATTAACAAAATTTTGCATATTACAAATTAAGGTTTGTTTACATTTTTGTTATTGATTTTTTGGTTTGTATAGTTGTTTTCACACACTGATTATTTTTTAAGATGCCACATAAGTATGTAAGTATGTATATTTATACTACTCATAATTTGGGGTTAGCCTACATATGATATGACCACTTGAGAAACGACAAAGTTGCCATATCTGTGGTATGCATATACTTGCATGTACATACATAAGTATGTATGTAGGCATGTATTAGCTTATAGCATGTTTCCACGGCACCTGCTTCGCTCTCTATTCTTGCTTCACACCCCAATCATGAGTGAATCAACTTGCTTCGCCATACAAAATTTTGAGAGCGAAGCAGGTAGATTCATATTGAATCTACGTGCGAATCAAGATAAAACACTCTCTTCTCTAATTTTTATCGTAAATTTAAAAGTGAAAAGTTAAAAAATATAATTTTAATTTTGCTTTGTTTACAAAAATATTTAATTTTGACAACTAGTGCAGATCAAAATTACGATAAAAATTAGAGAAGACAGGATTTTTTCTTGATTCGCAAGTAGATTCAATATGAATCTACCTGCTTCGCTCTCACAATTTTGTATGGCGAAGCCAGTTGATTCGCTCATGATTGGGATGTGAAGCAAGAATAGAGAGCGAAGCAGGTGCCGTGGAAACATGCTATTAATGTTTTAACTGTACTGAATAACTCATTTTTGAAATTTTTTAGGGAGTTTACAATTATTAAGTTCTTATACATACTTATATTAAAATACAGGTAGTTCTTGGAAGGAATGTGCCCGGATAAGAAGTAAGGCAGGTAAAATTAAAGAAATTTTTTAATTTTATTAAATTTAATCAATAAATTCATTCCAGCATTGCAACATCATCTCAGTGATATAAAATATTTCTCATTCCCAACATACATACATACATATGTATGTACATATCCCAACAAATCCAACTCCTCAACTATTGAAACTGCTCATATGTCTTCTGCTAATATATCACCACCATTTCTAATGGAACCTTTTTTGTCCGAAAACGGCGATGAAAATCTTCGGTCAAATGCAACTTCTTTGGGGTACAAATTCAGATGTCCAATTTACATTTCGTCTACAATCGCAACTACTTATGCATTATCTTCTACAAATACAAACTTAGTTTTGCCATCTCCTGTATTATCACCTGACATATCCACTGGAAATATATTGTTGTCAGAAACCGACAAGCAAAAAGCCCAGTCGAATGTAACAACACCATTGAAATTTTCTATAAACGATTCCCACTCTGAAATTTCAACCAATTGTGCAGTGTCTTCCGCAAAGAAAAAATTTAATTTCACTGCTTACTGCAGTACCACATAATGTGTCTCCCAGAAATATAAATATTGTTACCATAAATCGACAAGCAACAAATCCAGTAAAATGTAACACCACTGAAAATTTTTATAAAAGATTAACTGCAATTGTAACTACTTGTTCAGTATCTTTGGCAAATAAAAATTTAATTTCACCCATTACTGCAGCATCAACTAATGTACATATCTTCTAGAAATCCATTACTTTCAGAAATCGTAAGGCAAAACCCCAGTCGAATGTAACAACACCAACAAAATTTTCTTTAAACGATTCTTACTCTGCAGTTGCGACTACTTGCGCGGTCTCTTTTGTAAATATAATTTCATCATCTACCATCATAGTACCACCTAATGTATCCGCTGGAAATCTACAGTTGCCAGAAACCGGCAAGAAAAAAATTTCAAATGTAACAACAAGAATATCACATACAGGTAGCTCTTTGGAAGGAATGTGCCCAGAAAAAAAGGAAGACAGGTAAAATAAAAGAAAATTTTTAATTTTTTTTTTCGTTAGAGAACATGGTTTTGCTTATTGAGTTTTTAAAATGGAGAATCGGCATTGCAATTCGACAATGTTATTTCGACAATCAACACCACATGTGCTGCAAAAGTTAAAGGCGGGTGGTATGTGGCCAACATCTTATGTGAAGTGAGTGCCTTTTTAGTTTATTATCAAAATAAAATTTTTGTAATGCGTTCGATTGGCTCTCGAATGGGAAATAAGTAAGTGTAAGTCTAATCAGAATTTCAACTGTTATCCTATTTTTAATATGTTGTTGGACAGCCTTCCTGGCACATTGCAGACTTCACTAACACTAAGCATTGTGTTTTTAATCGTTATATTGGTAAAAATATTATTGTTCAACTGATGTTTCTAATATAAAGTTTTATTTCAACTAACTCAATACATTTTTTTCAAGGATACAATTACATATTTCAAAGCATACAAAAAATGTTATTCATAATTTATATAAGTATAAAGTATTTTTGTTTCTACACTCCTCCTCTTTGTTTGCAAATTATAAAAGCCCTAAAAATTCTCTTAACATAAGGAATCGTGTTTTAGCAAGTGGTTTTGTTAGTATATCTGCTATCATTTTTTCAGTAGGACAATATTTTAGATTAATAAAATTATTAATACAATAATCTTTTACAAAATGATATTTCAAATCAATATGTTTTGACCTAGCACTAAATTTTTCATTCAAAACCATCTTAATGCAACTCTGATTGTCTTCCATGATTGTAATTTGTGCATGCACATTGTAATCTATTTCTTGAAGTAATTTAAAAATAAATTTAGCTTCTTTACATGCTTCTGACAATGCTATAAACTCTGCTTCAGCAGTGGAGAGAGAAACACAACTTTGTTTTCGGCATGACCAGCAGATGGTACCACCATTTAAATAAAATATGTAACCACTGTGAGATTTTCTATCTGATTTATTTTCAGCCCAGTCTGCATCAGCATATCCATATAACTGGTTATTCTCAGAATTACTGCTTAATCTTAATCTTAATTTTGCAGATCCTTTGAGATACTTAATAACTCTTTTCACTTCATTCCAATCATTTTTAGTTGGTGCTTGAGTTTTCTGAGCTAATATTGCAACACTGGCGGTTATATCTGGTCTTGTATTTACTGATAAATAAAGAAGTGATCCAATAGCTTTTTGATATAACGTATTACTCAATAGTTTTTCGGTTTCTGTAATTTTGTTGTATGAAGGTATCAGTGGAATATCTGACGTTTTAGAATCTCTCAGTTCAAACTCATTTACTATTTTCTTTATATAAAGTTCTTGACTAATTAAAAAATTACCCTCTTTATCTCTCGTAACTTCCATTCCTAGATAATGCCTTAGTGGTCCTAAATTGGATATAGCAAATTTTGAACTCAGTTGTATATAAATTTCATCAATAAATGTTAATTCTTTGCTTGCGACAATCATGTCATCAACATATATTAAAATATAGTGAATAGATTCTTCTGTTTTTCTAATATATAAACAAGGGTCCATTAAACTTTGATTAAACTGCAATTCAGTTAGTACTTTATGAATACATTAGTTCCAAGAACAAGTGGCTTGTTTTAAACCGTATAAGCATTTCTTAACTAGTCATACTTTATCCGGATGATCTCTTGATACAAAACCCTGAGGTTGCTTCATATAAATTGTTTCTTGCAGCTCTCCGTTTAAGAATGCTGTCTTCACATCAAAATGATGTACATGCATTTTTTCCTTTCCAGCTATAGAAAATAATATTCTTGTAGTTGTTTGCTTTATTACAGGAGCAAAGACTGCATCGTAATCAACTCCAAATTTTTGGCTGTATCCTTGAGCAACAAGCCTTGCCTTGAACCGTTAAATTTTTCCTTTTTTATCTACTTTTTTTTTAAAAACCCATTTGCAACCAATTGCTTTACGGTTAGGTGGAAGATCAACAAGATCCCATGTGTAATTTTGTTCAATAGATTTAAGTTCCTCATGCATAGCTTGAATCCACTGAGATTTCTCCTCCTTAATTGAAATTGCCTCATTGAAATTCTTCGGATCTGGGGTCAAAATGGCAGAATTGATTGAAAAACGGCTTGGGGGTATTCCCTTATTCAATCTTTTAGACACACGTCGAACTACATCTGGACTTTGAACTGCATCTTCAAATACATCATTAATACCAGAGTATTCATCATCAGATGTAAGATTTTCAGATGTGTTACTATCCACACTCACTATCCTGTTCTCTGAAACTCAATAATTTTCTTCGATCATATGAAGAATCCTCATTACCTTCAGAAGTATTCATAGGAAAAAACGCAACATTCTTTTTGCCAACTGAAGTTCCACTTTGTGAATAAAAATTATTGGTATCATCTATAAAAACAACATCTCGAGACACCTGCACTTTATTCGTTTTTGTGTCAAGAACTCTGAATCCTTTTGAGTTAAAATCATAACCAATAAAAACTTTACGACTCGCCGTTGAATCCAGTTTTTTTTTCTTTTTTCTTTTGGGATATGTACATAGCATAAGGATCCAAATATATGGGAATTCTTTAATGACGGTTTCTTTCCATATCTTAATTCATAAGGCGTTTTTGTTATACTTCTTGAATATAAACGATTTTGAATAAAACATGCCATCATTAAAGCTTCACCCCAAAAAATTTTTTTAAACCTGAATCAATCAACATACATTTGACCATCTCCATTAACGTACGATTTTTTCGTTCTGCAACCCCATTTTGTTGTGGGCTATATGGAACGCAGTATTGAACTTCAGTTCCACATTCCGATAAGAATTGTTTCAATTTATCGCTTATGTATTCTCCACCTCTGTCTGATCTTATAACCTTTGGATTGTGACCTACTTGATTCTTGACTAAATTCCAAAATTCTACTATTTTCATATAAACTTCATCTTTAGCCTTTAAAAGATACACTGAACAATATCTGCTATGATCATCTATAAACGTCACAAAATATATATAACCACTACAAGTAGCCGGAGATATCGTACCGCAGACATCAGTATGTATAAGTTCAAAACAATTTTCAGACCTTGAAAAACTCTCTTTTGGAAATGAATTTCTCGCAAATTTACCTTCTAAGCAGATCTTACATTTTTCTTTGCAGTTAATACACTCACTAACTTTCATATCTATAGCAAGTTCTTTTTTCAACAGTTTTCTTATACCTTCTTCATTGTGGTGACCAAGAACTCGATGCCAATAATGTATACAACCTACATTACAATCATGAACTGATAAAACTTTCTCAGACGTTGCATTAAGTGTGTACAAAAAATTTTTAAGATATGCTTTACAAACAACTTTAGAATTTTTCTCTACAATACAACAATCTTTCAAAAAACTAACAGAATAGCCTACCTCAGTAATTTTTCTTACAGATAATAAATTTGAATTAAAATCCGGTACATAGTAGACATCTTTTGAAAATTAGAGAAATACCTTCAAAGTTGATTCTGCACACTCCTTTACCTTAGGCTGAGAGCTGTTTCCGTTTGCAACACATATTGACTGATCTTTATCATTGTAACTGATTGTACTGAATAATTCTTTATCATGGGCAGTATGGCAACTTGCACCCGAATCTATTATCCATGACGCTTGGCTTCCGTTTTCTAAATTAGTCATCAAAACAAACAATCATCTTTGTCTCCAATTTTTTCAATAAAGTTTGCAGATTTTTTATTATTTTTGCACCACAATTGATATTTATGGCAATCTTTCTTGAGATGGCCAATCTTTTTACAAAAGAAACACGATTTGCCTTCAAATTTCTTTACGACCTTTGATTTAAGGGCAGAAATATTTGACCCATCATCACGAGATTTCTTAAAATATTCCTCTAACAAATTTCCTTTGACTGTTTCCATTGTTAACTCTTCATCCCTTCTGACCTCAAGAGCAGTAATTAAACCATCATAAGTTTTTGGCAAACTGCTGAGGATCATCGACACTTGCCAATCTTCTAAAAAATCTTGATTTCCAACAGCTGTGAGCTTGTCAAATAATTCCATCGTAGAATTTATATGGATTTCCATGTCCTCACCTTCACTAAGACGCATGCTGCATATTTTCCGCATTAAGTGTACTTTCGAGCTGAGTGTTACACGTTTATGCTGATTTTTTAGCTTATCCCAAGCATTCTTGGCTGAGGTTTCATTCCTAATATGAATAAGTTGCGAATCTTCAACACACAAACGGAGAACTGCAAATGCTTCCATATCTCTTTTTCTCCAAGAACCTGTGTCTTCAGCTGGATTTTCAATCAATGACCACAAATTTTCCTTAACCAGATACATTTTCATCTTGAATTTCCAATTATAATAATTGTCGTGATTGAGCTTTTCTATTCCATAGAATCTGGTGTCACTCATCTTGATGCTATTGCTTTATTTATGCGAATATATCTTTATATTTTCTTTATGAAACAACAATGGCCCATAACCTATCGTTCAACTGATGTTTCTAATATAAAGTTTTATTTCAACTAACTCAATACATTTTTTTTCAAGGATACATCTATTTCAAAGCATACAAAAAATTTTATTTATAATTTATACAGGGTGGCGCAAAGTAATCCTCCTATCAGAAAATGCTATAAATTTTGCGATTGGCCCCTAATGTCAGTTCTGTTTTGGCATTTGTGTAGTAAACACATGCGAAATACACGTTAATAAACAATGTTACGCTACACTGCTCCAGAACGCGGAATATTGGTGACTATTTATTTGACCAATAATCGGTCGGTGACTTTGGCACGTGAATTTCGTCGCAGATTTCCTGGCCGTCCAACGCCTACTGGTGAAACACTGCGACGTTTAGCCGCTCGCCTCGAAGAGACTGGCACAACACGAGATGCTGCCAGGCGTGGCAGAACCCGGAGTAGCCGTTCTGCCGAGAATATTGCTGCTGTAGCCGATTATGTCATGGAAGCGCCGTCGACATCGGCCCGCGACGTGCCACGCAAATGGGTATCAGTCGACGGTCTTTACAGCGAATTTTGGTACAAGATTTGAAGATGTTTCCGTACAAAGTCCAGACTGTGCAACAGCTGTTAGCTGCTGACCGCCAATCGCGTCTAACATACGCTCAAGCCATCCTTAATCACCACCAAGAGGAAGATGATTTTTCATCAAAAATAATCATTAGTGATGAGGCCCATTTCCATCTTAGCGGGTACGTAAATAAGCAAAATTTACGCTTCTGCGGCACTGAAAATCCGCGTGTAACCCACGAAGATCCATTACACCCGCTTAAAGTCACTGTATGGTGTACTGTTTTCGCTGGAGGAGTCATCGGACCTTTTTTCTTCGAAGACGTCGCGGGCCAAACGGTTACTGTGAATGGTGAGCGCTACAGAGCAATGATCAACGAGTTCTTTTTGCCGCAACGTGATGAATTGGGATTGGAAAACATGTGGTGCCAACAGGACGGTGCAACGGCACACACTGCACGTGCCACAACCAATATGCTGAAGGATGCATTTCCCGGGCGCCTTTTTGGCGATTTGCACTGGCCAGCAAGATCGCCTGATTTGACCGCTGCAGACTTCTTTTTGTGGGGCTTTTTGAAGACGCGGGTTTATGTCAATAAGCCTCAGACTCTTGCAGCTCTTAAAGACAATATTCGTCAAGAATGTGAGGACCTATCGCCGGAAGTTTTGGCCAAAGTGATGGAAAATGCCATAAAAAGGGGTCAAATGACAATCAACCGTGGCGGCGGCCATTTACATGACATCATATTCTCGACTTGATGTAAAAAAATTAAAAGATCAAATAAAAATAATCCATAAGAAGAATCAAAGTATTTCATTTTAATTTTTAAATTACAGCCAAAAAACATCGGAAGGTTATTTTTGCGCCAACTTGTATATAAACAAAGTATTTTTGTTTCTACAAATATGACTCCATTATTCAGAGTTTGTAAACATTTTGTCTCTGATTACTTATTTTTGTAAAACATTAATTTTTGTATGCATTATGGTTGAGTTAATAACATTTTTTAATGTATATATGTATATACATATGTATGTACATATATGTGTTAGAAACAGACAATAGACAAACCAATTTAACTTTATACTTTTATACTTAGTTTAAATTTTTTAGGCTTTTTATCTTTTAAAGTTCTTGGTTACAAGTGGATCAATTTCACTGCGAACCACTGTATTTCAAAAAATATGTTTTATTAAGAAGGCATTTGAAACATTCAACATTATGATTATCCCAAAGAAATAAAACTCCAATATGAAAATTCTCTGCAGTATATATGTATGTAAATATTAGAAAATACATATGTATACATACATATGTACATAATGGAGTTATAGTGCTTTTATAAAAACACCACAACAACACATAATTTATATTCGATATGAACCGATTTTACTTTAGTTTTTGGTAATTTTATACAGTTAGATGTGCCAATCATTGATTGCACTTATAAAGCAAAACAAAAAATAAAAAACTTTAACATTTTATTGTTAATTGTTGGCTTAGCTTAGTATATGCCTGCATTTCATTGACGCTAACGAAATTATTAATACCTTTTAGCCAAATCATATTTAAAAGCATTGAAACTAATACACTTATACAAAAATTGGTTAGCGTCAATGCAATGCAGGCATATACTCAGCTAAGCTAACGACAAACAATAAAATTATATTGGAGAATATTTTATATTGGCGAATATCTCGAATAAATAATTTTATGAATATTGAAAAACAAAAAATTAATATTGAAATTTAGCGGAATTGTACCTGAAAAATATTTGAAGAGTTAACTTAAAATTTTTTAAATGTCAACATACATATGTCTTGTTGAACCTTCGTAGTGAACAGACGTGTTAGCGGAGTTTCTTTTTTACATACTAAACAAACAAAAATACAAACAAAAATTTTCGTAATAAGTACTGATTCGTAATAAGTACAGTTTTTGCTAAATTTGCTTTACTTGCATTAATAATATTTTTCGTATAAACTGAAACAACAAAAACAAACAAAAAAACACAAACAAAGTGACTGAGGAATACTCTGTATGAGTACCTCAAAAACAAAAAATTGTGAAGTGAGTTCTAACGGCAGAAATGCCTATTTTACTGTGAGTTCTGATATTCTTAATGCACAAAATAAAAATAAAAAATCCGATGACAGTCTTTTTCTAACGGCAAAGCCAATTTTACGCGAGCGATCAAATTCGCTTACTCCAATGCCAAGTAGTGATTCGTTAACATTACCGTTGCCTAGTAATTCTGTATTTAAGTCAGCGCCATTATCCGCTCCGGGCTCGAGTTCCTCACTTAACCAAGTTATTACAATAGACAATATTATTCAGAAACCAAAGGTGCCTGTCGGAATGGACCGATATATTACAGTGGTAAAGCGCGGGCGAAGCCCAAATTCTTCAAAGATCTCATCTGTTCCCAAGATATCCAGGGATATCGACACCGCCACAGTTAACCGTCAAAACCGCTTTAAAATATTGCAGGATGACATTGACAAACCCGAAGCATCCCCAAAAAAAACCTCCAAACCACCACCCATTTATTTGAGAGAAAAAAATTCAAACTCCCTCATCAAAAAACTAATCTCGGTCATTGGCGAAAAGGAATTTCACATTGTCCCAATAAAACGTGGTAACATTGACGAAACTAAAATATATGAAGAAAAAGATTTCCGGAAAATGGTTAATGAATTCGAAAAGAATAAAACAAGTTTTTACACATTCCAGCTTAAAAGCGCTAAAGGCCTACAGATCGTACTGAAGGGCATAGGTTCTTATGTTGTCCCTGCTGAAATAAAAGATGCTCTCACCCTCCAAGGATTCAAGGTAAAAAATGTATCCAACATAATAAACAGGGATAAGATCCCCCAACCTCTTTTTCGTGTTGAACTGGAGCCTAACGATATAATATTGAAGAAAAATGAGACCCATCCCATTTATAATTTAAAATATCTCTTATACCGAAAAATCACAGTTGAAGAACCACACAAGCGTTCTGGACCCCGTACAGTGCCATAATTGTCAAGAATACGGCCACACTAAAACTTATTGTAAATTACCTACTGTTTGTGTTGTGTGCGGTGAATTACACAACACTGCTATTTGCAATAAGTCGAAGGACCAGAAGGAAAAGAAGTGCAGTAATTGTGGAGGTAATCACACTTCTAACTACAGGGGATGTCCTGTATACTCTTTCGTTAAACAGGCTATGAGTCAAAAGCCTAAAGTAGTCCCAGCGCAAACAGGAAATACGTACTCCGCCAATTATCCTGTAATGGCCCAACCAATCTCTACACAAGTATCGTATGCTGACGCTGTGAAGATCAACTCCGTTCCCATGCAAAAAGTGTCACCACCAACTAATACAACAAATGCAAATGCAAGCTTTAATTTCAGTCGCCTTGAAAATACTATTGATAATTTGGTGCAAACTATAAACAACTTTACAACAAATATGACTAGTATGATGCAAGAAATGCTGCGAATGCAGAACACACTGCTTCTAGCATTAGTTAACAAGCCATGAACACGTTAAAAGTATGTTTCTGGAACGCAAACGGCATTCGCCAACATAAAAATGAACTAGAGCACTTCCTCACGGCAAAAAATATTGATATAATGTTGGTATCTGAGACTCATTTCACTTCAAGAAGCCTTTTTAAAATTAGTGGCTATACCTTATATGATACAAAGGACCCGAGAGGAAGAGCATGCGGAGGATCAGCAGTTCTAATAAAGTCAAGACTCAAACACTACATTCTTGAGAATATTAGTGAGGACCATCTGCAGGCAACAAATATTTGTATCCAAAATTTTTGTACAAATTTTGTGATATCATCAATTTACTCCCCTCCCAGATTTTCAATCTCTGAGGATCAATATGAGGATTTTTACAGAACTCTTGGACCTTGTTTCGTGGCAGCTGGGGACTACAATGCAAAACATACGTTCTGGGGATCGCGTCTTATTACACCTAGAGGTCGAGCATTATTCAACACAATTTCAAAAATGGGTTTGGATGTCATTTCTAGCGGGGAGCCCACTTACTGGCCTACTGACCCACAAAAAATTCCAGATGTTATAGATTTTAGCGTCATGAAAAATATCTCTAGGGATTTAATTCATGTTGAAGCTTCTCATGATCTCTCCTCCGATCACACTCCCACGATCGTTACAATTTGTAGCCCACTAAGAAGTGACTTACCTCACCCATATGTGAAGGTGATAAATCGTGTTAACTGGCTGGGGTTCAAAAAATATCTCAGTAGTCATTGTGCGGAAAACATCAGGCTTAGAACTCCCGATGATATTGAACTTAACATTGCCAATCTTACCGAAATTATTAAACAGGCTGCTAAACATGCCACTACTTCCTATCCGCAGACTGGGTTTAATAGAATTTATTCTGCGGATATTGAACGTCTCGTATGTGAAAAAAGAAGAGCTAGAAGGGAATGGCAACAGCACAGATCACCCCAAAATAAAATCAGACTTAGAGAATGCACTAAACGACTCCAAGAGTTGCTTACGTCTGAAAAATCTGCTTCTCTTAAGAACTATCTGGAAGTTCTCGATGTCACAGCAGCATCTAATTACTCCTTGTGGCGCGCTGCTAAAAAACTTAAAACACCCGTTGAGTCTAAACCACCCCTGCGCACTTCTACCGGCGGTTGGGCAAGAACTAATACTGAAAAAGGTAACATATTTGCTGAGCATTTAAAACACGTATTTACCCCAAACATATGTACTGGTGCTGTTGATTTGCCGAGTGTAGTTGCTCTACCCCCTCGACCCATAAAGTTTAAGATGCGTGATCTACAAAAACTAATTGCTGAAACCAACCCGAAGAAGGCCCCGGGTATTGATGGAATTAGTAACAAGATGCTGATGAAGTTGCCTAGTATTGCTATTAGAATCCTCTTGTTCATTTTTAATGGCATTTTACGAGTGGAGTATTATCCACACAGCTGGAAACTTGCCATGGTCAAAATGATTCCAAAGGCGGGTACAGATCTTACTAAGCCTGAATCATATAGGCCAATAAGTTTGCTGTCAACAATTTCAAAGCTCTTCGAAAAACTGCTCATGACAAAATTATCCCCAATTCTAGCTGAGAATGGGTGCATACCGGACCATCAATTTGGGTTTAGAAGTCAGCATAGCACCATTGAACAATGTCATAGATTGGTACATTTTATAAGAAGAGCATTTGAAGAAAAGAAGTACTGTTCTTCCCTCTTTATTGATGTTTCTCAGGCATTTGATAAAGTGTGGCATGAGGGCCTGATTTTGAAATTGAGGACATATCTACCAATGAACATTGTGAATCTATTGGAAAGTTACATTCTTGCCCGGAAGTTCACTGTCGTGGAAGGAGACTTCATGAGTGTGCCCGAAACTATTTCATCCGGTGTGCCACAGGGTAGTATACTGGGACCAGTTTTATATTTGATTTATACCTGTGATATGCCTCTGAGCAGTAATATCTTCACTTCTACATTTGCCGATGATACAGCCTGCCTTAGTATGCATGAAAACCCTCACGAGGCATCCCGATATCTTCAGAATCATATTAGCCTGTTGGAACTATGGTTGAACTTATGGAGAATAAAAGTAAATGAACAAAAGTGTGTTCATGTCACATTTACTCTACGAAGAGACACTTGTTCCCCCATTCGAATCAACAATCAAGTTGTTCCTCAACATTCACAGGTGAAATACCTTGGTATTCACCTCGACCGACGGCTTACATGGAAACACCACATTGACTCTAAGCTGACACAAATGAAGCTTAAATTAACCCAGATACATTGGCTGATTGGTAGAAATTCTACCCTCAGTCTAGATTGTAAACTTTTAATATACAAGTCGCTTTTGAAGCCGATATGGTGTTACGGAATTCAGCTATGGGGCACTGCTTCAGCTTCCAATGTAGAGAGAATGCAACGAATGCAAAACAAAATATTAAGGTTAATAACTGCGGCTCCATGGTACTTGAAAAATTCTATTTTACATCGTGATTTACATATGCCACTTGTGACCGCTGAAATTGCAAAATATGCTGGAAAATATTTAACAAAACTCGAGTTCCATCCTAATCCCCTTGCTCGTAACATCTTGAACTTTCCTGGACACATCCGCTTAAAAAAGAGGGACACTACGGCATTAATACGCAACTCTCCAGATGAAATTCTTTGAAAATATTTTTTGTGCGTAACATGAATTTTATGTATTATTAATTATTATCACTAAGTTTATGTCCGACACTGGTTGGGCGTAATAATTATTTATATATTTAAGATTTGAACACTTATTGTTAGTTCAGTTATTTGAAGATACAATAAACATATATTAGCGTGAAAAAAAACATATGAGCGGAAAGTTGTTAATTTTTAATTTTTAAGTTGTTTTATTTTATTGTTATTATTACATACTTTTATGTATATCGACGTCGTATCTCAACTTTAGGTTACTTTACAGGGGAAGGAAAAAACTCATAGAATACGAAAAAATATTTAAATTTTTTAAAAAATATGATAATTTTTTTCTCTGAACAGCTAACAAATTTGACGGTTTTATTTTAAATTTTTCCTACATTTAAATAAGTTATAATTACATACATACTTATTTTTTTAATGCTAAAATACAATTAATTTTAAATTAACGAAGAAGAAATCTAAGTAAAAATACAGATTTTAAATACATAATAATATACTTTTAAGTAAAATTAGTTTTTAAAAAGCATATTATTATAGAGTGGTCTGTCGTCAGCAGAAACTTTTTTAAATCTTGCAAGTGGTCCCACTTTTTTTAGATATTGATAGTTTTTCTTTATAAAAATATGAATTGTGTGATTACGTTTTGAATTTCCGGTGCAATTTTTTCAAATCTCACTTATGGCTTGATACAAAAAACTACTTTCGTATACACAAATTCTGACTGCTACACAAAGTCTACTTTCATGTACACAAATTCGGAATATCCCATTTTATTTAAAAACAAATACATTAGAAGGTGGGTTATGGCGTTTATTGTACATATGTATGTTTCTCTTAAAAAAAATACAAAAATCAGAAAAGCATTGAACTATGCAACTTTGTAATATAGACCAAAAAAATACGCATTCAACTTTAAATGAGTTAGAGCTTTTTCTTTCAAAGAATTTTTGAAATGAGTTAGTGGTTTATGTTTAAACTACTGTAACTGTACTGTTATTCGCCTACATCGGAAACTGAATTTTTTAAGGGAATTGTATTTGAGTTTTGCTATGTAAAAACCCCGATTTTGAAAAAAATGCGATACGACCTTTCTATATTAAATCATCGATATATTTTTAACATTCTGTACATTTATTGATATTTACTAGTAGTTTTAAGATTGAGTTTTTGTGGACTGAAAATTTATGTGTATTTGTTTCTTGTAATAAAAATATTAAATATTATTAAATATTAAAATCTACTGACTAAATGAAAATATATTTTTGACAAAAGCAATTTTGTTAATTTTAAGAAAATTTGTTCTATATATAGTGTTGATTAAAATACATAAATATTCAGTAAGGATAATTTGCCTAGTATGTACTAGTCTAATTTACCCAGTACTTCAACTAAAGACTTGAATCGATAACCAGAGGGGACACAAATAAAATGTGAGAAATAAGAAATCGTTATATATATATATATATATATATATATATATATATATATATATATATATATATATATATATATATATATATATATATATATATATATATATATATATATATATATATGTATTAAAATTAATGTTGTAATTATTATTGTATATTGTTAATACTAACATTGAATATACAATCAATGGCAATAAAAAGTTTAATTGGTAATTATCTATATATATAAAATTGGATGTGTGTATATATGTATGTATGTATGTTTTGACGAAATTTTCAGGAAACCCTCAGAATACTCGGGCGGGTGACACTGTGAAGTCCGATTTTTTATTTTCGGTCTGTGGGCGGAGGGGCGTGGCAAAATGCAATTTTCATATTGCACCTTATTGTAGTTTCAATTGCAGTAATTATATGTTTATAATTTATTTGTTTTATATAGTTTTTGTTGCGTAAACTTTTTATATATTATGAAATGTCATGCGAGTTTCAGAACATGAGTTAACTAGCTGACCCGGGCAAACCTTGTTTGCCTTCAAATTTGCACTAAATCGACTTAGCAATTATTGTTCAAATAAAGGTATCGGGCTAATTAACCCCACTACACGCTGGTTAAAGACCCAAGGCCTTCAGCAAAACGCAGCATAGGCTTATCGCGCTAATCTCTATTGGGCAAAACACAAAAAAAATATTGGGCCATCTGTCGGACGAACTTCAAACTACACAGGAACACTCCTCACGTCCCATAGAACATGTCTATAAAGTTTGGTCAAAATCGGTGCAGTAGTTCTTGAGTTACGGTGCAAAAACACACACACACAAAACTAAGTATTGCGCCATCTGTTGGACGAACTTCAAACTACACAGAAACACTCCTCACGTCCCATAGTACATGTCTATGAAGTTTGGTCAAAATCGGTGCAGTAGTTCTTGAGTTACGGTGCAAAAACACACACACAAAACTAAGTATTGCGCCATCTGTCGGACGAACTTCAAACTACACAGAAACACTCCTCACGTCCCATAGAACATGTCTATGAAGTTTGGTCAAAATCGGTGCAGTAGTTCTTGAGTTACGGTGCAAAAACACACACACAAAACTAAGTATTGCGCCATCTGTTGGACGAACTTCAAACTACACAGAAACACTCCTCACAGCCCATAGAGCATGCATATCAAATTTGGTCAAAATCGGTTTAGTAGTTTTTGAGTTTAGCGATCACGAACATACTCGTAATTTTTATGTACATATATAGCTGACACCGTCAGCTCAAAATATTTTCGGATCTGCATAACCGATTTAAGAGTTTGATATCTCGTTTAGAAGAACATGACAACGGCTTTCCAAAAAAAGTAAAATAAAATAAAAAAAGCACAAAAAATAAATATATGTATACATATGTCATTGGTGGTGCAATATGAAAATTGCATTTTGCCACGCCCCTCCGCCCACAGACCGAAAAAAAAATGGGACTTCACAGTGTCACCCGCCCGAGTATTCTGAAGTTTTCCTGGAAATTTCGTCAAAATCGGCCCAGCCGTTTTGGAGCCATTACGTTACATACATACATACATACATACATACATACATACATACACACATCCAATTTTATATATATAGATATATTAAAAAACAGAAGTTGGAATAAGAAACAGAATTAAAAATATTTAAATCGATCGTAATTTTTCTTTCCATTTTAAAAGATTTAGAAATATTTAAAGAAAATTGCAATTGTTAAGTTTTTCCTTCCACTTGTTTTCCAATTATTTTACAGCTATTGACAATGATGCAAATGCTTTGTTTTTATAATTTGATGACTTTTAAGCGTCTAAAAGCACTTAAATAGGTTTTAGTTTAAAAAGTAAGCAGCATTAGTATTTCAGGAACTACAAAAATGGTTTTTTGCGTTCCAGCTATTTTGGGTAACTTTGGCAAATTTAGAGAGTAATTTTCATTTTGCTCTCAATAGTCCGAACTTGTCCGAGATCTTGTGAAACAAACCTATTATTTGTAAGACTAATTAAATTTTTTAAAATCATAATTACTAAATATAAGGTTTGTTCCACAAGATCTCGGACAAGTTCGGACTATTGAGAGCAAAATGAAAAATACTCTCTAAATTTGCCAAAGTTACCCAAAATAGCTGGAACGCAAAAAACCATTTTTGTAGTTCCTGAAATACTAATGCTGCTTACTTTTTAAACTAAAATCTATTTAAGTGCTTTTAGACGCTTAAAAGCCTTCAGATTATAAAAACAAAACATTTGCATCATTGTCAACAATTGTAAAATAATTGAAAAACAAAAAAATTCTTCATATACATACGTAGCTATAAAAACATTTTAAATATTAAATAAAAAAGAAAATGTTTATGCACTAACGTATTTAATACTTTAATATTTTCATTGAAACTCTCCATTTTGCTTTTTAATATATTTATTTATAAAAACTAAACTTTTTCTTTTGCTTGCAAATATTCTGATAATCTATCAGTTTCATATGCAAACAAAAAACAGCTGATTGTTAAATTCTTGTCCGAACTTACCCAAAGAAAAAGTTCGTGCAAATTTGTACAGGAAATTAAAAAAATTACTCTCTCAATTTCTCTCCTTTTTGCACAAAAATTGTTATGTGGAACGGTTTTGGGTAACTTTGGGCTAGTTCGGACTGTTTCGTTATGCATGTGGAACAGAGCTATAAAAACAAACAAAAAACCATAATTAGAAAATTTCCAGATGTTATTGATTTTGGAGTCACCAAAAATTTTCATGTGGAATGGATGCGAGTTGAGCCTTCACTGGATTTGTCTTCTGATCCCTCGCCTACTATAATATCCGTATGCTTTCCCCAAGAAGTTAGGTCCCCTTTCATTGAACTAGCTGCGACTAAAACACGAGTGAATTGGCTAAAATATAAAAAATATTTAAGTACTCATTGCACCGAAAATGTTGCTTTAAGAACCCCTCAAGATATTGATGAATCAATCAAAAACTTTACTGAAAATCTTACTCTAGCTATGCATCATTCTTCCACTAGTCACATTGAATGCAGAAATAGGAATAGTCGAACTTATTCTTCAGAAATCGAACAACTTCTGTCAGAAAAAAAGAAGAGTTAGAAGAGAGTGGCAAATTTGCAGGTCTCCTCAACTTAAAACCAGGCTATGTGAATGCACGAATCAACTAAAAAATTTTCTGGAATCCCAAAGAACAGCTTCACTCACAACATATTTAGAAAGTCTTGACGGCACTCCTCAGTCAGACTATTCCTTATGGCGAGCAATTAAAAGCTTAAAAAGACCAGTTAGGGGAAAGCCGCCCTTGAGAAATCCGACTGGTGACTGGGCTAGAAACGATTCTGAAAAAGGGGCTCTAATCGCCAACCATTTGAGAAATGTTTTTATTATAAATAGTTCTGATGAAACAGCTGAGTTCCCGTCTTTTGCAAATAGACCACCTGTGTCTCTACGGTTTAATAATAGAGACGTAGAAAACGCCATTGGTAATCTAAATCACAAAAAAGCCCCAGGTATTGATAAAATCAGTAATAAAATGCTTGCACAGTTACCCTGTAAGAATCATTCTATTTACTTTTAATGCCATTTTGCGTCTAGAGTATTTTCCTGCAGAGTCGAAAGTTTCTATGGTAACTATGATACCTAAGCCAAGTAAGGACCACACCAAAGTGGAACCATATAGGCCAATAAACCTACTGAGTACAATTTCAAAATTATTCGAAAAAATGCTAATGGCGAAACTGACCCTAATACTGAATGAGGTGGAATGCATCCCAAATCATCATTTCGGGTTTCGGGCCAAACATAGTTCCGTAGAACAAACACACAGAATAGTAAATGTCATAAGAAATGCGTTTGAAGATAAAAAATATTGCTCCGCTCTCTTTGACGTTTCTCAAGCTTTTGACAAAGTATGGCATGTCGGTTTAATGCATAAAATAAAGTCGTATTTGCCTGTAAACACTCACAAGCTTTTGCAGAGCTATTTAACTGGCCGTAAATTTATAATAAAAAAAGGTGACTTTATAAGCGCAGCTCAGCCAATTGAAGCAGGAGTTCCTCAAGGCAGCATACTGGGTCCTACCTTGTATTTGATTTATACTTCGGACATGCCAATTGTCGCTAAAATTCACACTTCTACTTTTGCAGACGATACAGCTTTCCTCAGCGTGCACAAAATCCATCACGAGGCCTCACGAAATTTACAGGAATATATTCACAAATTAGAGAAATGGTTAAAAATATGGAAAATTAAAGTGAATGAACAAAAATGTAGTCACGTTACATTTACACTGCGCAAGGAAACTTGTTCGACCGTTAGGATCAACAATAAAATAATTCCACACCACAGCGAAGTCAAATATCTCGGCATTCACCTAGACCGTCGACTAACATGGAAATCTCATATTGATGCGAAACTGACTCAAATGAATTTAAAATCAGCGCAAGTAAATTGGCTTATCGGGAGAAATTCCAGGTTAAAACTGGATTGCAAGCTTTTGTTGTACAACGCGATTTTGAAGCCAATATCGTGCTATGGTGTTCAGTTATGGGGCACTGCCTCAGTGTCAAACATTGAAAGAGTTCAAAGGCGTCAAAACAAACTTCTTCGTATGATAACTGCTGCTCCCTGGTACGTCAAAAACTCACGAATTCATGGTAAAAACTGAAGTTTCACGTTACGCAACAAGATACTTCAGTAAACTTGAACTCCATCCGAACCCCCTTGCACGTAACACCCTTAACTTTGGTGGCCATACTCGGTTGAGAAGGAGGGATACCCTTGCCATCATCCGAGCGCAAGATTAATGATTAAATCGTCAAATGTAGAACCTGCAGAAACATAACTTTTGTTTAGCACTGGCTGGACCTAATATTTAAGATTTGCATACTTATTGTTAGTTCACTTTAGAAGATTCAATAAATAAGAACCCGTAATAAAAAAAATAATTAGAAAATTTAGCTTTTTATTCTTAATGCATCTTACATGTAAGTACGATTGGAGCTTTAAACGTTTTTCAATTTTATTAAAACATATGTATGTAAGTACATAAAAACCCTCTTACTGTTGTTCAGCTATTATGACATGAAAGATTTTGAAGGAAATTTCCAAATGGCTTTGATAAAGGCTCTTCATTAGAAAATTCTTTCTTTCAATGACTACAATTGATCTATAAGCTATCATTAAATTTTTTTATTTTTCGTCTTACAATAAGTTATTTATAGTGCCACTAGCAACCGAAGTCTAAAGACTAAAAATTTTCTAACAGCTAGAGTTTGTTTTTAATTGTGTGAAATTAACGGTTCCCAATACAAAATAAATAAAATTACTGTTTTTATGTAAATGTAAAAAATAAGTACTTTTATTTCAACGTAATCAAGATTTCAACTCAATTTCCAAAGAAATAAAATAATGCATCTTGGAAGTATGAAAATATTCCCCAAGAAAAACTTACATCTTTTTACTGGGATTACAAGCACGTAATTGTAAGAAAATATAAGCATGGAGAAAGCAAACTGAAAGATTGAACGGTATTTTGGACAAATTGTCTAGATAATGAACAAACACAAAGACGATTCCACATGTGAAATATGTCACTTCAATATGTGTTCCAAGAAGGGCTGTAGGCCATTACACTCATTACATAGGTACATACATATGTACATATGTATGTATGTATGTAGATATGAAATTCTTGATATATATATATATATATATATATATATATATATATATATATATATATATATATATATATATATATGGTTGCTTTATTCACGTGTTCAGATAAAAAAGGAATGTGTTATAAAGGTTATCAGCTGATTAAGACATTATGACATTTATCGTGTAGTGTTGTATTTATAAAGGAGTGAATTCAGGGTTGTATTTCTTATAAAAGTTAATTAGTAAATTGTGGCAACATTGAAGTGTTCGGGGGTTACGCCACAGTACCCCCCTCCTAGAGAGTCCTAAAGGGCGCGATGAAGGCGGGCTTCAAACGATCGATGGAAACTTTCTCTTTCCTCGCATTTATTTCGATTACAAAATATTTCGGTGTACGGCTTACAACCTTGAATGGTCCTTTGTAAGGGGCTGATAATGATGGTCTTATGGAGTCATCTCGGATGAAAACATGATCGCATGATTTGAGGTTGTTGTGATGTGTGCCAAGCAGTATCAACAGGTCGTAGTTCTTGCATGATGCGACGTAAGTTTTGGACCAACTCCGTTTGTGTATGTAGTTTAGCGGGTTCAATGAGAAGATCCGATGGCAACCGAAGCGAAGTGCCATACACTAGCTCTGCAGGAGAACAGCCGATATCGTCTTTAAAAGCTGAGCGCAGGCCTAGCAAGATGATAGGCAGATAGGTTGTCCATTGGTCTACTTTATGGCACAAGATAGAGGACTTCAACGTGCGGTGCCATCGTTCAATTAGCCCATTACTTTGCGGGTGATACGGTGTTGTCCGCAAATGTGATACGCCGAGGCATTGAAGTAATTCGTGGAACAGTGCGCTCTCAAATTGTCTGCCCAAGTCAGACGTGATGTCGATGGGGACACCAAAACGTGCAATCCAACCGCTTAGTAAAGCCTTCGCAACTACCGGCGCTGTTATGTTCGGTATAGGCAGCGCGTCTGGCCATCGGGTGTAACGGTCGATCACTGTGAGGCAGTATCTGTTACCTTCCGGCAATGGAAATGGGCCCACTATATCAATGTGTAAGTGTCCAAAGCGTTGACTGGGACACTCTCGACGCTGCAATGGACTAGTGTTGTGTCGGTTGATTTTGCTGCGTTGGCACTGAATGCAGTTTCTGGTAAAAATTTTGCTGTCACGTTGAATACCTGGCCACACAAATCGTTCGACCATCATCTTAGCGGTGGCGCGCATGCCGGGATGCGACAAGTTGTGTGTTGCTTGCAAGAAGGCTGGGCGAAATTTTGATGTCACGAAAGGACGTAAACGGCCTGTAGAGATGTCACATACAACCTTCTTCTAGCTGGAAGGCAATACAAAAGTTTTTAGTTGGAGTGAGTGGTGAATATTACCATTTAAATACGAATTCAATTCCTCGTCCCTGCTTTGGTCTTCGGCAAGCTCGTCGTAGTTGATGGAAGCAGCTGTTAGTGATTGGATTCGTGACAGCAGATCGGCAGCGACATTGTTTTCGCCTTTCACATGACGAATGTCTGTTGTGATCTGCGATATGAAGTCCAGCTGTCTGACTTGTCGATCCGAAGGCTTGTGTGAAAGTTGACGAAAAGCAAATATGAGGGGCTTATGATCCGTATACACATGGCATGTACGGCCCTCTAACATGTAACGAAAATGACGCATGGCGAAATATAAGGCGGTTAATTCACGATCGTAGGTGCTGTAGCGTGCTTCAGCCGAAGAAAATTTGCGCGAGAAGAATCCAAGAGGTTAGAGAGCGTTATCTACAATTTGATTTAAAACAGCACCTGCTGCGAAGTCGGAGGCATCTACCCAAAGAGAAAGTTCGGAATTAGGTAATGGGTGTGCTAGCATAGCACATTTAGCTAGTTGAATTTTACAAGCCTCGAAATGCCGTTTCGAACTCTCAGTCCAAGCCAGAGTTGTGTTGTCGTTTCTCTTATTGCCAGGAATCATTGAGAAAAGCGGAAATCTACGGTAAAAGTTGAGCATTGCCAGAAAACGTTTGAAATCCTTGGCGACAGTCGGAAGTGGGAAGTTCGTAAGCGCTTCCACACGGCTGTGCAACGGACGGATACCATCTTTAGTAATGGAATGGCCTAAAAATTCTAGCTCCGAAACGCCGAACTGCGATTTTGCAACGTTGATGGTTAAATTGTATTCTTTTAAACGGTTGAAGGCTAAACGGAGGTGTTTTTTATGCTCTTCCATGGACTTCGATGCAATGCAAACATCATCCAAGTACGTGAATACAAAATCCAGACCTCGAAAGACCTCGTTGATTAAACGCTGGAATGTTTGGGCCGCATTCCTCAGACCAAACGTCATATGGGTAAATTCATATAACCCAAACGGTGTAGTAATGGCGGTTTTGCAGATATCATCCGGGTGTATCGGTACTTGGTGAATGGCTTTCTGCAAATCGATTTTTGAAAAAATATTTTTACCTGCTAAAATCGTAGAAAAATCCTGAAGGAATGGCAGCGGGTAGCGGTCCGGAACAGTCACAGCGTTTAAGGCTCTGTAATCGCCACAAGGTCTCCATGAACCGTCTGCTTTACGTACTAAATGCAAGGGGCTCGCCCAGTTGCTGTCAGATGGGCGGCAAATACCGAGCTTGATTAGCAGTTCAAATTCTGCGCGTGCTGCTGATAGCTTCTCCGGCGATAGACGTCGCGGTCGGGCGTAGATAGGTTGCCCAGTCGTGATGATGCGATGAACAACAGATGCGTTTGTACGAACCCCAAGTGGTGTAGGCAAGGTAATCTCAGCAAATTCTCTAAGAATGTCTGAAAAATTCTGCGTAGAGTTAATTGTAGAAATGCTTGGAGTCATTTGTTGTGTCACTGAGCAGGGTGCTTTAAGTAGAGTTGTGCGATCAACTAGGCGTTGTCCTTGTAAGTCAACGATTAGACCATGACGACCGGGAAAATCGGCGCCTAATATGGCTTGCGAAACGTCCGCTATAATAAAATTCCAAAGGAATTCGCGTCGCAGATTTAGGTTGAGTTTGAGTAGCACTTCACCATAGCTAGGAACGGGGGAACCATTCGCGGCAAACAGTTTCATTGAGGTTGGGCATGCTCGAGCTAATTTTGTTGACTTCGGTATGACAGAAACGTCTGCTCCTGAATCGATTAGAAATTTCATGTTAGTGGATGTGTCATAAATACAAAGTCGGTAACTTTTCTTGGTATCAGAGTGTTTGCCAGTCTCTAATACTGAATTAGCTGAGCGTGCCTATTGAGAACTGCTTGCCGTTTCTGGTTATGCGAAGGAGCACGGTTGGCGGCACTTGGTAGCATTGCTGCCAAATTTAAGATGGTACCAGCACAGGCTATGTGAAGTGCGATCTACTGACCTGTTGCGCGATGTTGATCTGGAGCGCTGCCGGCCTCTATTAGTATTGTTGTTGCAAAGTAAACTCACACGTTTCGACAGAGCGGCGATTTCGGCTCTTAGGTTAGAAATCTCGCGTGATGCCTGAGGTTCCGTGACAATCTCGCAAACTTGTTCCCCTTTTAATGCCAAACATTCAGTTATGGAATCGGCAATTTTAATTTTTTCACTGATCGGCACGTTGGTTGCAATGATGGCCGCCTGTGTATACGGTGGTAAGCGACTCACCCAAAGATCGTGTAGAATACTATCGCTTAGAGCTGGGCCTGCAGTGCGACGCATTTCGTTGTACAAGTCGCTAGGGCGTCGATCACCGAGTGTTAGCTCCTTCAAAACGCGTTGGAGGCGGCGTTGTTGGCTCTCTGTGAAGTTTTCAATTAATTTTTGCCGGATGTAATTGTATTTGCCAATTGGAGGTGCAGCATCAACAATTGTGCGCAATTCCATAAGTTTTGCCGGAGGAACGCTTGCAAGCACGATGTTGAACTTTGCTGAGTCGGTGGAAATGTGTGAAGCCTCAAACCAGAAGTCAAGCGAGTAGAAGTACGCCTCAATGTTATCTTCCGACATCGTCGGCAATGGGAGTCGTGGCAAAAAATTTTGTGTCGCAGGGCCTTCTGGAGAGTTTCCTCCACCGGTTTCTGCTAAGCTGTCGTTTAAGCTCATTGTTTTGGCAATTATTTTTTAATTTTTAAACGTACGCGGGTCACCAATATGGTTGCTTTATTCACGTGTTCAGATAAAAAAGGAATGTGTTATAAAGGTTATCAGCTGATTAAGACATTATGACATTTATCGTGTAGTGTTGTATTTATAAAGGAGTGAATTCAGGGTTGTATTTCTTATAAAAGTTAATTAGTAAATTGTGGCAACATTGAAGTGTTCGGTGGTTACGCCACATATATATATATATATATATATATATATATATATATATATATATATATATATATATATATATATTCGAAATCCCTTCTGTTTTTCGGAAAATTTAAAATTTTGGAATGTACCGGCATCTTTTTATAGTATAGGTATCTATAATACATGCACGACGTGCATTGTTTAGAACCATTCTCGTCATTTATGTACGATTTTTAAACTTCAAAATGTCATACATTTTTGCAATTATTGGTTTTTAAAATATAACGAAATAATAATTTTATTCATGTAAGTATGTCTGTACATATTCAATAAACTTTAAACTTAAGCAAAGTTTTCTCAACTTAAGTTAAAATTATGAAATTAACTATTCTTTTAATAAATTAAAAAAAAAAATTACAAGAAGTTGAAAAAATGCAAAAGCAAATGATATTGTTACGAATTTGGTCGTGAACAGTCCTTTTATAATTATTCGAGAACATACTGAATTATTATTAATCTTATTTGCTTGTATTATTAATCATAATTACTTTAGGAGATATTGAATTGTTGTAATTGTCATCTGCTTTTATTGTTTTTGTATTCATTGTAAATGAGCACATGACAACTATACATACATACATATGTAGATAATTGTTAAGCCATGGTGGAGGGAATGTACACAGCCACACAACGCACATGTTAAATACCCACGGTTTCTAAGGAATTGAAACCACGAATAATGACTATTGTTGTTGGTAGCCGTCGGTATTTGTATGTCTGATTGGGCCTTTTCACACAAGACTAATTGTGCTGGCATAAAATCGCAGTTTGTAGGCATTTTCGGGGAAGAGAGTGGTTTTTGGTTGGCACAATTTTCAACCAGCTTCAACCCCGCACAAGCAGAACAAAACTAACACATACACACTTATGAAAACAGGTTCTGCGAAATAAACAAAGAAAATACTAACACACACAAAGCTTTGTATACGTACACAATTTTATGCCGCATAATTAGTCTAGTGTGAATACGAAAGAACAAAAGTTGTGCGGATTAAAAAATAGTCTTGTGTGAAAAGGCCCATTGAAGCGTGTGTATGTGCGTGTCTTGTGCTCATGTTTACTTTAAGACAGCGATAGGCAAAAATACATATAAACATTTTGTTTGCCCTCACAAACACACATAAAGAATCACTATTGCCAGATCTGACATTTTCATGTCATACCTAAATTTGAAATCTTAAATCTCCATTTTCTCATAAAAATTTTGTTCATAAGAACTAGTACTTCCTCAGGTTAATTTCATATGAATTTCTGGGGATCTCACTTTTTGCATATGGCAACGCTAATTTCTAACAACAAGCGTAGCACGTCCATCGTGTTTGAATGCTCGAGTGAGACTGATTTATGTTTTTTATTTCTCTGCAATACGTGTGCACATGTACACAAAAAAAGAGCGTAAGCATTGGCGCGGCGCCCTTGTTTTGCGTATCCCTGCTTTAAGACTTAAGGTGAATTCACCGGTTCGTTCTGCAGGAAATTTTCGTTGAGAGACAATTTCAGTTTACTGAGAGTTTGCTCACAGAAGATTCACCCGCGTCGAATATTCTGTAGAAACAAAGCTACCATATGCAACAAATGCTGTGTGTTACTTTTACAAGCAGGCAGCACAGTGGCAGATGATTGCAATTTGCTGTGTTTTTTATAAAATAAAAAATATATAAATGAATTTAAGTCGAGTGCATGCTCTAATAGCTATTGAGTTAAATAAATATAAAAAATTTACAATTAAATTTGTATATTATAATACATACATACATATGTACATATAATATGATGTGGCAGCTCATTTCAATTTTGCATAAAAAATTTATATATCTGGCAGCACAGTTCAATTCGTTCGGGACGATAATTAAAATTAAACCAATTCAAGCAAAAATTGTTCCGCATTAAATTTACTCTCTTTCTCTCACTCTCTCAAAAATAGAGACGTCAAACTACATATAAAAAAAATCGTTCGGAACGTTCAGAACGAACCGGTGAATTCACCTTTAAAGTTTAATAACATGCAATTTAGACGATGATATAAAATCATGAGTAAACATCGCGACTTTTTTTTTGGTAGACGAACGGCGTAGAGAAGAAAGCGGGGTAGTAAAAACATCATGACTTCTGTTCTCCATGATGTTTTTTGTAATTCCTTTTACATTTATTTTCGTTATTGTCTGTCATGTTTTATTCTTCTTCTATTGTCAAAGTGTTTAAACAGTGAAATGAAGCGGCAGTATTTCTATACATATAGTATGTTTTGTTACATATGTACATATGTACATGAGTTTTTTAATGTTGTTATTTAATGTACAAATGTATATTATAATTACTTTAAAATTTTTCGTGAATATGTGATTAGTATTTCAAAAATTAAAAAAAAATTTTTATTATTATTTTTCAAATGTAAAATTTTTTCAATTTATATAAAACAAACAAATAATAAATATCCTGAAGATGGTACTTGATGAGTACCGAAATATCGATAATAATTTAAAATAAAAATTTTAGACCTTAAGCTCAATAAAAAATATAATAAAGTTTATTAATTAAACAAAAACGGTCAAAAAAATAGAACATATAAATTTTGTTTATATTTTGTGGTATACAAATCACTGACATAAAAATGCGAATGAACAATTAAAAAGAATTTACGGATTAAAAATCAACCCTGTAAGAAAAAAAATACGCGACGCAAAAATCATGGTATAAATGCAAGAAGATTTCAGAAGATGTTTTCAAAAGTAAATGAAAAACATTCACGATTTTTACATCATGGTATAAATTGGGCCTAAAGGTGAATTCACCCATTCGTTCTGAACGTACCGAACGCTTTTTTTATATGTAGTTTGACGTCTCTATTTTGAGAAAGAGAGTAAATTTAATGCGGAACAACAACAAAAATTTCGTTCAGAACGAATGGGTGAATTCACCTTAAGTGTACGATGATGTGCGCAGTTTCTGCAAACATTATGAATGTTCGAGAAATGATCATTAAGGGTATATAAGCTACGCACATCAACGTCAGCAGTCAGTCTGAGTCAGTCTAAGTTAAAGTTCAGTTCAGTCAGCACACAGACAGTGTTGAGTCTGTAATTAGTGACTGAGTTGTTAGACTTTACCGTGATCGTGTAAAGTGTATTAAGTGGTTACTTTTGAGCATAGTACGGTGGTATTAAATTAAATAAAGCAGTAGCTGTTAAATACTAAAAATTGAAGTATTGAGCGTGTAATTTCATTGCAATCAAAAGAACCCACGGAAAACGTTTTTAAAAAGGTAAAAACGTAACAATATTAAAAAAGATGAAAAATGTACACATTTTAGTTTCGAGATTTAAAAATTATTACTCATTGTTCTCATTGAAAATCCTTATTCTCTTGTTTACACACGAAAAGAAAAATTAAATCAATAAAAGTTTGCACTTGAAAACAAAAAAGATAAATTTAACCAAATAATGTAGACTCAGTTTTAGATATTTGAGCTTTTTTCCTTCGTTAATTTTTTAGTTAAAAACTAAAAAACTTCCTTGACGGGCTGTTAATACTTATGTACTTATATGTATGTAATTTCTCTGTCAAGGATCCTGTTTTACCACTACTTCACTTTCTATATTTTTGGAAAAACGATTGCGTTCCACTTATAATTATATACATATTTGTATGTGTTGTTTTTCTTTCTTGGACTAGTTGGATTTGATTATGTTAGTTTCTTATTTTGTTTAGCTAATCAGTCCTAACATGTTTTTATGACAATAAAATTCAATATTTTTTATTATATACATACATTCGTTTCGTGAATTTTTTGTTCACTTTATCCAGGTACTCGTAATTCAAGATTATTATATTACATTAATAAATTAATTTCTTAGTATCAATAAATCAATATATAATAAACAAACTTTTGAAAAAGCTTTTTTCAAAATGACACACTGTTTCCCATGACCATCTTATTCAGACTTATACATATGTATGTATACTTATGTGCATAGTAAGTATGTAAGTACTTATATACAATTTTTCTTTCCACTTATATTTTACATATATGTATGTACATATGTATATGAAAATAATAAAAATTAAAACTCTTTCTGTTGAAAATTAATTAATATTTTAGTGCTAGATAATTTCATGGTATACCATGTCATCATGTTTATTTTCTAATTATGTTCAAATTTATTTTTCTTTTTTTCTCTTTTTTTTTTCTTTTCATATAAAGGTTTTTCCTATTTTCCTTTGAATATTTTTAAAATTGTTTATTTAATTTCGAGTCTAGTCTATTATCAATATTATTCGCTGTAGTATCCATAGATAGAATCTCGAAACTATAAAGTTATATGCCAAATAAGATGTTAATAAAGATGAATTTAAATAAAAAAAATTTATATTTTCGTATTAAAAAAAAAAAAAACAAAAAAACTGGAAAAATAAAAAGTAATGAGTGAACATAATGCTCCAAACTCTAATATGGATGATGACAAAATCTATAATGATAACTTTACAAGTGAGAGAAAAAGAAAAAACGAAACACAATTCGACACCATGAGTAAACAACTAAAAAATAATTACTATGCTATTTTGGACAATGATAATCATTGCAATAAAGAATACTTGAACAAATTTGAAAAACATGTAAGCGATCATGAACCATCATCATCTCAAAATTCTGTGCAAGCAGAAAAAATGTAAATAGTGAAAAAATAACAATTCAAGATCAAAACAAAAATAAAAAAATTCCTCCACTTAATATATTCAATGTAGAACGTAATGAGTTAATACAATTCATTGAAAAAGGTTTAGAAATAAAAAAATTTAAGATAAGAGAACTCAACAATAAAAAAAAACATCACTATTACTCCCCGTCTACATTGGCAATTTTGTTGCATGCAATTCTGCTGCAGAATTGCTTTAGTGTCCACATTAGAAAAAATCTAGTATTGCAATTCTTGTATAAAACGTATGTAAAACATTAAATACAACAACACCAAACATCAAGTTGAATAGTGAGGATAGCAAAACAAAACAGAATTGCAGAGAACATGAAACTCTGTACCCCTCCCCTAGCTTCTTACCACTCTCTCCTAAAACAACCAAGAATTGCTGCAACTAAATTGCAAGTGTGGACCGTGAGTTAGTGTCAACTATTGATGATTTCATACGTGTCAAAGCGTATCTTCAAAAAACGAAAACTGAATTTATCACTTTTACTCCTAAAAGTTTAAAAACTAACTGCGGTATTCATAAAAATTATTGAATGTTTATTAAGGGTTTATTTGACAAATTTCTATGGGATATTTGTTAAATAAACCTTTAATAAACATACAATATTTTTTATGAATAAGGCTGTAAATCTTTTCTTCTAAAAGGCCTCAGCGCTAACTTGAACACTGATGAAATATATCAAGAACTTTGTAATATAACAATGACCATTTGAAAGTTTTAAAAGTTTGTCAATTTAAAACTAAAAAGTCTATTGTAAACGGACAAGATCTCCCTATATACTTGATTCAAGCCAGTGGAGAAACTAATCTTAATGAACTCAAATCGATAAATGGACTTTTCCATCGTTGCATTCGATGGGAACCTCTACGAAAGTCGGAAATTCCGCAGTGTAGGAAGTGCCAGAGTTTTTTTTTCATAGCGCTTCAAATTGTTTCTTGAAGCATAGATGCGTAAAGTGTGATAAAATGCACGACTTCGGTAAGTGCGAACAAGAAAAAGTGTCAGAAAATGAAAGGGGTCAATTATTTTGCGTACTGTGCCATAAGTATGGTCATCCTGCATCATACCGTGGATGTGAAAAATTTAAGGAGATGCAATAAAGGCTCCGTTCAAAAAAACAAAGTTTCTCTAAAAAAAGATCAGCAAACAAACCATTAAATATTACCCCTTCAATGAGTTATGAAAACGTTTTGAAGAGCAACCAACAAATCGCAAGCAGTTCTAACTCCATTAAACAGATGTTGGAACAACTCAACAATACCATGCAGAATCTTTCGAACCAATTGGTATATTTACATAAACAACTACAACTACAAACAAGTAGAATAGATAGTATATTTTCAATGCTGGATTAAAATGGATGAAACAACTGTAAAAAACATGAAAATAATTGAAATTAATGTAAATTCTATTATAACACTTAGTAGAAGATATGATTTATTAAATTTTATAAAATAGCATAATCCAGATATAGTTTTGCTGAATGAAACAAAACTAAATACGAAACACAAACTATACTTTGAAAACTTTGAATTAATACGTAAAGATAGGCCGAACGCTTCTAGAGGTGGTGGTACTGCAATTTTAATAAAAAAAGATGTAAAATTCAAAAACTGCACACATATCATTGGCAATTCTCTTAAATGCTTGGAAGTATGTATTATAAAAATACCACTATTGACTAATAAAACTCTATATATAATATCCTCTTATTACCCCTCAGGAAATAACAATAGTTTTTTAATACCTGGGGGGTTATTATGTATTTCTATTCGAATCGAAAAGGCTTTCGAAATGAATTTCCGAATCGAAAGGAAAATGGTATTATGTAGTACGTTCGAAAGGCCTGCAGAGTTGTGTTTGCAATTTTAAGGGAAATTTTAAGTAATGGCAGTTTCTATATGTTAAAACTTGGCAGCACTTTGCATTGTTTTATACAAACGTCAAATTTGTTTAAAAAAAGTTCAAACTGCAAACTAAAAAATTCACAAGTGAATAAAATGGATAGTGTTTTATTGTGGGAAAGTGATGAAGATGATTGTATTCCAGAGAGAATTCAAAGAAAATTTATAAGAAATACATCAAACATTATGAATATCAGTGAAAATTCGTGAGTAATATATTTTCATAAATGATTCGTATATATGATTGAATTTAACGCAAAAATATTTCTTAGATTTATAAAAAATTTTCGCCTTAATAAAGATGCATTTCTGTACGTGTTAAACTCCATTAATAATGACTTAAAAGCACCGCAAAGATCCAGCGCTATCCCTCCTATGTTGAAATTGGCATCCACATTGAAATTTTTAGGGCAAGGGGGTTATCAACATCAGATTGGCCAAGACCGCCTGTTGGGAATGTCGCAGTCATATATTTCTATTTGTTTGTCGGAGGTATTTGAATCAATAGAAAAAAATCTTTGTCCTAAACACATTGTTTTCGGAATGAGTGAAGAGAAAAAAATGGAGGCAAAAAGATTTTTTTACAGCAAATGTGCAATACCTGGAGTTATTGGAGCAGTGGATGGAACTCACATACAAATAATAAGGCCAAATAACAATGAGCATTTATATTTTAACCGAAAACTTAAGCACAGTATAAATGCTATGGCGGTAGGGTTTAATAAAGAAAATAAATGTATATGCCAAATTATTATACAACGTAAATTTTTTTATTAGGTTTGCGATCATGAAATGTATATTAGGGCCATCAATGGACGTTTTGGAGGCGCTTGTCATGATTCTCACATTTGGAATTTGTCAGAAGAAAGGCAATATTTGAAAAGAAAGTTTCAAGATGGAGATACTGGTACTAGAATTCATGGTAAAATATTTATACAAACTCTAATAATAGCTTACAAAATAAGTCAACATAATTTTGCAGGTGATTCTGGTTATCCCTTGGAACCATGGATATTGACACCATTTAGAAATGCTATTGAGAGTTCCCATGAAGTATTTTTTAATGATCAACATTCCAGAGGAAGATCAATTATAGAAAGAACTGAAGGCAAGATTTCGTTGCCTTTTGGCAGCGAGAGAACTGCATTACTCCCCACAAAAGGCAGCCCAAATTCTAAACATATGTTGTGCACTACACAATATTTGTTTGATGTACAAAATACAAAGTGACAGTTTGGAAACTGAAGAAGATGCATCTTTATCTTTACCTTACAGCAATTCAGAAAGTAATTTGGAGACAAATTTACTAAATATAGCAAAAAGTATTCGAAATGAAATAAAAAATAATATGAGATGAAACTGAATAAAATAATTAAATCACAACTTAAATCACATATGAATATATGTAAATAAAAATATTTATTTGAAACTTGAATAAAAATTTTAATTCATTGGAGCTACTTAATATTTATATTTGTAATTACATACATATTAAAAACATAAAAAGAAAAATAATTCTTAACAGTATATTAAAAAATAAACAAACAAACATAACACAAAATAATTCATAATAATATTGTAAAAAACTTAAAAAGAAAGTAGGGAAATCTCAATATTTACATCCATTAAATTTTCTTGTTATTTAATTCAAAGATTTTTCTCTTTTAATTTTGCAATTTTACATTTCGTTGTTTCTAATTGATTATTCTTTAAAAATTCTAATTTCTCCTTTTTCAGATCAAACAAACGTTCCTCCCGTGCTTTTTTTCCATTTAATTTTTCTTGAAAAATTCAAACTTTTCTTTTTTTAGTGTGTACATACACTCCATTATGTCACTGCTCCGTTTTAAGTATTTATTGGCCGTTGAGATATTTTCATTTATTTTGTCTAATTCTGTTAATATTTTTTTTTGGTTTTCATCACAGTTTTTTAACAGTTGTATCGAATTTTCTTGATATTTAATTTGATTGTTTACTTGTTTTTCTAATAAATTCTGCTTATAGGATAAACTACCACGGGCATATCGATGTGTAGTATATGGTGTACTTAAGGTTGTCTCACTATTGTTTAATTCTATGTTATTGCAAGGTAGTGTAATTTCTACATTTGCGTCATAATCTCTAATACTTGTGGTAGTAGGAATATTTATTTGTGCTCCATATCTACATGTACCACTCATTCCTTCAATATAGTCATTAATTGCAAGCAGTTCAGCAACTTTTTGCTCCAGCGGTGAAAGGGAACAGTATTTACTTGGTCCACCTCCAGTTCCTGAATTGGAATGCATGTGTAAAAAGGTTACATTGTAAGTTAATGTACTCATATTTATGTATGTGCATGCATATTACAAATACCTTTTCCACTTTTCTACCTCATGCGAAGGTGGACCTGCAGCATTCAAATCTTGCGATAGTCTCTGCCATAACTCCCTGCATTTACTTTTGGCATTAGAAACATTTAGGTTTCCTTTTGCCAAATCTGCATGCAATGTCATGAATTCCACCATTATTTCATATTGTCTTGGCTTCGTATATAAATTCTTTTTAGACGTTTCCCTTTAAATAATTTTAAAATCAAAGCATTTAACAAACTTTATTATTAATTAAATATTATAGGTATATACTTACATTTTCAAATGTGTATTCTTAATTTCTTTTATGTATGTAAAAAATAACTATAAAATTTCCGCAATCAAAATAGCATTCGAAAAATGTCTATACGTTAATAACACATTTGACATTTGCTTTCGTACTACATAATTGCAATTTCGAAGGGGATTTTTTTGGTTTACGAATGGGATTAAAAAATTCCCTTAATTTACGAACGTTCGGAAATAAATTTCCGAAAATCGCACTACGTAATACCATTTTTACGAATTCGTAAATTTTCCGATTCGAATCGAAATACATAATAACCCCCCTGATTTAAACTCTGTTTTTAAATCTCTAAATTTACAAAACCCAAATATATTATATCATGTCGGGTAACTTCAATTGTAAGCACACCGATTAGGGCAATAACATAAACAATACTAAAGGTAATTTTTTGAAAGAATGGATAGAGAACAATGAAATAGGATTTAAATGTAGTCACTATGCCTTCACCACCCCTTCCTATCCAAGATGTGGTTCGTATTTAGATTTGTGTTTAGCAGACTCCCGTCTACCTATTCTCGGAATAAATAATACTATTAACTCTCTCATATTTCTCGATTATGATAGCGACCATAATGCTTTGCTGATTGAAATTTTAAATGACACAAATGATCACCCTTTTTTCTTTTTTTCTTAATTCTTCCAACTCTAAATTTAATTATAAAAAAACCAATTGGAATAAATTAAAAAAAAATAGTTTAAACGTGCATAAAAACACTGATCCCATTCCTGTTACAAGAAATCTTTCAAACTCTGAAATAGACTATTATTTAAATAAATTAAACGATGTCATTATAGATTCTATTAACAAAATAGTCCCAAAATTCAAAAGTTATGATACAATAAATAAATTTGTAAATCCAGTTATAAAGAAACTACAGAAAGAAAAGAGTAAAATCTTAACCATAATAAAAAAGCATAGCAGATTTGAAATTATTTGTACTCCTTATGAACTCAACTTCTACAAAACTAAACTAAAACTAATTAAGAAACTAATTATTGATAATTTTAATGTATTAGTTAATAGTTATTATAAAGACAAACTCATCACTTTAGATAAAAAAGATTCTTCACATATGTTTAGTGAAGTAAAAAAATTGTTTAAGCCTAAGCCGTCAATAGATATAGACTATCTAAAAATTAGTCGGGAAGAAGAAAACCTCTTAAGATATGTTGGTATAAGTCCCCTTACTACAGAGATCAATAATGATAATTTCATTATAAGGGAACAACAGCAAATTTTAGACATAATAAGGGCATCCCTTGAAAAGACCCATTCATTTAAAGAGATAGATCAGAAAAATGTTTTACAAGTCGATGTTGATAACTGTTTCAACAGATTTTTAACTGAAAAATCTGATTATGAATACAACCAATCATGTTATACGACTTTCAGTATAAATAAAATGGCAAATAAAATTACCGATTTACAATCCGAGAACTTTTTTATTACACAGGAACAAATATTTTACATTTTTAAAAATTTAAGAAATAAACTACCATCGGGTGTGGATGCCATACCAAATATAGTATTAAAGAATATTCCTGATGTATTAGTACTTGATTATTGTACAGTAGAATCTTAGAAAAGTTAACTCTCATAAAAGTTAAACACGCGGATAAGTTAACAGCTTTTCATAATCCACGTGCAGCTCTAAAAAGTTAACTTTTCGGTTAACTTTTTAGAGCGTATACATCTAAAGTAAGTTTCTCGAAAGCAGTTGAAAGCATCAATAGCGTTATAAAATGGTTTGAGAGCAACAATGATGCAAATCATGTGTCAGATCTAATCAATATGCGCACGAAAATGATCAAGAGCTAATCCCCCTTATCGTGTTTGGGGATTTTTGACTGCAAATTCGACAGTTTGTAATAGACTAAAGATACCGAGCAACATTTTTCTTTAATCTAGTACAAACTGTCGAATTTGCAGTCGAAAATCGCCAAACACGATAAGGGGGATTATACAAAAGAAAAGAAACAAACAAGCCTTGACTGCTTCTTCAAACCTCTATAAACTATTTTTATGCGAACAAAAAAACTGAGCGGGACTGTGAAATTGAACACCCAGTACAAACTAAACCTAAGTTTCTTTTTTGTAATAATGAAAAGTATTATATAAGTCTTTTAATAAAAATATAACATTTGGTATCTAAAAAAATTTTTACATATTACATACATACTTTATTTATTCCTTTTTTCGACTAAAAAAACCGCTTAGAAAAGTTAAAAGTTCGAAAAAGTTAATACCCCTTGGGACATTTTGGTTAACTTTTTTAAGATTCTACTGTACATTATTTAACAATATGCTTAACAACTCATATTTTCCTCGAGCATGGAAACTGGCTAAAGTTGTGGTATTGCCCAAAAAAGATAAAGACACCAACAACCCGAAAAATCTAAGAGCCATAAGTTTGCTCCCAAATATAAGTAAAATCTTTGAGATTTGTATAAATATTAATATTTCAAATTTTTGTCAGAATAGTAATTTGATTAATGACAAACAATTCGGCTTTAAGTATAAACACTACAATACACGGAATACAACTATTGACATCCAACATCAATTGGAATTTAAATAAATCTCTCTGTACAGGCGCATGTTTTATTGATTTTGAAAAAGCTTTTGATAGCATTTGGATTCCAGGTCTCCTATATAAACTTTTGAAATACAAATTTCCACTTCACTTGGTTATCCTAAGTCACAATATGCTATCAAACAAATCGTTTGTAGTTTGCAACAAAAATGAAGTTAGTACTAAAAAAATTCATTATAGTTAATGGGTTGCAACAGGGGACAGTTAATGCTCCCATACTTTTTAATATATTTATTTATGAGCTTTTAAATAGCATCGATAATATTACTGGTTTCGCAGATGATATTGTAGTATATCATCCAGACAACAAAATAGAGGAAATAAATAAAAATTTGCAAAATCACTTTAATATTGTTGAGAAGTATGCTATCAATTGGAAAATGAAATTAAACGTAGAAAAATGCGAAACAATACTATTCCGTCCTCCTGTTGGAAAATGCAATTATAATATAAAAAGTAACTGGAAATCTTTCGGCATTAAATCCAGTAACAATGTAGATATACATATCTAACAAACAAACGGCAAAGTACTTAGGTGTCCACTTGGACAAATTTCTATACTTTAACGAACATGTAAACTTACAAATCAAAAAAACCAAAAACGCTTTTTATATGTACAAAAAACTATTTTTTTGTAAATACATTAAACCTGATATTAAGCTTCTCTTGTATCAAACATTAATACGTCCAATTTTAACATACGGCTGCCAAATTTGGTTCAACGTTTCTCCTTCCTATATGGAAAAAATTCGTAAATTCGAAAGAAAGTGTCTAAGAGCATGTACTTCGTTATACAGATCATCGAATAGTGATTTCACAAAATATGTAAGCAATTGTAGACTTTACAATGCTGCCAAAATTAGCCGAATTGATAATTTCATTATACACCTAATTAGAAATCATATTAGATCTTGTTGTAATAATTATGAAAATAACCTAATAATGGCTCCCTATTATGCCAACGACGAATATATTGCCAAAACGCTACAGAATGGTTACGTTCCGCCTAAAGCGTGTGTGTACCTCGACAAGAACGGTTTTATACACGACACCATATACATAGAAGAGCAAATGTAAAAGCTATCTCTAGCAATCAATTGACACCCGAGAATAGAAGATTCGATACTGGCTTTTTTCGTAAAGATAAAAACATATTTCCAAACTTAAATATTAGCAAATACTGGTGGCTTAGTTAAAACCGGAATTTTTTTTCTTTTTTATTGTTCCTGACTTTTTCTTTTATTAAAATAAAATATTATTGTAATGTTTTTTGTTTAATTTTTCATTACGAAGTAGGTATTATAATTAAATACAAATATAACCTTGTATATATTCCGTAAATAAATTTCATTAGTTTTAAAAAATGTATCTATTGTATATATTAATGCCTATATGAATTATACTAGGGAGCTCGTTTATGGGACAGTGTATAGTTATATGTTACTTATACTATCTTTTGTTTATTTTGTAGTAATTACAATGAAAATGTTCTTTAAATAAACGTTGAAAAAAATATGTACATATATTTTTTATACATACATACATATTTAAGTATGTACTATGTATTTACTTATGTTTCATGAATCGTAATACTCTTGAAGTGAAGACCACTGAATATCTTTTGTATGTACTTATGTATGTACATACTTATGTATATAAGTATGTACTTATGTACATATAAGAATATAAAAAAAAAATCGTAACAGGTACAATCCAAGTACCTATGTACATACATATGTACATAAGTACATACAAACTATAATAAAGACATTTACATACATACTATGTACATAAGTATGTATGTACATACATACTTATGTACGTACTTACATATGTACATATGTACTTCTTCGTCTCTTTAATTTTTCTTGGGGTGTCTTGTTGTACATAAGTACATAAGTATGTATTTAAGTACTGTAACGACACATTTCCGCTGGTTGCTGGGATAAGCTCAGCGGGGTCCAGGGTCGTGGTATTCGTACAGTAATTAATACAAAAACTGGGAAATTCTACTAAACGTTATAAAAAACTCTTTATTGAAAGCACGTTCAGGTCGGAGAGTAATGCCGTCTGTTCAAACAGAACCCAGTGCGCGTGGTACTCAAGCGCGAAGTACTGTACCACGCTCAGAATTTCTTTTTCGTGTGAGTAAGGCCACAAGAAATACTCCTTGCGGTCAGTCACAACAACAACCACTCACGAGCGCGAGCTGGTAATGGAACGGCACAGCTGAGATGTGGTCGGTAATCTACAAGAAATACTCCTTGCAGATTATCCACCAAAATCTCTTACGAGCGCTGACCGATAGTTGCAGAACTTACGATACCACACGAAATACTCCTTGTGGTACCCAAGCACCAACAACAATCACTCAAGAGCGCGAGCTGGTAAGAGAGGAGTACAGCAGGGATGTGGTCGACAATCCACGAGAAATACTCCTTGCGGATTGTCCACCAAAACCTCTCACGAGCGCTGACCGATAGTTGCAGAACCTGCGATACCACAAGAAATACTCCTTGTGATACTCAAGCACCAACAACAATCACTCAAGAGCGCGAGCTGGTAAGAGAGGAGTACAGCAGGGATGTGGTCGACAATCCACGAGAAATACTCCTTGCGGATTGTCCACCAAAACCTCTCACGAGCGCTGACCGATAGTTGCAGAACCTGCGATACCACAAGAAATACTCCTTGTGATACTCAAGCACCAACAACAATCACTCAAGAGCGCGAGCTGGTAAGAGAAGGGTACAGCAGAGATGTGGTCGGCAATCTACAAGAAATATGTACTCCTTGCAGATTGTCCACCAAAATCCCTCACGAGCGCTGACCGATAGTTGCAGAGCCTGCGATACCACAAGAAATACTCCTTGCAATTCCCAGGCAAAGCACCGCGGCAGGCGTGAAAAATCCTTCGTAGTGAATAAATCCACAAGAAATACTCCTTGTGGATTAAGCCACGAAGACCTTTCCGTTTGTTCGCTGGCAGTTGATAAGCCCCAAATAGTACAAGAAATACTCCTTGCACTATTTTTGGCAAAATGCTTTTGCTTTAAGATCTAACTATGGGACGAGGCCTACGCACAACACCCAAGGGAGATCTTACAGCTTCGCGAGCTGCCAACAAACTTCGCATTTTTCAATGATGTCGTGACTTTTATACCCATTTTCTAACACACAAACACACGCACGCGGTGTGGTCTTACCATAGCACGCCTTGAATGGTAGTACCTTTCTCGTATTAAGGGTTATATTTTACAATGTTAGTCCCACATTTGAAGTACAGATGGCGTGACTCTCGTCCGTTAGTTTACATTTGAATTTACTTAATATAATAATTAACTTATAATAAAATGCATTTAGTTAAACCAATTCATTAATAACAAAAAACAATTCATTAATAAAAATAGGTACATAAGAAAGAAAAATAGAAATTCAAAGGTGACAAAAACAAGCCTGTCGCCTTTTGTCGTTACAGTCATATATATGTATTTTAAATACATACAGGAGCCCAAACTGAATTAAAAACAATAAAGATACTGGAATCAAAGAAATATGTACCTACTTATGTACTTAAGTGCAAATGGCAACAACGCAGAAGAAAAAAGTGATAACAGTTAAACAGATTAAAATAATAAAATTAGTTATTTGCCAAAAGAAAAGTATTTCACAATCGGCCATGTTATGATCGGCCATATGTACCTAACATGACTACCAAAAAAGACAACGTCAATAGCCAGGGAGGAAATTCGAATAGAAAGAAGAAAGAGGTATCCCGGTCACGACTAGGTATGGAGAAACCACAAAGTCTTCGAAAGTCATTTCTTCCGCAAAGATTGCTAAGAATGACGAGAAAAGCAAGTCCAATAAGCAAAAAAAAAAACGTAGTACTTATTACGAGTCAGAAATCGAGAAAGCCGTCTCAAATTTATTTTGTCAAAGAATTAAAAAAATTGATAGTAGGATATTCATTCTTTGTGAAAGCGATAAAATGTGGAAACATGTACGAGACCAAAATACAATTCAACGATGACAGTAAACTTGAAGGCTGTAAGAAAAATTAAAAGCGTTAAAGAAAAGTCTTCAGATAGTAATAAAAGAGGGCAGAACCGATTCAATGCGCCAACTTCCAGTAATGCGGCCATACCAAACCTACTACAAGTTACCTATTGTTTACGATGTGTGTGGAGAGCTTCACGATACTGCAATGTTGGATAAACCTAAAGAGAACTCAAAAACTAAGCAACTGTGGAGGCAACCACAATGCCAACTATAGAAGATGTCTTGTTACCAACCACATGTCCAGTATGATGCAGGAAATGTTGAAAATGCAGTCTGCACTGTTGCACTATGTATTAAATAAGCCATGAATTTACAAATAAGTTTCTGGAACCCAAACGGCATCCGCCAACACAAAAATTACCTTGAATATTTCATGATGGATAAACAAGTTGACATAATACTAGAAGCTGCCTTAAAATTAACGGATACACTTTATATGACAGAAAGGATCATCGAGGAAGAGCTTGTGGTGGCTCGGCAACAGTAATATAATCACTCCTCAAACACTATTTATCAAAAGACCACTGTGAAGATTACCTTCAAGGAACCACCTGTATTGAAGGCTTCCATCAGAATCTGGTTACTAATTCAAAGTTCTGTCGTCGCCATTACTTTTGTTTTTATCGTTTCATTTAATGCCCCATTAGTGAAGGCAAATCTTCAGCAACTTTTGCTGTAAACCAAGAAAGAAAACATACGAATTAAATTAATGCGGATAATAAAATGCATCTATAAAATATAAGAAATTTTTTTGTTGCTTTAATTGCCTTTTTAAATAATAATCTGAGGTTTCATACATTTCAGTCGAGTGATTTTATTTAAAAAATCCTTTCGAATTTTGTATTAAGCTCCAATCATACTTACAGACAAACAAAAAGAAAACTTTTCTCTTTATACATAAATTTTCTATTCGATTTTATATTTAGTAATTACGATGTAAAAAGGTTTCTTAATTCTTACATACAATATTTGTACAAGAGGTTATTAAAAAATATGTAAATTAATTCTCAATACAATCTGTCAAAGGCAATGTGATGGACAACAAAAAAATTGAAAGCAATTTTGACATCAAATAAAAAATGAAAACGGTGGAAATGCGATCAGAATCGTCGGGTGGAAATATTTGCACAAAAAATAGAATAATAATTATTGTGTTATATTTACATACATATGCATATCTGTGAATACATACATACATATAAGTATGTATGTATGTATACACAATTTGTGTATTTATTGCATATAATTTTATTTATTGTGTGAAATTTTTATATATTTGATATAGCGTTGCCACACACCAAAAGTAAAATTACTGGACACCCACCAAAAATTGCCTGGATTTTAAAAAAATTCCTGGACGAATAAAAAAGTAGTAATATTAATATTTTTATTTTATTAAAGAACATTTAATGATAAACAAAACAAAATTACATTTAATTCAGTCTTTATACGTATGTATGTATATACATATTTCATATTTAAAGAAATCTATGTATTAAATACTCAGATTATTATATTATAAAAGTTAAGATAACAAAACAAAATCTTTAAAATTCAGTCTTTAGGATAATTGAAAAAAAAATATTTGGTATTACTTTTTCCACAGGTATTTTGAGCTTTTTGATACAGAACTTAAAAGTCCTTTACCTTTAATTGTCATCAAATAGTTTAAAAAATCTTTACAATTTTCATCAAAATTTAATCTAATTAACAGTTCACCTTTTATAAGATGGAACGACATTCTATTCCTTTCCTTAGAATATAAATTATTAAGAATACTAAACGTTCTTTCACAAAATGCCTTACTAATAGGTATAGACAAAACAAATGAGATCAGCTTATACATATTAATTATATTGTTTTTATCACATCTTTTAAAAAATAAGACCATATTTGGTCGGATGGAATATCTTTTGGCAATTGGTCATACACTTCACGAAGGCAGGAGTAATCTGTATATAGAATATCGCTGTCAATGGAATTTGATATTTGTAATATTTCTGGAAGCTCCGACAAATTGTCCCACGATAAAAGGGATTGCTTCAAATTTAAAAAAGAAAGTCTTTTATAAAGTGATTCCTCACCGAAGACATAACGTTGGTCCAAATACGTAACAGCCATTTGTAGGAACTGATCAGCTTCTTGTTTGAAAATTTGAATTTTATCATGAGTGATGGCTTTAAAAAGAGCACTGACCTTGCTGCCATAAAAGCAATCTTTTAAACGCGTTTGAAGACTATTCATAAGTTTACTCATAATGGAATGTATTTCTAAGATATTACATGAATCACTTTCAAGAGATAATATGGCGGAGTTAAACTCTTGCATAATATTATGTATAAAATATAAATAGACCTCCGACAAACCCTCTGAAAAACATTCTTCATCCTCATTGATAAGTTCATTATCTGTAACTCCATGTGACACAAATTTCCAGATAGCTTTCCGACAGTTTTTTTCTCCTTTTTGCAAAAAGTACCTTTTCACAGCAGGCCAGGAATGCAACAATCGGTATAAAGCCGGCAAGAGCGAAAGCCATCTCGTGGGAACATGTCGAAGTAAATTTTTGTAGTCAATGGAAGCAAACTCGAAGCATTTTTTTAATTTTTCATTCGACAATGCTGAAGAACTGAACTCATTGAATGTTTTGATAACGATATCTTCTATATCAACGGACAAAGCATTTAAAGCATATTTAATACAATTATTTATTATATGGCAATTGCAATTTGTTTTTATGATTTACTTCTTTCAGTTTTTGGTACACAGTATTATGAGCGCCGTAATTCACTGATGCATTATCTGCACTGTAAGCTGCTAGTTGATCAATGTGTAGTCCATTTTCGTTAGTTATTTTAATTATATTTTCAAATATATCTCTGAAGGCTTCATTCGGATCTTCATAAAAACCTAAAATTTTCTTGCATATTCCGGTTTCGGCGTCAAAATACTGGACGGCATATGGATAGGTTTTGATGTTTCCTATATTTGAAGCATCACTGCCTACGGAGAAGAAAAAACTTTCTTTCAAGGCGTTAGCAACTTTTTCTTGGGAGTATGGGGCCAAAACGTTTCGCGTTATGGCAGCCGCTTTGGTACGTCCACAAGACATCTTTTTAGCAATTGCGCTATCGCAGTATATACCAGCACTTAGTTTTATTTGGCAGTCCAAACTACTGTAGCTAAGCCCATGCATAACATTGTGGAAAACACTTACGAGTTCAGCTCGGGAAATACTTTCATCTTCTTTAGACTCTATTGGCGCAACGAAGTTAGCAATACTTTTTGATAATTTTTGAGATGAATCGACTTTCATATGCCGTTTTGTTTGCATATGTCGTTTCAAAGCTCGACTTCCTTCATATTTGATAGTAATATCAATTTGACAAAATTTGCAAAACGCTGTAAATTCATCTTTTCTTTGAATCCATTTAGAGTATTGTGCTAAATGACACCATCTGTCGCTAAAGCAAACTAATCTTCTTTTTGAAGTTCCAGCCTCAGAGGTAGTTTCCATCCTCAGGTTCACAATAAGCAAATATGATTGTCGTTCTTAAATACAGAAATCTTAAAATTTCTTTAATGCCAAAATAAAAACAATAAAAACTTACAAGTTATTTGCAAATATATTCACACACCTTCAACAGCTGTACGCAGTGTTTATTTTGGGTTAAGTAGAGCAAATCAACACTGAGTGAAGAGGTTGAAGCCGATGGATAATAATCGGCGCCGGCTGCTTAATACATTCGTAGGCGGCTCAACTATCGCATTTACATAGCATTGTTATAAATAGCATTTTTCTAAATATTTCCTGGACTCTGGACAAGATAAAAAAAACTGGACAATCCAAGCGAGTCCAGGTCATGTGGCAACCCTAATTTGATATCATGTAAATAATTTTGTTTTTTATATAAAATTTGGGATGAGAGTTGAAATCGTAAAATGTTTTTCGAATTCCCACCGCAAACATGCATCGAAGAACAAACGTGACAATTAAATTATGCACAAATTAATTTAAACAAGTCTGCTTTAGTTTTAAACAAATAATAGTCATATTTTCAAATAATTTGAATTAAAACTATAGTATTTAAAATGTTCACATATACTTATATTTTACCTTTTTCAAATAAATTCTAATCCTAATAAAAAAATAAAAAAAAATGAGAACATCACTATGTGTTACTTTATCGCAGCAAAGGTAAGGCTTTTCCTTACAAAGTTTATTAAAAATAATTTTTCCTATTCCATGCCGATGCACAGTGGCTGAAAATCGATTTTCATTGGCCAAAAGTCAAATTTTTTTTTGTCACCGATTTTTAAAATTTTTATGCCATTTTGGAGCTAATATATCCATATTAAGGTAGCCAAAAAATTGGGTTAAACTATTGATAATTGTGGGCGTGGCATGCTGTCAAACTCAACTGTTTTTTGTTATTTCAGAAAAAGGTGTTTTTTATCAGTTTTTTGTCAAAAATAAATGGTCACTACTCGCAAGCTATCATCGATAATGGCCTGCGGTCTTTTTTATAATGTTGGTAGGATTATAGTCTTTAGTTGTTGTAAGTGGTTACCGCTCTAGCGTTTAATATTAGAGGTGTTATGAAATATTTATGAAACTACTATATTTTTCTAAAATTTACACTTTAGTGGAATAGAACTTCTAGGGAACAAAAGGGAACAAGAAACGTATACCACCCGGAGAAAGGCGAAGGTGTCTTCTTTCACCCCATATATACTTTTGCACCCGCCACGACCCGCCGGTAGAACACTTTTTTAATTTTAATGAAATTACTCCAAAAAAATTCATATTACTCTAATTTAAACAGCCCTATAATTACTCGTATACAATAGTGTATTAAATTTTTACTTTTTTGCCTAAAGGTTTATGTTTTTTACTTTAGACTACGTAAAACTAAAATAATTAAATATAATACCTGCGAAAGGCTTTTACGGCTTTGTTTTGATCAGTAATAAAAATATCACAATAGGTACTACAGTAAACATATGATCTCTTTCTCTTTAATATAACTGTTAGGGTCAGCCAAAGTCATAAACAATTTTATAATAATAATCGCGACATTAAACCACTAAAGATAAAAAGAACCCCATATTAGCGAAATACTAATTAGTTTTACCTAATATTAAGGTCTGGATAACAAGTGCAGTTTTGTTCAATTTAAGTACTACCTGCTATGAAATTGAAGATCAATGTGTGAATAACATGTATCTAAAAATATATAAAACTACGGATTCAATAAGGGATTACTCAATAATAAGTTAATCCTTTACGTGTACGTACATATATTTGCAAGTGATAAATCATAACAGAAAAATATGGAGATCTTCGGTTATAAAGAACTGGCCGAAGAGTATTTTAGAAATAAAAAACAGGAAGATGTTCTTACTTACGTTAAAATAAAATTAAACTTAAATTCGTGTAGCACCGAAATACAAGAGCAATTATCTAATTTTGTAAAAGTACTAAAAAAGGCGCTACAAAGAAGTTAGCTACAGTAAAGAAAAGTTTTATATAAAAAGTGAAAAGTGGTTAGAAGGCCAACTTACTGTCGCTGCAGAAACAGCAAAGCAAGATAAGGTTGGAAGACCACGCAAATCATTGGACAACTGCAGCGATAGATCTAAGAGGCGGAAACTTAAAAATTTAAACGATGCAATTGGTTGTACAAATATAAAAGAATCTTTCCTACATCAATTACGATCACAGAACTAATTAACAAAAGTGGATATCATTGAAAAAGTTATTAAAGCTAGTCCATTGAGAACAAAACGAATTCTTAAAAGTATACCGACTCCGAGCGATGCAATACAGTACACAAATGAGGAGGCATTAGCCTTATTTCTGGATTTGAAATTAATAAAACAGCAATATATTAAGCTCAGATTGCATGCGATTGAAAAGGGCTCACATATCTATCCAGCATATCATCACATAACTGCTGCTAAAATGGACTGTTTGCCATCAAAGGATACTATTACAATCACACCAATTTCGGCAGAGGTACAACTACAATCTCTACTTGATCACACAGCCGAACGCTTGCTACAATCAATACCAGGAAATGCGTTAAAGAAATATGGAAACACAAAGCTAATTCTTTTTTGCAAATGGGAATGTGATGGTTCTTCAGGACAAAACCAATACAAACAAGTTGTATGTGAAAATATTTCGGACTCGGATATGTTCATGGTATCAATTGTACCATTGCGATTGAAAAAGATTTTGGAAGATTCAGAGACTTCGACTAGTGCAACGCAAACAATGGATGTTTGGAAAAATGAGACACCATCTTCTACGAAATACTGCAGGCCAATCAAATTTTAATTCAAAAAAGTAACTCGTGATGCCATTAACAAAGAAATTAGTGATATCAAGGCCCAAATTGCAACACTACAGCCATTACAATTACAGTTAGATGGGCAGCAAATTGAATTAAGCTACCAATTAGTCCTTACAATGATAAATGGAAATGTAGGTCAGGCTTTGACTAACACGAAGGCTGCATCCAGCTACATTATATGCCAAGCAGCATAAACCCAATTAAACCAAGTTCCGACAAAATCATTAGATAATACCGATGCATATGAATTTAGATTATCACCACTACATGCAAGAATACGACTTATGGAACATATACTAAAAATCAATTATGATTTATATTTCGGGTCTTCAGGATCCATAAGAAACAATAAAACCAACAAAGAGTTAAGAAGTTCAAAAAAGAAACATGTTCAAGATGAATATCGCAAAATTGGATTGATTATAGATCAGCCAAAACAAGGGTCAGGCAATAGAAATGATGGCAATACCGCACGAAGATTCTTTTCAGATCCAGAAACAGCATCTGAAAGAACAGGAGTGGATTTAAATCTTGTTTCCAGTTAATTTAAAAATTTTTTTTGAGTGTAAAAATTTTTTTTGAGTGTAAAAATTTTTTTTCAGTGTAAAAAATTTTTTTGAGTGTAACATTAAAAAAATTCCATTATCACAAAAAATAATTATAATTATTATTAAGATCAAAATATAAAATTTTTTAATATGCAAATAAAAGAAATAAACCCATATTTCACTCCAAAAGTTAAAAAAAAATCAAAAGTTCAACTTTGACCTAGAAGTCCTTAAGAAGTACTCAATCAATTTTAATGTAATTAAAACTGAGTCAAGCTGAACTAAATATCTATCCATTAAAAAAAATTACTTCAATATTTTGATCGGTTCAAAAGTTACAGAATTTTGGCCAATGAAAAACGTTTTTCAGCCACTGTGCGATGGCAGTTTTGATTAAAAACAGGGAGGAAATTCTTTTCCAATTTTGCGAAATAGTGTACAAATGCCTGTGGGGGTTTGACTAAATAGCATGCGTTATATTCTTTCGCAGAAGAAAACGAATAATCTAGAGAAATCGGTTCAGTGCTATCGAAAGTGGGAAAAGATGACTCACATATGTACATGCGCCAGTTGAAGCTTATTATATTTGCGGTTATTTTTTATCAAATTAAACGAAAGCATTTCTTTTTAAAAATTCGCTTTCAATGTTGTTAATTTTTTCCTTAATCTCTATATTATTCATTGACGGACAAGGGTTTGGTAATGAATGAAAACTTTCCTACTGAGTGTTATTTTTGTCGAAACTATAAGCTAAGTCTAAAATAGAAAAATCTAAAACTTTGTCACAGTTGCCGTTAACTACCACATTTACATAATGCAAACCCCAATGCTTTTGGAAATTAATTGAGAAACTCCTAGGTGTGATACGGACGCAATTACCAGTAACCTTTCTAATTTGACCAAAGAAATGTTCTAAATGGTCCTGAGTCAGCCAACGGGTCTTCAGTCTTATAAAACCTTCCAGTTTGAGATATAACCAGAGGCTTTTTAAAGCCGAAGTATTTTGTAACCATCCTGAAACGAATTTGGTTTTGTTTGTAATGTTATTACCTCTTTTATCTACAATTTTAAAAGTTTTCAGTTTTTTGGAGGCTTGTCTGAGATTTTCTAGCTGATCTGCAGAACAAGTGAATGTAGCAAAATCTGTGCGGTTATTAAAAATATTGAAGAGATTGATAAAAGACTCTAAATATTCAGCTGTATTTAGGAAAGTTGATGAATTAGAAGTAGCTAGCTTACCTGATGCGTTGGAAATTATTTGGGTTAATGTGTTCTAAAGTTAGCTTAGGAGAAGACTTCAGTGAATTTAAATCTAACTTATAGAAATTGCTAACATCTTATGAGGAGAATCGTGCATGAAGTAAATCCTACTATTATTTACCTTAAAATGTGGTCGTTAGTTATTAACTTCAACCAGTTGGAAAAAGCAACGAACTTCGTTACTGGGTCATAAACAATGTAACCCTTACAACTTCCCTGAACAAAAAAATTAGAAACTGCTTGCAACCAACTGTTACCGCCTATGCCATAATAACCATAGCGGTAGTCGCTATATTCTTATCAATGAAATACTGTAAGCCTATTAATTTATCCTTAAACCTATCATACTCGATAAAACTTTTTAAAGACATTTCATCACATGATACACTAACACACTTCTCTTCCTCATTAAAATCACGCGCGCGAATTTTTAAATCTTCCATTTAAGTTACCCGGAGTCTTTGGCCAACATTTCACAAAACGTTGAAAAGTTCTTACGTTAAGCCAGTTTAGGATCTTATTTAAATAACGATAAACTAAAGGGGAGAGAAAATAAGCACCTAAAAAGATTAATTTTACTCCCACATCATACCGGTGTTTGCGACTATCGCGAGAATGGTTGATTAAACTATTTTCTATACATACCTATAGTGATTTTGACATTTTACAAGACATGTATTCTTTTTTCCCAGCTCAAGTTCCAATACTTTTACTTTTTCCTTATATCTATCTAGTTCACTAGATAGTCTAATATTTGCTGTTAGTAATTTGGATATCTTCTTCCTTCCAGTAACATATTTGGACTGATAACGCTCCAATGCAACCTGCACTACCTTTAATTTAAAAGAATGGTTCGGTAAGCTTGAAGATGCCAACTTTCGATTCCGAAATCCATTGGTTCTTCTTCGTTCAAATCATTTGCCATTGATATTAAAACTTGAGCTGAATTCACTGAAACGGAACTATAAAATTCTTCATGATATACGAAACTTGCATCCAGTTCTGAGTTTTCATTTTTGGAACAGCATATTTGGATGTTGTGCCCCCAGAAATGAACTCTGCCGAAAAATAGCGATCGCATGCATAAAGACATTGCACAGTAGATTCTATACCTAATAAGCGAAGCCATTCGGTGCGTCTGTAATGAAAAAGCAATAATATATGTATGTATATTATTGCATTTTCAATTCCATAAAATTAGTAAAATTATAAGCAAATAAAAATAAAAACAAATATAATTTCAAAAAGCAAATATATGTAATTATATCCATCACCGTGGTCAATATAAAATTGCAATAAATACAAAATTATATATGTATGTAAGTAAGTATGTACATATATACACATACCAGAAATATAAACGGATGATGATTCTTTTTCCAACGAAAATTGTACATCGTCTTTAACTACCACTGCAAACTTAAATCAATTAATTTTTTTCATTTAAGAAAGAATCATCAGTTTGCAACTTTATATTTATAGGAAATATTACAACCGCATAAAGTTTTACACGTATACGTTAGGCATGTATGTACATATATATGTATGTAAGCAACACATTTGTATATTGGATAACAATACAACTGCAATGTGCAATATATATTCTTCCAAAAAAGATTTATTACACTTATGCATAGCTGTTCATACTGTTCGGACGTGTTTTTAGTTGTGCTCCGCTGTAATCTACTTTCTTTGTTAAAAAATATACCAAATCGATATTCGTTTTAAAACATTTTACATTTAAAAAGAAACCTAAACTCTTTTTGTCATTTATATACATATATTATTGTTGAATTTAATTATTTTAATTTAAACAAAATTCAAACATAATTTAACTGAGTAATTTAAAGACACACATATGTACAAACAATCACATCAAAACAGTAAAGAGTGCATTTAAAAATCTAACAGCAAATCTCTTAACTTTTGTGGATCATAATTGTTCAGTGCTTTTGCTTTAAAATCATACATTCTACAACTCTTAAATAAATAACAACAGCAGCTTGAGATTAAGAAATACATAATCCTAAAATAAATTACAAATTTTTTTATCTGCTTCGTTTTTCCATCTTGTACACGTTTTTGCGGTATTGACCGTTTAGTTTTTATAATACCTTTTTTATACACATTTTTTTCTGTCAATAATTTGGCGCAATTTTTTTAAATTGAAATTTTTTCAAAATTCTTTTAATTTGAGCCAATTTCACTAAATACTTGAATAAAAAATTTCCATTTTCTTATATTTCTTGCACAACACAGAATTTATAACTTGAAAATGTATGTAAACATTAACAACTTCTCAAGAGAGAGATAGCTATATGAAATCGAATAGATTTGCTATCCCTTATTCGACATAGTGTTAACATCAAAAAAGGTGGCGAGTCTTATTTAGCCTATGATTTATATTATGCAAAAAGTTTAACTGAACGCAGTTACAGACTTTTGTTAAATGAAAAACTGAAAAAATATTTACATATTTTTCTAGAAAAGATAATTATTTGTATGTACTTATGTATGATGTGTATAAGTTAACGAATCTGTTGATATACTTTTTTCGTTAACTGTACGGGATCTTTAATATTTTAATTTTGATACCTTGCTACTTATGTTCATTTTTATTGAATTATTAATATTATGAGTAATTGTAAAAAAGTAAATAAATGTAAACCGTTAAGGTTCTCTTTAAAGTTGAAACTTCAATGTACTCCCTAATTGATTTTTTTACTCAATATTTTAATTTGGATTTGTTGCTAAGTTGATTTTTTTTATTGAATTATTAATATTTAAAGTAATTGTAGAAAATTAAATAAATGTAAACCGTTAAGGCCGTGTCAGATAAAACTTTGTAGCGTTGCGTGACGTTTTTAACTTTGGCAGAAAAGCGTAACGCAAAATGTGTATGACACAATAAAAACTTTGACACAACGCGCGCATTGTGTGTTTACCAAAAAGGTGGTTATGAATTTTGCTAATTATTTTTTATTAAAAAAATGAAAGTCGAAATATTATTTGCTTTTGTGTGTTTATTTTGTTATCACCTATTGTAGTTTATTGAAAATACACCACTATACAGTATAAATGTTTTTGTTTTTTGATTTTCAAATACATACATACATATTCATATATAAAGGTAAAATCTTATTAATAATAGGCTGCCACTGATTTTTTACAATAAAATAATCTTATGCTATATACATACTTACATATAGCATGCAAATAGGTACTATTTTATAGATGAGTTAAAAAAAAACAAGTTCATATTCTTCAACAGGAAATAAACTTTAAAAATAAAAAAAATAAGTATTTTTCATATCACATCACATTTTCATATCATATTCTAAAAAAGTTGAGAGTTGCCGAACTTTTTGCGTCACGCTGCGTTAAAAGTGTTTTTTGTGGCATGTTTCATATAAGTATGTACATATGTACATTTCATCTTAAATGTCAAAGGGAAGCTGTAATAGCTTGTTTCCACGACAATTTGAATCTTCTGTTTCGCTTTCTGAAGCAAGTTTATGAATCATGCTGTTTACACGACTCATCTACCTGCTTCGATTTTATTTTCGAGTTTTTTTTCTTTCCATTGTTTTTTTTAACTTTTATAAAATTTAAATAAATTAAATTTTCACTGAATTCAAATTTATTATTACGCCCAGGAAACACACACAAAAAACAATTATATTTTTTAACTTTTCACTTTTAAATTTGCTTTGTTTACAAAAATATTTAATTTTGACAACTAGTGCAGATAAAAATTACGATAAAAATTAGAGAAGAGAGGATTTTTTCTTGATTCGCAAGTAGATTCAATATGAATCTACCTGATTCGCTCTCAAAATTTTGTATGGCGAAGCAAGTTGATTCGCTCATGATTGGGGTGTGAAGCAAGAATAGAGAGCGAAGCAGGTGCCGTGGTAACAAGCTATATCGCAACGCGAAGAAAAAGTTGTATCTGATATGGCCTTATTATATGCCTGCATTTCATTGGCGCTAACCAAATTATCAGTACCCTTTTAGCCAAATCATAATTGAAAGCATTGAAAGCTCGTATACTTTTGCAAAAGACTACAAATATATGTACATATGTATATGAGAATTCCCACAGAACTCAATCATATTTTTCTATTTGTAATCAACAAAAACACAAAAGTATAAATAGCTTTAAAAAGCTTTTGTACAATCACAACACAACAAACAATTAAATTGACTTGCGTCTTTTTGAAATGCAGGCATATAAACCAACAACCAACTATAGAATATTGAAATAGTTATTTTGGAGAATATCTCGAATAACAAATTTGATAAATATTGTTATTATAAATTTAATTTTTTCATTGCCTTATAAATACTTTCATTATCACCCAAAGGGCGATTAATTGTATAAAGGCGTAAAAAGAAAAAACAAAAAGACGCAAGTCAATTATAATTGTTTGTTGTGTTGTGATTGTACAAAAGCGCCAATGAAATGCAGGCATATACCTAGCTAAGCCAACAACAAACAATAGAATATTCAAAAATTATAAAATTAAATTAAAAAAATTAAAGAAGTTCTTGCTTTGAATAATTTTGTTTAAAGTTCGAATTCTTAAACAAAAATATCAAGAGGCTAAGGTTAAATATTTGAATATAAAAAATTTTTAAATAAAAATTTAAACAGTTTAAATGGAAAAATTTTAAAACCAATTTTTGTTTAATAAAATTCCTACATAGTAGAAAATAATTTAAAAAATTTTAAAATATTTCAAGCAAAAAATAAAATTAAAACATGTGAAACAAAAAGTTTATAAAACTTTATATTAAAATTTTAAGGAACTAAAATTCAGATTTTGAATATTTAAAATTCTACATAGTAGAAAATAATTTAAAAAAATATTAAAACACTTCAAACATAAAAAATTTAAAACTGAAAATAAAAAAAATAAAAATAGGCAACTATTTAAATATTTCCCAAAAATTGAACTATTAAAATTAAGGTTTATATTGAAATAAAAATGCAATATTAAAGAAACAATTTAGAAATATTTTGCAAATAAAAACTTACTTTCAAGTGAAATAGAATGTGAAATAAAACACAGAAATTTAAAATAAAATGTGTTTCACTTCCCCTGGAAAACAACATTCCTTATTAATTGGCACCCAACGAGGTAACTCATTCTTCGGATTTTTTAAGAGTCTTACAACGGTAAAATGCTGATGCGGGATAAAAACTTCGAGTTATGTAAAAAAATTGACCAAAGAGTGAGCATTTGTTTAAGCAAAAAATTTATACCAAGGAAAGATAAAGTACAATTTATATAATTAAATTTTTTTTGACATATTAACAAATATTTAAAAATATTGACTGTATACAGTGTTGGGCAAAATACATGGGTTGAAGTATTTAAAATACAAAATACTTGCTGATCATGTATTTAAAATACAAAATACTTTCAGGATATGTATTTAAAATACAAAATACTTACAAATCTGTATGTATTTAAAATACAAAATACGTATTTGTAATTTAAATACGTATTTCAAATACATGTATTTCAAATACTGCCCAGCCCTGTATGTCTTTATAATTTAAGTACTTCATTTTATAATTAAGTGAAACAAAATTTTAGAGTTGGGCTTCGAAGAAACTTGTAATTCGGTTAAGTAAACGATATGTTAAACTTAACACGGGCCATTAAAAATGGGTATGAAGCTTACATTGCATGTAAATAGAAATATTTTTTTGGTGATGTTGAGGATAAAACAAAATTTCAGGTTAATTACAAATAATTAAAGGGGTCAGAAGGGCTATATAAACGACTTCCACTCATTTATATTAGGCAATAACATGTTTTTGATTTAAAGCTGTTTCCAAAACAAACCGACTTTAGTGTATAACTATCCCAATTAGTAAATCCGTGAATAAAACATTAAAAGTCATAAATATAAATAAATTTATGAAATTTAGTGCCATCAAGGATTTTCTATTAAAAGTTTTTGTCACATCTTTTCGGGATATTATCCCAAATAATTTTGGTAGATGTTAAAAGGAACAGCTTGTTTTTAGTTTTTGCCTTATAAACACAATCTTTTTACGCAAAACGTGGCTTATTACATAAAGGTAATTAAAATACAAAATACTTGCTGATCATGTATTTAAAATACAAAATACAAAATACTTACAAATCTGTATGTATTTAAAATACAAAATACAAAATACGTATTTGTATTTTAAATACATGTATTTCAAATACTGCCCAGCCCTGAATGTATAATTTATTAAAAATCTGGTATTGAAATTAAGATATTACTATAAGTAAGTTAAAATGTATTTGAAATGCGAACGCAGTTATGAGCTTAGGAAGCTTAATCGAAAGTTTAGATAGCTTGAGTTTTGAAGGCGACCAAAGAAGAAATATGGATTCCCAAACCGTACAAGCTTTGATAACGGCTGCTCTTAGGGAGGCGACCGAAAGCACTCGTCAACAATTTCAGAACGTAGGTTAGCGATATTGGAAACACCCTCATCTGTAGAGGAATATAGGGAAATTGAAATAGTTGAAGGAATTGAAAGCAGCGAGACCTTGGACGTAGCTAAATCCATACCTGGATATAATGGCGATGCTTCTAGATACGTTTCTTGGCGCCAGGCAGCAGTGACTGCTCACAAAATTTACGAAAAATATAACGATAGTTCAAAATATTATCAGGCGGTGGCCATTCTACGAAATAAAATAACAGGTAGGAGGAGACAGTGTTGAGTTCTTACAATAACGTTTTAAATTTTTACGCTATTTTGGACCGTCTCGTTTTTGCTTATGCGGACAAAAGGTTAGTGTGTACTCTCGAGCAAGAGCTTTCTACTCTTACTCAGGGATCTAAAACTGTATAGTAGTTGATTTCTACAATGCTGTAGAGGAAAAACTTAATCTAATTATTAATAAGACTATTATGAGCTATGGTGGAGATTCAAATTTGATAGAATCTTTAAACAAGAAATATAGACAGGATGCCCTCCGAGTATGTATTTATATCAGGCTTACGGAAGCCTTTGTGCGATGTTATCTTTTCCTGTAATCCTCCTAATATGCCATCGGCATTGGCTCTGGCACAAGAAATGGCAGCAAATCAGAGTAGGTATAATTTCGCAAGGAATTTTGATTAAAATTTGGGTAGACAGGTACACAGTAATTTTCCTAGACCTGCAGCGAATCATGCTGTTTTAAGATATCCTTTTTCTAGTCAGTTAATTCGGAATAATTCTGCTATATTCGGATCTCAACCTCAACAAGTGTAATTTTCATCAAATTTTGAAAATGACAAGGTAAATCGAAGTGGTGCTCGTTGGCCAGCCTCCACAGGCTTTCAGCCACAATCTTACGGTTATGTGAGACCCTCGCAAACTTTTTTACATAGCAATAATTTTAAGACACAGCCGCTGGATATGGATGTAAGTATGAGAACAGTAGTTACTGCTCAGAATAATTCTCTTAAACAAAGGAAAACATTTGGTAACGAAAGAGGTCAGAGTACTTCACAACAGGTTAACTACTTAACTAACAGAAGACCAGGGTGATAGATTCCTTTCATCCGAAAAACAAAATCCCGAATTTTTTGAGGACCAGATTAATTTTTTAAATTAAGGTCCCTCTTACACTATGTTGAGAGAGAATACAATGGAAGAAAACTAAAATTTCTGATAGATACTGGTTCTTCAAACAACTACATATGTTAAAGTCCTAGATTTCTTATCTGATATTACTAACGTTAAGAATCCAATTTTAGTCAGGTCCATTCATGGAGAAAATTTCGTCTGTCGTAAGAGACAAATAACATTATTTCACAAAGTTTCCGATTTTTTTATACTTCCTTGCCTCATTACATTTGATGGGAATATGTATATCGACGAGAACGATTGTTTTTCACATGAGCTTGATAATATGGAAAAAAATATTATCGATCATTGTTACAAATCACAAAAAGAAAGTAATGACTGATTTTTTTTTTTAAATTTTTAGTTACATATGTACGTAGATAGATATGTATGCAGATAAGTAGGAATATATTTAGATGTGTATTACTTATAACATGAGTACCTACATACTTTTTACAAATTATTTAATTGATCAATACAAGTACATATGTATGTACATACATATGTAAATTATATTTTGTGAATAAGTACTACTCTTTACAAATTCTTGCTTTTATTCATTCATAAATCTTTATTCAATATATCGTTTGTCTTTACAATTGTGTCATTTTTTATTTAATTCTGTTTCATCGAATATTAATTAACGGGATTTATTAGTTAACTATATTAAACATTTTTAACGCATTCAGCTCTGTCTTTATTAAATAAAAAATTTTTAAATAGTTTCGAATTCAAAGTTTTGTATTCTTAAAATTTAATTTAATTTCGAAATTTTTCAGTTCGGGCTTCCCTTAACCAAAATGTTATTTTCTTAATTTTCTTAACTTAATTCAATGTTTCTTTTTAATTTTCAATTTGATTTTTTACTTTTAAAGTTCAAGCTTCATATTATTCTTAGGTTCCTGCTGATACCTAACAATATTATTTATGATTTTTTCCACGTGAAGTATTAATGTTACTTTTTACGCTTTCTATAACCATTATCGTATTTTAATTATCTCTTATGTTTATTATTACGATTATTTCAATATTTTATTTTGGAAAATGTTCTTTGCGGATTTGGGCTTTTTGACCAATATTTAATTTTTAAGTTCGGGCTCTAACAATATTCAGAGTGGTTTTACCATTAAATTTCAAAAATTTTCACATATTATTTCTTATAGTTTGTAGCGTTAAATTTTATCTTTTATTAAATTTCTAATCTTTCAAGGTATCAGGCTTCGATGGCCAATATTTTATGTTAATAGTTCTTTTAATATATTTAAATTTTGATTTTTATCTCTTTAAGTATTCAACTCATAACTTCTGTGAAGTCCTTTAAGGTGAATTCACCGGTTCGTTCTGAACGTTCCGAACGATTTTTTTTTATATGTAGTTTGACGTCTCTATTTTTGAGAGAGTGAGAGAAAGAGAGTAAATTTAATGCGGAACAATTTTTGCTTGAATTGGTTTAATTTTAATTATCGTCCCGAACGAATTGAACTGTGCTGCCAGATATATAAATTTTTTATGCAAAATTGAAATGAGCTGCCACATCATATTATATGTACATATGTATGTATTATAATATACAAGTTTAATTGTAAATTTTTTATATTTATTTAACTCAATAGCTATTAGAGCATGCACTCGACTTAAATTCATTTATATATTTTTTATTTTATAAAAATTTGCTTAATTTAAAACACAGCAAATTGCAATCATCTGCTACTGTGCTGCCTGCTTGTAAAAGTAACACACAGCATTTACAGAGTTGTTGCATATGGTAGCTTTGTTTCTACAGAATATTTGTTCGACGCGGGTGAATCTACTGTGAGCAAACTCTCAGTAAACTAAAATTGTCTCTCAACGAAAATTTCCTGCAGAACGAACCGGTGAATTCACCTTTAATTTACTTTGCTACTCATCAGATCGGCTACAACGATTTTTTTTATATGTAGTTTGACGTCTCTATTTTTGAGAGAGTGAGAGAAAGAGAGTAAATTTAATGCGGAACAATTTTTGCTTGAATTGGTTTAATTTTAATTATCGTCCCGAACGAATTGAACTGTGCTGCCAGATACATACATTTTTTATGCAAAATTGAAATGAGCTGCCACATATGTATGTACATAATATACAGAGTATATTTGTATATGCATATATTATATTGTTAATAACTGCGCAATTGCACACGAAGCCAACCTACTACAAGTTGTGTTTTATATTAATCAAAAATATCGTTATGGATTTCAACGAACCTATCACAATAAAACTTATTGCCGAAATGAAAAAGCCTGGAAGGGAATGTTTGTATGACATGAAAAACAAAAATTATAAAAATAATTATTTAAAGCAAGGTATATGGTTGACAATAGCAACCTCGATTGGATTGGGAAGTAAGTTAAATTTTGTTGAATAATATCGAAACCATTCAATATGTTGTGTTTAACTAATTGCAGGAACCGAATGCCAAGCACTTTGGAAAAGTCTGCGAAGACGATACAAAACTGCTAAAAGCAAAAACGTCGGAAGGAGTGGAAGTGAGCGCCTGGAGCTTAAAGGCTTCTTAAAAATTTTGATAAAGGAAATGGACTATTTTCAAAACTTCTGGGAAGACAATGAGTAAGTTTATTGAAAACCATTTGTGTCATAATATAATTCTTTAATCATTCAGATGTAGTGTGACAAATTACGTAGATTCGAACACAAATAGTTTCCGTAATCTCTTTGATGAAATGGCTCGAGATCCTGATGTCAAATATTCACTGACTGAATATACAGAATCCCCAACAGACACCAACCAGCCAAATTTATCAATGTATCCATTTCCTTCTACTTCGAAGGCAGCTCAAAAACGAAAACGTTTAAATGTGGCTGATGCAGAGTTTGAGTTTGCAGAATCTTTGAAAACACTAAATAATCTTGCATCGTCTGTGGTCCAAGCTACAGCCGATAAAATAGACCCATTCTTTTTGAGTTTGCAAGCTGAATTTGTGAAGGTGCCAGAAAATCAAATGGGTGAATAGAAATTAAAATTAATGTCGCTTGTAATTGAGCACCAAAGATAATAAATTAGGCTTTAGCTTTTATTTTATAAAAGTACTAGCTGACCCGGGCAAACCTTGTTTTGCCTTCAAATTTGCACTAAATCGACATAGCAATTATTGTTCAAATAAAGGTATCGAGCTAATTAACCCCACTACACGCTGGTTAAGGACCCAACGCCTTCAGCAAAACGCAGCATAGGCTTATCGCGCTAATCTCTATTGGGCAAAACACAAAAAACAAAATATTGGGCCATCTGTCGGACGAACTTCAAACTACACAGAAACACTCCTCACGTCCCATAGAACATGTCTATAAAGTTTGGTCAAAATCGGTGCAGTAGTTCTTGAGTTACGGTGCAAAAACACACACACAAAACTAAGTATTGCGCCATCTGTTGGACGAACTTCAAACTACACAGAAACACTCCTCACGTCCCATAGTACATGTCTATGAAGTTTGGTCAAAATCGGTGCAGTAGTTCTTGAGTTACGGTGCAAAAACACACACACAAAACTAAGTATTGCGCCATCTGTCGGACGAACTTCAAACTACACAGAAACACTCCTCACGGCCCATAGAGCATGCATATCAAATTTGGTCAAAATCGGTCCAGTAGTTTTTGAGTTTAGCGATCACGAACATACACGTAATTTTTATGTACATTTATAGCTGACACCGTCAGCTCAAAATATCTTCGGAACTACATAACCGATTTAAGAGTTTGATATCTCGTTTAGAAGAACATGACAACGGCTTTCCAAAAAAAGTAAAATAAAATAAAAAAAGCACAAAAAATAAATATATGTATATGTCATTGGTGGTGCAATATGAAAATTGCATTTTGCCACGCCCCTCCGCCCACAGACCGAAAATAAAAAATCGGACTTCACAGTGTCACCCGCCCGAGTATTCTGAAGGTTCCCTGAAAATTTCGTCAAAATCGGCCCAACCGTTTTCGAGCCATTACGTTACATACATACATACATACATACATACATACATACATACACACATCCAATTTTATATATATCGATATAGGTAAAATGGATATGTGCAAAAAGAAAAAGCAACGCTTATACATACATATATGTATATTGTTATTTATGTTTAAAATGAATTTAGTTTTTTTAACTCTTTAAAATGAATTTAGCTTTTTAACTCTTTAAAATGCATTTAGTTTTTTTAACTTTTTAAAATGAATTTAGTTTTTTTAACTCTTTAAAATGAATTTAGCTTTTTAACCCTTTAAAATGCATTTAGTTTTTTTAACTTTTTAAAATGAATTTAGCTTTTTAACTCTTTAAAATGATTTTAGTTTTTTTAACTCTTTAAAATGAATTTAGTTTTTTTAACTCTTTAAAATGAATTTAGTTTTATTTTTAAATCTTTATTTAAATTCAAGTTTGTATGTGCTAAATAAAAAAACGTATTTATATGTAAGTAAAAATTAATAATAAAATTGATGAAGATTAGTTGTTAAAATAGTTTGTGTACATATTTCTGACTGTTGTAGCTTCAGTAGAGGCTCGGTTTGAGCCAACGCGCCCTATCGAGCGCAGACCTTCATTACTTTCCCTTCGCCATGATCCAGGAATAACGACGCCATCTATGCCTTCTCTGTCAACAAGTTCGGGTTGCATGTAATGCGAAGATGTCCTCTCCCGAAGAAAGTTATGATGGCAAACAGTTGCTTTTACAACATTTGTTACAGTTTCCTTACTGGCAATTATAGGTTTTCTATAAACTCGGAAACGATTTGCCAATATGCCGAATGAGTTCTCCACTACTCGCCTGGCCCTGGATAAATTTTTGTTGAAATTTTGTTCATGTGCTGACATAACTCCGCTGCTACGTCCAGGATAAGGACGCAGTATATTTTTTCTTAAAGGAAAAGCTTCATCAGCGAGAAACACATACGGTGCTGATATATTGGTGCCAGGTAAAGCCCTTGAACCGGGAAATTTCATATCCTCAGAATTATCGAGAATAGCTTTTCCAAATTTACAATTTTTAAAAATTCCACCATCACTGTTGTGGCCCAAAGCTCCAATGTCAACAAATATGAACTTATAATCGGCATCAGCTACAGCCATCAAAACGATACTGTGTGTGTGTTTATAATTAAACGTTAGTGAATTGTGATTCGGAAATGCCTGTAAATAAACAGTTGCATAATATTGCTTAAAAATGGCAATTGGTATTTCATTACCTGTATGACAACGTGTTTCCCATCTATTGCTCCCAAGCAGTTGGGGAAACCCCAACGATCATAAAAATCGCATGCAATTTGTTCCCACATGCTTGTGGAATATTTTGGAAATACGAATTGCAATTTCTTCCATATTAATTCCGTTGTTTCCTTTATTATTTTCGATGTAGTGGATGCACCAATTCGAAAGCCATAGTACCCAATGGATTTCATTGAATCGCCACTCGCCAAGTATCTACGGAAACAAAGTTTATTATTAATTCTTCAATATTTTCTGCATCACTCACCTTAAGGTTAAAGACAATCTTTCTGCTAACGTAATGTGCTCTTGTTGGCGGAGAGGCACAGGTTGCGTATCAGGCCCTAATATTTGGAGAATTTCGTCGAACGTGTGGTGATCCATACGATGGAAATTTATAAATGATTCAGTATTATTTAACCGCATCTCTGGGATTAATGTGTGGAAGTACCCCTTTTTCATCCTTTCTTTCAGCAGCTTCCGAACTGCAGTTCTCTTATTTTTTAGTTTTTTCTTATATATATACATTGCCAGTAAACCAGCTTTATTTAATTCAACAGCTATTTGAACAAGCACTCGACTTTCATTCATTTCTATATTTTAGTTTTATAAAAATTTGTTAAATTTAAAACAAAGCAAATTGCAATCAACTGCCACTGTGCTGCCGGCTTGTAAAAGTAACACACAACATTTACAGAGTTGTTGCATATGGTAGCTTTGTTTCTACAGAATATTTGTTCGACGCCGGTGAATCTTCTTTGAGCAAACTCTCAGTAAACTAAAATTGTCTCTCAACGAAAATTTCCTGCAGAACGAACCGGTGATTCACCTTAACATTCATTTTTACATATACAGGAAATTATTGTATGAAATTTTATTTCCTTTATTAACCATTGTACGATGAACGTACCTGATTTTGTTTTTGTTTTAATAAATAACCTATACTTTTTTAATAATAATAATTAAATGTAATGCATTTTATTTTTTATATGTATGTGTACATACTTATGTACATACATATGAACATACATACATAATCCTTTCAGCAAGTTGTAGAACGTTTCGTTTTATTGATCTCAATACTTAAATAAACGTGGGTTTTTAATTGCGTTTGTGGATCAATTAAGAGTGTATCAGGTAAATGATTTTTCCGTTTAATTACACCACAAACAGCGCATTTTCAGAAAATCAATTAGGCGGATTATTGTACTTTCAGAAATCGTCAAGGAAAACTCCAGTCGAATGTAACAACACCAACAAAATTTTCTTAAACCGATACTTACTCTGCAGTTGTGACTACTTGCGCGGTCTTTTTTGTAAATAAGTATAATTTCATCGTCTACCATCATAGTGCCACCTAATGTATCCGCTGGAAATCTACAGTTGCCAGAAACCGACAAGAAAAAAATTCTGTCAAATGTAACAACACCACTGAAAATATCTGTAAACGACATACATGTAGCTCTTTGGAAGGAAGACAGGTAAAATAAAAGAAAATTTTTGATGAAAAACTGTATTGTTTGTTGTGGCTTTAGCTCTTCATATGCCGACATTTCATTGGTTGCTAAAACCAAATCGTCAATGAAGTTTAAGCAGTTTGAAAACATTCAACCTCGGATGTTTATGCCACACAAATCAAATACAATATGAGAATTCAATATTGCATATGAATTACAACAAATATATAATCATAGTAGGCTTAGAATGTTAATAGCTCATAAGAACAAAATTATATATTAAATTGAAAAAGCATAATACGACTTTTTTTTTATTAAAAAATATACATCCATATGTAATTATACATAAGTACATACTTATGTATGTACATATGTATGTATCTACTTATATTTACCAAACTTACCTTCGCTTTCAACAGATCACGTGTACAATAAATGTAGCTTCAAAAACTTTCCAGCAAACAGTATATGTATGTATGTATGTATGTATGTATATATGTATGTATATATGTACATATATGTATATAGATATATATGTATATATATATGTATGTATATATATATATATATATATATATATATATATATATATATATATATATATATATATATATATATATATATATATATATATATATATATATATATATATATATATATATACTAGCTGACCCGGTCCGCGTTGCTGCCCCTAAGCAAACATTAGTGTTATATTACCATACGATTTAAATTGAGCTTTTAACGAAATTTACGGCCTTTAAATAAAAATCTATTGAATACCTATCATAAAGTTTTGGAGTCCATACGTTACATATATATATCCTGTTTTATATGTATAGATCTTTAACTTATTGTACAATGTTGCACCTTAGTAAGCGCGGAATATCTTGTGTTATCGAATGATGTAAATATTTTGTAAATAAACCGAAAACTCGGATTTTTTAATACAACATTTCGAAAGTTTTAAAATTTTGATATTGAATCATTATTAACATAGATTTTTTGTAAATATCTTCGGAACTACATAACCGATTTAAGAGTTTGATATCTCGTTTTGAAGAGCATCACAACGGCTTTAAAAAAAAGTAAAATAAAATAAAAAAAGCACAAAAAATAAATATAAGTATGTATGTATGTAAATTAACGAATGGGTTAATCAATGAAGTTTTTTTTCTATCGCTTTGTTACCATGCAGAAAAATTTTAAAATGAACTCATTGATTTCCTCTCTTTTACTTGACAACATTAATAAATAAGTTTTATTTTTCTCCTCTCTTGTTTATACTTTTAGTTATCACTATGTAAGGTTATCATAAAATAATTTTATTGATCTCTTTTTAACTAATTCATATCCCTTTTTCGCTAAGCAAATATAAAATTATTTTATTGATCTTACCTTTACTACCTATGTCAGCTATTGTAAAATATATTGTCTCTCCTTTTCTAATGATATTTTTGTCACTATGCAAAGTAGTTGTAAAATAATTTTTATTAATTTTGTTGTTTTTTTATTCATGTTCCTTTTGCCGGTTAGTTACAAAATTGATTGATGGTTTACTTTCTTTAAAAATTAAATTTAGTCTGATTGGTGGACCGTTCGTTTAAAGACGTTTTAAGAAATGGTTAAGAAAAGTTAAAATTTAAATAACAAACTTTAATAAAAATATTTACTGTTGAAAATAATACCTAATAATAAAAAAGTGGACAATATTATAATTGTGTAAAAATATTTAAAAATTATCAAAATTCTACATAGTAGAAAGATCAATTAAATACTAAATATTTTAAAGTGATAAAACTATTAAAATTGAAATTAATTAAAACAATATTATAAGCTTAATTTAATATAGCATTAAAATATTGTTCAGTTTTAAAGTTTAAAAATATTAATAAAACACTAAAATTAGAGAAAAATATTTAGCTTAAAGGTTAAATTTTACATAGTAGAAGAAACTTCAAAATTAACTGAAATAATTTTTATTTGAACTAAAATTCTACATCATAGAAAATAAAAAATAAATTTAACCTTAATATTATATTTTATGAAATATTGAAATTAAAACTATACCTGTTAAATAAATATTATTTATCTTGGTGATTGAAACTTACAACCATAAAAAATACTTACATATTTATTTATTTATTTATTTACATATAAAGTCTATGGATACGTAATCCTTACAGACTATGAAAAAAATGCATAATACATAAAACTTAGATTAAGTATTTAGAAACAAAATAATATTACGTTTTACAATATTACCATTTAGAGAAAAATCAATGTGTTGATAAAATTTATTATAGTCAGCACAAATTCTATTAAAAGGATCAAAATTAGCATAATTAGTCCTGAATACTTGAATAGACAATGGATAAAAATTACGAGTAAGGCGTGATGGAACATTAAAGGATATGTTACTTATAAGAAAGTCAGAACAAATATTACCATTTATTACATTAAGTACAAACATGACATTTAACATTTTTCTGCGACTTTTAAGAGTTGGTAACTTGATTAATGCCAATCTACTAGTGTATGGCGGGAGATTCAGCATATTCCACCCCAGTGGACGCAGACAAAACAATAAGAACTGTTTCTGTACAGATTCAATAGTATTGTTATGAACATTATACGAAGGGTCCCAAATGATTGAGCCATATTCCAGGATGGGTCTTACTAGAGAAGTATAAAGTTGCTTAGTTATATACGGGTCATCAAATTCTCTAGCCCAACGCTTTATAAAACCTAAAACAGCACGAGCTTTATTTGCGATTGAAGAAATATGTTGAATAAAATTCAATTTGGGATCAAGTAAAATTCCAAGATCTAAGATGGCATCCACTTTGTTCAGCATGTGACCGTTTAAAACATAGTCCACATTAATGTGAGATCTACGAAAGAAACACATGTAGTTACATTTTTTATAATTTAATTGCATAAGGTTAGCATTGCACCAAGCATTAAAAGCATCAAGGTCCTGTTGTAACAGATAATGATCATCAAGTTGATTAAAAGTTAAAAATATTTTAACGTCGTCAGCGTACATAAGAATATTAGAATATTTTATAGTGTTTGGCAGGTCATTAATAAACAGAGAAAACAACAATGGTCCAAGATGACTTCCTTGTGGTACGCCAGATATAACATCAATTGGTTTAGACAGTCGCTTCTTGAAAAGAACTTTTTGCTTTCTATTAGTCAAATACAACAAAATCCATTTTAAGCTATTTTTAGTAAATCCCATCACATCAAGTTTTTTTATAAGAAGCCTGTGGTTGATCTTGTCAAAAGCTTTGCTAAAGTCAGTATAAATAACATCAGTTTGTTTTTGTTGAATAAATCCTCTATTTACTAACGTGGTTAAATGCAGGAGATTTGTCATAGTTGAACAACCTCTTTTAAAACCGTGCTGGATCGGAGATAGAATTGATGAAACTTGATGGCAAAGATGATCAGTAATTATTTTTTCAAATAATTTTGGTAATGTGCTAAGCTTAGCAATTGCTCTGTAGTTTTCAATATTATTTTTGCATCCAGATTTAAATAGTGGAATAATAAATGATTCCTTTCACAATGTCGGAAAGTAACCAAATCTGATTGAAAGATTGAATAAATTTGTCAAAGGTTTTGTAAAAGCTTCTGCACAATTTAAAAGTAATGAGCTCGGAATCCCGTCGGGACTATATTTGTATGAAAATTTCAGTTTTCTTAAACTATTAAGAACAGTTACTTCGTCCAGAGATGGTATTGAGATACTTGCGTTAATCAGTTCTGAAGAAGTGCACCGTCTTGAATCATCATATGCTACATCAGAATAAGTGGTGGAGAAAAAATCAGCAAAAAGATTACTTATTGTCGGATCATCATCCGATTCATACTCCTTATATTTCATGAGAGAAGGAAAAGATATTGAACGTCTTTTAGAGTTGACAAAAGTATAGAATGACTTTGGATTAGATTTCAAATTATTTCGAATTTTATTTAGATATTGTGTGTAACAAAACTGATTTAACAAGTTGTAATGAGCACGAATTGCAGAGTAATTAGTATAGTCAATACGTGATCCAGATAATTTATATTTTTTGTAAAGTTTATTCTTTTTATTCTTAATTGTTGATAGATATTTGAATTCCATGCAGGACCCGCAGAATTCACAACCGCGATTTTGGGAATACACTGTTCCATAAACCCATACACTTTATTGTAAAATATCTCGACTATAGTGTCAATATCCATTGGAGTACTAATCTCACTAAAGCCCAAGAGATTATGCCAGTTAGTATTAATCAAAAGCTGGTTCAACAGGTCGTAACTGGTTTTCTGAAAACAAAATTTCTTTTCCTTTTTATTAAATTTTGACACAGCAGAGTTTAAATGCGTATAAAGATTAATTTCAAATGAAGGATGATGAGAGTCTTCAGGTCGGGATATTGGTTCGCAACGAGTAACAGTGATATCAGTACATTCATTGGCATTATCGTTTAAAGTACCATTCAATTGATAAAGATTTATATCCAAGAGATCATTTATAAACTCACTATAATAAATTTTTGTGGTTGGCATTATCGGAATAAAGTAACCATCATTACGTGCAAAGTTCCATACTACATTTGGCATATTAAAATCTCCCATAGCTATGATAGTATCATTTTGAGAAACAGAACTTGCTATATTTTTAATGGCATCGGCATGTTTCCGGTATAAAATTTCAGGTGAAGACGGAGGTATATATGAACATGTAATCAAGATTTGTTTTTGTTTCAATTTAACAATAACACCAATGAATTCAATATCCAAAGCACATTCATCAAAAAAGGCCTGAGATGCCAGACGGATGGAAACCGCAATCAAAACACCTCCTCCTCTAATATTACCACCACGATCACGTCTATAGATCTGATAATTATCACAGAATATTTCCGTATTTAAAACATTTTCAACAAGCCAGGTTTCAGTAAGAACGATGATATTATAGTTACAGGCAAAACTATTGTTAAATAATGAGGACAATTTTGAATTAATTCCACGAACGTTTTGATATATTATAGAGACAGATTCAGTATAACTATTTAGTTTTTTTGAATAACTGACCGTTCCACCGGAAGATTTATAGTACTTCTTTGTTTCTCTCTATAAACATATTCATGCACAACTGTGTTCTCAGGCCAAAAATTAGGATTATTTATACAATTAAACATTTCTTCAGTTACAGTAATTTTAAAACTCGCTATAAATCTTTGTTGAGAATATGCAAATTTATACACTGCAACGTTACAGTTGAACTGAGTTTTAGATTTAATATAAAATTCGACATCTTCCACAGTAGTTTCGGGAGCTAAGCGAGAAACAAACACAGTTTTATTTTTATTTGGAGGAATAGCTCTTAATGGTTTTGGTGCAATTTGAGATGTTTTTATGACTTGGTTCGAGGAATTTGAAGTTGAAGCTATGGTTGGTGAGGAATTTAAATTGACTGAAACAGAGCTATTGAGATTATGTGAATTTGTTGAATTAGGAGGTATATGTGATGGCAAGATAGATGTCATAGTATTAGTAGAAGAGACAGAATAATCAGATGATAGTTCAGATGAATTTACAGGGCCATTTTCGGATATCACCGGACGAACAAATGATGGGGTAGAATGTTTGGATGAAGATTCTGTTAACAATTTATTGGGTACAGCAGTAGCATTAATTTGAGTTGCAGCAGGTGAAGATGGCTTATTTTTTCTTGGACAGCAAGGACTTTTCTCAAGAAGTTCTTTATATTTCGTAAATTTATTAAAAAGGTTATTAAAATCGTTAATCATATCGTTGAACTGCGCGCGAGTGTTTCTAAAAAATGAATAAAATTCAATATCAAAAGCCAAACATTTTTTGCAGCACCAGCGAAGACCATTTTCATCACGCAGATTGTCGGCAGTTCGAGGCGCCAAATCAACACATTTGGCATGGTAGACAGCATCATACACCCAGCAAGAAACCATCGGGTCATCTGATTTATTACGGCATTTCGGCTTACAACAAGACATTGTTATTTGTTTAGTTTTAATTATTATTTTTAATTAATAAATGTTTTTATATTCAGCACTCGGTCAAAGAGGATTAGGTGTAGAATGTAAAAAGTTTAATAAATGTAGATAAATATGTGCAAGAGTGAAAATTGTAATTAATATTAAATTGGAAAAAATGAATAAATTGAAATCAAACAACAACAACAAAGTTTAAAACTTTTATTACAAAAACAAATCAAATTAACTTGTATATATGTACATGTGTCATTGGTGGTGCAATATGAAAATTGGATTTTGCCACGCCCCTCCGCACACAGACCGAAAATCAAAAATCAGACTTCACAGTGTCACCCGCCCGAGTATTCTGAAGGTTCCCTGAAAATTTCCTCAAAATCGGCCCAGCCGTTTTGGAGCCATTACGTTACATACATATGTACATACATACATACATACATACATCCATACACACATCCTATTTTATATACATATATGTAGATGTCTAAATGTGTATATCATGACATGTGAATAAAATAGTGCACTGCAAACAAAATGAATATGACCACCGCTATACTACTACATTATATTACAACATTATTTTCAATATTATTTAATAGGATGATCTAAACTAATAATATAAAGAGGAAACATTTGTGTTTTTTGTTTTTGTGTGTATGTTTGTAATGTTTTCACACAAAAACTACTGGACCGGTTCCAAAAACTGTTTTACTATTAGAAAGCTGCATTTTCACTGAGTGACATAGGCTATATTTCATAAAAATAGGGATCCCTAATAAAAATGCATTAATGTAACCCAAAGTGTGAAAAAATTTGTTACAAAAAATCTGTCATCGCGTCCGCTGCGGAAACTATTTATGATAGAACAAAAAATATTCTACAGTATTATATAACGTGTTAATATCTACAAAAAAGTCCGCGATACCATATGTCCAACTAATGTGGTTATGCCACTGTAACTACTCTTTGCATTTAATGCATTTTAAAAGTAAAAAAAGTGCCGACAATAATCAAACCATATTATTCATACCTTTTTATTAATAATTATCCTATTAAATAAAATTGTAATAAAGACCGTTTCAATGCCAGTAAAATACTTTTTAAATTATTAAAATCGGACATTCCATTCCAAAGATATAACGAATTTAAAAATGTCAATCTAAAAAAATGTTATAATATAATTTAGTAGTATAGCGATGGCCATATTAATTTTGTTTGCAGTGCACCATTTTATTCACATGTCATCATACACACATTTAGACATACATACATAAGAATATATTCTGTTAACACTTCCATGTAGATTCAACGTGAGTCTAATTATTAGACTCACGTTGAATAAATTGTTTGTTGTGTTGTTTGTATAGAAACATTCTAAGCCTACTATAATTATTATTTGTTTTAATTCATATGCAATATTGAATTCTCATATTGTATTTGATTTATGTGGCATAAACATCCGAGGTTGGATTTTTCTAAACTGCTTTCAAACTGCTTAAACTTCATTGACGATCTGGTTTTAGCAACCAATGAAATGTCGGCATATGAAGAGCTAAAGCCACAACAAACAATACAGTTTTTCATCAAAAATTTTCTTTTATTTTACCTGTCTTCCTTCCAAAGAGCTACATGTATGTCGTTTATAGATATTTTCAGTGGTGTTGTTACATTTGACAGCATTTTTTTCTTGTCGGTTTCTGGCAACTGTAGATTTCCAGCGGATACATTAGGTGGCACTATGATGGTAGACGATGAAATTATACTTATCTATACTAATATTATAAAGAGGACACATTTGTGTGTATTTTTGTAATGTTTTCACACAAAAACTACTGAACCGTTTTCAAAAATTCTGTCACTGGGTGACATAGGCTATATTTCATAAAAAATAGGGATCCCTAAGGTGTGAAAAAATCCGTCATCGCGTGCGCTGCGGAAACTATTTATGATAGAACGAAAAAATGTTCAACAGCATTATAGAACTTACTAATTAATATCTACAAAAAAGTCCGCGATACCATATGTACATACATATGTATGTATGTCCAACCTTATGCCACTATAACTACCTTTTTACATTTTATACATTTTAAAAAATAATAAAAGTACCGACAATAATCAAACAATATTATTCATACCTTTTTATTAATATTTTTTTATTAATAATTATCCTATTAAAAATATTTCAATAAAGACCGTTTCAATACCTGGCAAATACTTTTTAAGTTATTAAAATCTGATGTTCCATTCAAAAGATATAACGAATTTAAAAATCATCAGCATCACATTTTCTGTATCCAACAAAATATGCGTACTTTGTATGGATGTGTATACAATCAAGCTTATTATCTAATAGCATGTTTCCACGACAACTTGAATCTCTTGTTTCGCTTTCTGAAGAAAGTTTATGAATCATGCTGTTTACACGACTCATCTACCTGCTTCGATTATATAATTTTTTTTCTTTCCATTGTTTTTTTAACTTTTATAAAATTTAAATAAATTAACTTTTCACTGAATTCAAATTTATTATTACGCCCAGGAAACACACACAAAAAACAATTATATTTTTTAACTTTTCACTTTTAAATTTGCTTTGTTTACAAAAATATTTAATTTTGACAACTAGTGCAGATAAAAATTACGATAAAAATTAGAGAAGAGAGGATTTTTTCTTGATTCGCAAGTAGATTCAGGGCTGCCAGGTACTTTTTTTCATTATCCCCAAATTTGAAAAAATATTTCCCCGGAAAACCCCTGATAAAATTGAAAAATCCCTAAAAGAAACCCCTGTAAAATATACACTATTGTAAAAAATTATTTTAATTAGGTTTATACTAGAAGAGATCATAAGAAAGTGCATATGTATGTATATTCATATGTATGCACATATGTATATAGATATGTTCAAAATGTATGTACACATTTTACATCAAAAACGTCTGAATCGCCATCTTGTGAATTTTTCTATTATACATATTCTCTGCATTAAAATTGCTTAGCATATCCTTTGTTGGTTTGAACTGTTTACAACAGATTTGGTTGATATTTAAATGAACTTGTACTCTCAGTAATGCCTCCAAAAGCTCATACTGCATACTATTTAGAAGTTTTATTTTTGTGAACTTTCTTATTGAAAATACGCGCTCCACACATGCATTGCTTGTTGGTATCAAAAGCATATAAAGCACAGCCTGAGCCAATTCTTTGTAGTGTCTTTTACCAGCAGCATCTTGGAAGTTGTAAACTTTTGACCAAAATTCCACTAAATTAAGGGGAATATTATTTTTAAAATAATAATACCATTCGGTAAAAGGGAGCTTATTCCAATGAGTCTCGTAAACATCTAAGGAAATAGTTGCGTCCATGAATTTAAGCAAAACGTATTTGATTGTAGAAAATTTTGGCTACGATGTTGTATTAATACATTTTTGGCTGCTGAAGTACTTATATTTTTTAAAAATGTAACGATTTTCAGGTAAACGATATACTATTTCAAACAAAAGTTTTTTTAAATACTTAATATTGAAATTTATTATTCGGGAGAATATCCCGACTAATTGTTAGAAACAATTAGTTTTCTTGCAAAATGCACAAAATGCCACAACAAACATTTTTTCAATGTTTTTTTAAACACTGCAAACAATTTTTTTTAATATTAAAATCTCTTCACTTCCTAGGCAACAATTTGACAAATCAGCTTCAAACTCTGTTCCGAAATCTACTGCATTTAAGGGAAGCAGAGATCTGGGTCGTTCAATATATCCAATATATTGTAAATATTTTTCAAAACTTTTATTTGGTTAAAAACCGATGGCTTAAATATTTTGGAACATAATACTAGAACAGTCATGTACATTTTGTCATACAAACTTCCAGCATCAATTGTGTCGCACTGAAAACCTATTTTTAAACGATTTATGTCGTTAATAATTGGATTAATGAAAATAAGGAACATTCGATTGCTATCGTCTTTCATTTCAATGTAAATCATCCTTGCAATGTGATAATTTTCAGCTGTTGCTGAAAATTCAGGGTACGGAAACAAGTATGTGGTTTTAAGATATTACTGATGAAACAAACAATAATAAATAGATAAGAAAAAAAATTTATTAATTTAACGAATATTATATGAGCATGTTGTTCTAAAATTCCTATTTTGTTTTATATCCCCAAACCCCAAATGAAAAGTTTTGTCCCTTTCAGAAACAAAAAAACCCCTAATTTGGGATCAAAACCCCAAACCTGGCAGCCCTGAGTAGATTCAATATGAATCTACCTGATTCGCTCTCAAAATTTTGTATGGCGAAGCAATTTGATTCGCTTAAGATTGGGGTGTGAAGCAAGAATAGAGAGCGAAGCAGGTGCGGTGGAAACATGCTATAATTTATAATGTTTTAACGTAGATTAATATTAAATAGGAAGAAGAAGGACAGATATACAAACATGTATGTGTACTGATTATTCCAGAAGAAGAACTGAATAAAAAGAGTCGTTCTGGAATACATAAAGTCTTTCTACATCAGTGATGGACAAAATTGTTTTGCACTTGTGTTAGTGAGATAATTTGAGGGTACAGTGACAAGCAAAACGAACCACATTAAAACACATCACGAAACACATCATTATATTTATTCATATCAGATTGGAAAGAATCATAATGCCTCTTAATAACATTTTCTCTATACCTTTTAAATATTTGGTGACATAAAAGGCATTGTACATTTCCAAAAGCATTGTTTATCATAAAAAAATCTTTTAAATGCATTACCATTTATATTAAACACTGTAATTGAGAAAAAATGTGCACTCGCCAAAGTCTCTTGAACGATTAAACTAAAGAGCATAAGAAAAAAAGAGGCGTTTCTTATAAACAATTGTTTGATAAAAAGTCAACCGCTGTTTTAAACACTTTATACACGGTTTTTATAATAAAGATTATTTTTTTTTTATAAAATAAAACTAAATTTAATTAAAAAATCCTGATTTTTATCGAAATATAATATATATTTGTTTCGACCAATCAAAACTAATCTTGAACTCCAGGGTTGCCAAGTCTCACATTAGACTTAACAAAGTTTCGGGCAAAATTATTTATTTGTGTATACTATATATACTAAGATTTAGATTTTTTTCACTTTTTGAGATTAACGGTTTGTTTTATTTATTATTATCTTTATTTTTGAATTAAAATTCACCATTTCGCTTTGAAAGACACAACACGACTGATATTACTTAAAAAATTATTTTCATATCAAAGCATGAAAACTGACTGAGGGTGTTTAAATTTATTTTTTTTTTTATAAATAATTGGGAAAAACCAACAATTTTTTATTGAGGGTATATTCAGAAATAGATTTCCTACATTGCAGTTTATTGCAGGTAGTTTTTTAAAGGGAGAAAATCCCTTTAAAAATCTCTGTACATGAAATAAAAAAAAAAAAAAACAAAAGAAAACATTGGAAGGTTACAACTATTTTTTTTTCATATTTTGAAGGTTTGCAGGCAAAAAAATTGCTTAAATTTATTTTTCCAGGAATTAAGAAAATGCGAAATCGTTTTATTGAGGGTGCATTCAAAAATAGTGTTTCAAACATCAAGCCCTTGTAACTTCCACAATAAGATTACAATGATGAAAAAGACCTACATTGCAGTTTATTGCAGCTGGTTTTTTTAAAGGTTTTTTCCTGACAAAAAGAAAAAGAAAACATTGGAATTTTATATTATTTTTTATATTTTTAAGGCTTACAGGTCAACTAGAGAAGTAATTGATATACTTTATAAGGCCACACAAATCAACTTGTGAAACATTAAAACCAAATAAAGTTAATTAAGTCATTCTCTTATAATTCATTATCGAAGTTCACATATAAATTTAAATTATAAAACATTACGAGTAAAGACTGCTTAATATATTTTAAATACCTTTTACAAACAATTTTTTTAAGACATTTCGTTTACAAAAATAAGAAAACCCTTTAAAATTGCTTTAAATTGTTTAACGCTCCCACAAAGTAAAACTATTGGCAAAATTTAAAAGCAGCGTTGCCGCGCAAGAAATTCTTTTCCCACCAAAATTATAAAAAAAATTCTACCAAAACGCTTTTTTGTCAACGAAAATCCAAATTTTATAATTTATTTGGTTATTAACAAGAACACTGATCCAATTACACTAGTAAGTAAATATAAAGATATTAATCATACAAGATAAAAATACAGCCTTAAATGATTTTTAAATACATAGAATAGGCAACCCTTGCATGGGTTAAACTACGTCATCACTGAGTTCACCTTAAAGAGAGTAAGAAAAAAAGAGGCGTCAATTTTAAACAATTGTTTCAAGAAATGTCCATCAATGTTCTACATGGAAGTGTTAACAGAATATATTCTTATGTATGTGTGTCTAAATGTGTGTATGATGACATGTGAATAAAATGGTGCACTGCAAACAAAATTAATATGGCCATCGCTATACTACTAAATTATATTATAACATTTTTTTAGATTGACATTTTTAAATTCGTTATATCTTTGGAATGGAATGTCCGATTTTAATAATTTAAAAAGTATTTTACTGGCATTGAAACGGTCTTTATTACAATTTTATTTAATAGGATAATTATTAATAAAAAGGTATGAATAATATGGTTTGATTATTGTCGGCACTTTTTTTACTTTTAAAATGCATTAAATGCAAAGAGTAGTTACAGTGGCATAACCACATTAGTTGGACATATGGTATCGCGGACTTTTTTGTAGATATTAACACGTTATATAATACTGTAGAATATTTTTTGTTCTATCATAAATAGTTTCCGCAGCGGACGCGATGACAGATTTTTTGTAACAAATTTTTTCACACTTTGGGTTACATTAATGCATTTTTATTAGGGATCCCTATTTTTATGAAATATAGCCTATGTCACTCAGTGAAAATGCAGCTTTCTAATAGTAAAACAGTTTTTGAAACCGGTCCAGTAGTTTTTGTGTGAAAACATTACAAACATACACACAAAAACAAAAAACACAAATGTTTCCTCTTTATATTATTAGTTTAGATCATCCTATTAAATAATATTGAAAATAATGTTGTAATATAATGTAGTAGTATAGCGGTGGTCATATTCATTTTGTTTGCAGTGCACTATTTTATTCACATGTCATGATATACACATTTAGACATCTACATATATGTATATAAAATAGGATGTGTGTATGGATGTATGTATGTATGTATGTATGTACATATGTATGTAACGTAATGGCTCCAAAACGGCTGGGCCGATTTTGAGGAAATTTTCAGGGAACCTTCAGAATACTCGGGCGGGTGACACTGTGAAGTCTGATTTTTGATTTTCGGTCTGTGTGCGGAGGGGCGTGGCAAAATCCAATTTTCATATTGCACCACCAATGACACATGTACATATATACAAGTTAATTTGATTTGTTTTTGTAATAAAAGTTTTAAACTTTGTTGTTGTTGTTTGATTTCAATTTATTCATTTTTTCCAATTTAATATTAATTACAATTTTCACTCTTGCACATATTTATCTACATTTATTAAACTTTTTACATTCTACACCTAATCCTCTTTGACCGAGTGCTGAATATAAAAACATTTATTAATTAAAAATAATAATTAAAACTAAACAAATAACAATGTCTTGTTGTAAGCCGAAATGCCGTAATAAATCAGATGACCCGATGGTTTCTTGCTGGGTGTATGATGCTGTCTACCATGCCAAATGTGTTGATTTGGCGCCTCGAACTGCCGACAATCTGCGTGATGCAAATGGTCTTCGCTGGTGCTGCAAAAAATGTTTGGCTTTTGATATTGAATTTTATTCATTTTTTAGAAACACTCGCGCGCAGTTCAACGATATGATTAACGATTTTAATAACCTTTTTAATAAATTTACGAAATATAAAGAACTTCTTGAGAAAAGTCCTTGCTGTCCAAGAAAAAATAAGCCATCTTCACCTGCTGCAACTCAATAAATTGTTAAGAGAATCTTCATCCAAACATTCTACCCCATCATTTGTTCGTCCGGTGATATCCGAAAATGGCCCTGTAAATTCATCTGAACTATCATCTGATTATTCTGTCTCTTCTACTAATACTATGACATCTATCTTGCCATCACATATACCTCCTAATTCAACAAATTCACATAATCTCAATAGCTCTGTTTCAGTCAATTTAAATTCCTCACCAACCATAGCTTCAACTTCAAATTCCTCGAACCAAGTCATAAAAACATCTCAAATTGCACCAAAACCATTAAGAGCTATTCCTCCAAATAAAAATAAAACTGTGTTTGTTTCTCGCTTAGCTCCCGAAACTACTGTGGAAGATGTCGAATTTTATATTAAATCTAAAACTCAGTTCAACTGTAACGTTGCAGTGTATAAATTTGCATATTCTCAACAAAGATTTATAGCGAGTTTTAAAATTACTGTAACTGAAGAAATGTTTAATTGTATAAATAATCCTAATTTTTGGCCTGAGAACACAGTTGTGCATGAATATGTTTATAGAGAGAAACAAAGAAGTACTATAAATCTTCCGGTGGAACGGTCAGTTATTCAAAAAAACTAAATAGTTATACTGAATCTGTCTCTATAATATATCAAAACGTTCGTGGAATTAATTCAAAATTGTCCTCATTATTTAACAATAGTTTTGCCTGTAACTATAATATCATCGTTCTTACTGAAACCTGGCTTGTTGAAAATGTTTTAAATACGGAAATATTCTGTGATAATTATCAGATCTATAGACGTGATCGTGGTGGTAATATTAGAGGAGGAGGTGTTTTGATTGCGGTTTCCATCCGTCTGGCATCTCAGGCCTTTTTTGATGAATGTGCTTTGGATATTGAATTCATTGGTGTTATTGTTAAATTGAAACAAAAACAAATCTTGATTACATGTTCATATATACCTCCGTCTTCACCTGAAATTTTATACCGGAAACATGCCGATGCCATTAAAAATATAGCAAGTTCTGTTTCTCAAAATGATACTATCATAGCTATGGGAGATTTTAATATGCCAAATGTAGTATGGAACTTTGCACGTAATGATGGTTACTTTATTCCGATAATGCCAACCACAAAAATTTATTATAGTGAGTTTATAAATGATCTCTTGGATATAAATCTTTATCAATTGAATGGTACTTTAAACGATAATGCCAATGAATGTACTGATATCACTGTTACTCGTTGCGAACCAATATCCCGACCTGAAGACTCTCATCATCCTTCATTTGAAATTAATCTTTATACGCATTTAAACTCTGCTGTGTCAAAATTTAATAAAAAGGAAAAGAAATTTTGTTTTCAGAAAACCAGTTACGACCTGTTGAACCAGCTTTTGATTAATACTAACTGGCATAATCTCTTGGGCTTTAGTGAGATTAGTACTCCAATGGATATTGACACTATAGTCGAGATATTTTACAATAAAGTGTATGGGTTTATGGAACAGTGTATTCCCAAAATCGCGGTTGTGAATTCTGCGGGTCCTGCATGGAATTCAAATATCTATCAACAATTAAGAATAAAAAGAATAAACTTTACAAAAAATATAAATTATCTGGATCACGTATTGACTATACTAATTACTCTGCAATTCGTGCTCATTACAACTTGTTAAATCAGTTTTGTTACACACAATATCTAAATAAAATTCGAAATAATTTGAAATCTAATCCAAAGTCATTCTATACTTTTGTCAACTCTAAAAGACGTTCAATATCTTTTCCTTCTCTCATGAAATATAAGGAGTATGAATCGGATGATGATCCGACAATAAGTAATCTTTTTGCTGATTTTTTCTCCACCACTTATTCTGATGTAGCATATGATGATTCAAGACGGTGCACTTCTTCAGAACTGATTAACGCAAGTATCTCAATACCATCTCTGGACGAAGTAACTGTTCTTAATAGTTTAAGAAAACTGAAATTTTCATACAAATATAGTCCCGACGGGATTCCGAGCTCATTACTTTTAAATTGTGCAGAAGCTTTTACAAAACCTTTGACAAATTTATTCAATCTTTCAATCAGATTTGGTTACTTTCCGACATTGTGAAAGGAATCATTTATTATTCCACTATTTAAATCTGGATGCAAAAATAATATTGAAAACTACAGAGCAATTGCTAAGCTTAGCACATTACCAAAATTATTTGAAAAAATAATTACTGATCATCTTTGCCATCAAGTTTCATCAATTCTATCTCCGATCCAGCACGGTTTTAAAAGAGGTTGTTCAACTATGACAAATCTCCTGCATTTAACCACGTTAGTAAATAGAGGATTTATTCAACAAAAACAAACTGATGTTATTTATACTGACTTTAGCAAAGCTTTTGACAAGATCAACCACAGGCTTCTTATAAAAAAACTTGATGTGATGGGATTTACTAAAAATAGCTTAAAATGGATTTTGTTGTATTTGACTAATAGAAAGCAAAAAGTTCTTTTCAAGAAGCGACTGTCTAAACCAATTGATGTTATATCTGGCGTACCACAAGGAAGTCATCTTGGACCATTGTTGTTTTCTCTGTTTATTAATGACCTGCCAAACACTATAAAATATTTTTAACTTTTAATCAACTTGATGATCATTATCTGTTACAACAGGACCTTGATGCTTTTAATGCTTGGTGCAATGCTAACCTTATGCAATTAAATTATAAAAAATGTAACTACATGTGTTTCTTTCGTAGATCTCACATTAATGTGGACTATGTTTTAAACGGTCACATGCTGAACAAAGTGGATGCCATCTTAGATCTTGGAATTTTACTTGATCCCAAATTGAATTTTATTCAACATATTTCTTCAATCGCAAATAAAGCTCGTGCTGTTTTAGGTTTTATAAAGCGTTGGGCTAGAGAATTTGATGACCCGTATATAACTAAGCAACTTTATACTTCTCTAGTAAGACCCATCCTGGAATATGGCTCAATCATTTGGGACCCTTCGTATAATGTTCATAACAATACTATTGAATCTGTACAGAAACAGTTCTTATTGTTTTGTCTGCGTCCACTGGGGTGGAATATGCTGAATCTCCCGCCATACACTAGTAGATTGGCATTAATCAAGTTACCAACTCTTAAAAGTCGCAGAAAAATGTTAAATGTCATGTTTGTACTTAATGTAATAAATGGTAATATTTGTTCTGACTTTCTTATAAGTAACATATCCTTTAATGTTCCATCACGCCTTACTCGTAATTTTTATCCATTGTCTATTCAAGTATTCAGGACTAATTATGCTAATTTTGATCCTTTTAATAGAATTTGTGCTGACTATAATAAATTTTATCAACACATTGATTTTTCTCTAAATGGTAATATTGTAAAACGTAATATTATTTTGTTTCTAAATACTTAATCTAAGTTTTATGTATTATGCATTTTTTTCATAGTCTGTAAGGATTACGTATCCATAGACTTTATATGTAAATAAATAAATAAATAAATATGTAAGTATTTTTTATGGTTGTAAGTTTCAATCACCAAGATAAATAATATTTATTTAACAGGTATAGTTTTAATTTCAATATTTCATAAAATATAATATTAAGGTTAAATTTATTTTTTATTTTCTATGATGTAGAATTTTAGTTCAAATAAAAATTATTTCAGTTAATTTTGAAGTTTCTTCTACTATGTAAAATTTAACCTTTAAGCTAAATATTTTTCTCTAATTTTAGTGTTTTATTAATATTTTTAAACTTTAAAACTGAACAATATTTTAATGCTATATTAAATTAAGCTTATAATATTGTTTTAATTAATTTCAATTTTAATAGTTTTATCACTTTAAAATATTTAGTATTTAATTGATCTTTCTACTATGTAGAATTTTGATAATTTTTAAATATTTTTACACAATTATAATATTGTCCACTTTTTTATTATTAGGTATTATTTTCAACAGTAAATATTTTTATTACAGTTTGTTATTTAAATTTTAACTTTTCTTAACCATTTCTTAAAACGTCTTTAAACGAACGGTCCACCAATCAGACTAAATTTAATTTTTAAAGAAAGTAAACCATCAATCAATTTTGTAACTAACCGGCAAAAGGAACATGAATAAAAAAACAACAAAATTAATAAAAATTATTTTACAACTACTTTGCATAGTGACAAAAATATCATTAGAAAAGGAGAGACAATATATTTTACAATAGCTGACATAGGTAGTAAAGGTAAGATCAATAAAATAATTTTATATTTGCTTAGCGAAAAAGGGATATGAATTAGTTAAAAAGAGATCAATAAAATTATTTTATGATAACCTTACATAGTGATAACTAAAAGTATAAACAAGAGAGGAGAAAAATAAAACTTATTTATTAATGTTGTCAAGTAAAAGAGAGGAAATCAATGAGTTCATTTTAAAATTTTTCTGCATGGTAACAAAGCGATAGAAAAAAACTTCATTGATTAACCCATTCGTTAATTTACATACATACATAATTATATTTATTTTTTGTGCTTTTTTTATTTTATTTTTTTAAAGCCGTTGTGATGCTCTTCAAAACGAGATATCAAACTCTTAAATCGGTTATGTAGTTCCGAAGATATTTACAAAAAATCTATGTTAATAATGATTCAATATCAAAATTTTAAAACTTTCGAAATGTTGTATTAAAAAATCCGAGTTTTCGGTTTATTTACAAAATATTTACATCCGCGCTTACAAGGTTCAACATTGTACAATAAGTTAAAGATCTATACATATAAAACAGGATATATACATATATGTAACGTATGGACTCCAAAACTTTATGATAGGTATTCAATAACACTAATGTTTGCTTAGGGGCAGCAACGCGAACCGGGTCAGCTAGTATATATGTATATATATATATATATATATATATATATATATATATATATATATGTATAGATATATATACATATACATATATTCCTTTATACATACATATATGTATATACATATATACATACATACATACATATACTGTTTGCTGGAAAGTTTTTGACGCTGTTGAAAGCGAAGGTAAGTTTGGTAGATATATGTAAGTAGATACATACATATGTATGTACATACATAAGTATGTAATTACATATGTATAAATACATATGGATGTATATTATGCTTTTTCAATTTAGGATATAATATTGTTCTTATGAATTATTAACATTTTAAGCCTACTATGATTATATACATATTTGTTGTAATTCATATGCAATATTGAATTCTCATATTGTATTTATTATATACATATATGTATAAATGATATGCGACCATATTAAAGAAAAGTGAAGTTGTTATGTATGCTGATGATACACTTATTTTCATGGAAGGAGAATCATATGAACAATGCTATGAATACCTGACACAGGATATGGAAAATGTAATTGAGTGGCTTAACATGAATAAACTTAAATTAAATGAAAACAAAACGAAAATAATGCAAATAAATACGGACAGCAACAATATTTTTAAAATCAACAATCAAGTTATAGAAAAGGTTGATCACATAAAATCTGTGGCAAAAAGGAGTAAGTGCTTAAATCGACTTAAACAAAATTTGAGTTAATGGCACCTTTGCAATCTTCATATTTAAAAGTACCCATGGGCAAAGTTTTAATTATTTTGTACGATCTTTCAGGAAGTTATATCATAATTGCTTTTTGCTTATCTTTTTTCAATGTGCAATCGCATTTGGAATAAAAGCTTAAAAAATTACAAGCTATTTTTCCAAATAACAAAATCTTCTTTCATAACTTACTAACTACAACGCCGGAATATTTTTGGCAGAAATAAGACGTTTTTCCAAAACATACGTGTGCCTCCCGTATGTAATATTTGAACATAAGCTATTTTTCCGAAATACTTAATTTTTTTTATTAATCCTAATATGGCTTAAGCTATTTTTCTAAATAAGCACATCGTTACTAGTTGGACATAAGCTATTTTTCTATTTTCATAAGTAAGAGTCTGTTCTGACATATACTACGTTTATACGCACGTCTTATTTGCAAATAGAACTATTTGCAAATAACAAATTCACTGTTTATACGGGACATTGCATACAGAACTTGTGTTATTATTAGTGATGCCATGTGACGAAAATATGATTGTTTGGTAAGTAAAACACAAAAAACGTTCATGAAGTGGCAACGTCTTACTTTTTATTTGCAAATAGTGTCGTTATTCACGACATGTTTAAGTGAGCTAATAAGTTCCAATAAAAAGGTTATACGGCAACATTCTTCTTTTTTATTTGCAAATAAGACGTGCGTATAAACGTAGTAATAGTAAGCAATTATTTAGTAATAGTTTAGAAAATAGTTGTGTAATATATGAGTCATTTCGCTGATCAATATAGGGGAGACTGGGGCAGATTCGGCACTTTTTCTTTAGAGCTCTAAATCTAACTACTTATTCAACAGATAAACGAATTTTGTCGCTGATTGTTATCTTTAAATAATCAATGATAAAAACTCGAACCGAAAGCTTATGACAAATTAGTATTAGGGACTTATTTTTCGAGTTAGTTAAAAAGCCAGATTCGCCGAAGGTGCCCCAAGCCGGGGTAGCTGTGGCATTTGATGGGGCACATTCGTCGCCTACATTCTCAAATATAATTATAAAGAAAAAACTTCATTTAATAAAAACTAGTTGAAGGTTATGAAGTAATTCAGTTTTTGTTTATTAGTAAAATAATATTAAAATAATATTAATAAAAAAAAAAATAACACATTTCATTTCTTTGAACGTAACAAATATACAATTGGTGGATTCAAACGGGTGTGCTACCAGTAGGGTTGTCAGACGGCCTTGATTTCGCTTGATTTACAAGAATTTTTAATGCTCATCAAGAATCAAGAAAAAATATGTTTTGTCAAGAATTTTTACAGTCCACCAATTTATAATTTACCCCTATATGCAACACTAATAATTTGACCAAAAGAAACAGCTGGTTTGAAACAGAAGCCCGTATCTACACCAGTATTTGTAACCGATCATGCTCAAAACGGCGGTGCGTCGCTGTCATCTTTTTTTTGTGGGCCGAGCTGGCACCGACTGATTTTTAATGTTACAATTCTTAACGGCCTTAGAAAACTATCGACACATTTTTTCTTGTTTCCTGCTTCGAAGTATCAAATTTACCAATAATTATTGCCGGCATATACGTTTGTGATTGTTTGCGTTGCCCTTTTATATATAGCTTAAAAACCGGCCTTTTTCAACCCTTACCCTAAACGTGCTTTGAATTATGCGTGGTTTGGGCCACTGACGTCGATATGTAACAATGGCTTCAAACTCTGATCAACAAACATTTAACTCCTATACTCAACACTTGTAAAAAAACATTAAACAGCCGACTTAAACAAAACGTTCATATAATTTTCAGAGGAAGCAGTGAGTTTATTTGTTTACATATTGTTTTGTTTATTTAAAGAAGTTTTGTTCGTGAGAATAAAGATTAACTTATATACCTATATAAAAAGACTAAAATCATTGAATTGTAAGTGTTACTTTTTGTTTGTTATGTTTTTTATTTATTTTTACTGAAATGTTTTTTATTTTATTTTTTATAAAAAAAATACATACGTTTTATAAAATTTTTTTTATAATAAAAATAAACGAAACTGAAATACAACTACTAGAGTATGAGCATTTTTAATGGTCAAGATTTTTTTTCAAAATCAAGAATTTTTTTGGTGAATTTGAAGCATTTAACAAATTTGAATCTGGCAACCCTAGCTACCAGTCTTACCGTCATATTTTCATAAATTTGTTTTTTGGCTTTAAAGTAATGTCGTTTGATTTCGGTTGCTTTAGGGTAATAAAAAAATTAATTACAATATTTCGATATGACTGATAGCACACCCATTTGAATCCACCATATATATCAAACTATTATTTAACATAATAAGAGCTAAAATCTACTTCAAATAAATATTTAGCCCGCGTGTGAGAAGTTGAAGGTAGATTCGAGGGGCCTGGTAGCTTGAGTTCTATTTCGCTCCTCGAAACTAGTGATGTATCTTCTTTTTCAGGCATTCATTGATTCAATTGTTTGACGTTTGAGGCTATATTTTCTAGCGGCGGAGGTTGGAGTCTTAAGGCCACACAAAACCAAACTGCTTTTTTCATTGCACCCTCGTCAATAGAAGCACGTTGGGTCTTAGGTTTATAATTTCGAATCATATTAGAAGATTTTCTTTAGAGACAAACCTATATACAATGATAGGAATTAATATAGATAATATGGGGCACATTCAGCAGATGGCTGATTGTACCCCAATTTAAAATGCTGAATTTACCCCGAATGCACTTTCTTTAGTTTTTCTTTTTTTCTCTTTTGTAAGAAAATACACAATTTCTAATGTTTTTGTAATAACACTATATTAAACATTGAAAAATTGTATATAAGAAATACTTACCAAACGGACCGAAATATTACAAAAATACCTGTTAAAGTATTAAAACACGTGTAGCTACTTAAGCTTAATAATTAAAGATGAGAAACTTTGTGACAGTTATCAATGTTGATATTCGATACCTATGCATCAAACTTAGTTATGTACAATGAAAACTTCGCATCGATAACGTCATTGCCGAAAGTACCCCAATGCCGAAGTTGCCCCAGCCTAACCTACTACTAAATAAGTTTTTTTTTGCGAGTATAAAAGTTTTGTCTTTTTCTACTGAAAATTTAAATTAGCACAACCCCGGAAAGTGAAATTTGGCACAAAGATTAAATATGTACTTAGGTAAGTATGTACATAAGTATATAAAGAACCGTTGATTTATTTGTCAAGTAAATTCCAATAAAAAATATTAGCAACTTCTGAGTAAAACAACGCAAGTGTTATAGTTGCTACAATTTTAGTATTTGTGAAAAGAAATTAATATAAAAAAATTATTTAATTATTATTATTATCATCACCGAAGTGTAAGTTCATACTCTTTAGTTTGGTTTTCGTTTTTGTTTATTATATACTTATGTATATTGATATTGAAAATCTCGATTAATGTACATAGTTATGTATGCATGTATGTACATATATCGCAGCAAAATGGAAAATGTATTAACTTTTGGCCAATATTTTGATGACGACGATTACTACGTTTATACGCACGTCTTATTTGCAAATAGAACTATTTGCAAATAACTAATTCACTGTTTATACGGGAAATTGCATACAGAACTTATGTTATTATTAGTGATGCCATGTGACGAAAATATGATTGTTTGGTAAGTAAAACACAAAAAACGTTCATGAAGTGGCAACGTCTTACTTTTTATTTGCAAATAGTGTCGTTATTCACGACTTGTTAAGTGAGTTAATAAGTTACAATAAAAAAGTTATACGGCAACATTCTTCTTTTTTATTTGCAAATAAGACGTGCGTATAAACGTAGTAGATGATATGCGTGATCCGAATTGTAATTTAAGTGAATCAAGTGGTACCAGTGAGAATGATGATGGGCTCGATATAAGGAGAATAGAGATTAATGGTAATTTGAATGAAGCAGGGCAAAAACGCAAGTGTAATACAAAAAAACAAATAAAACAGAAACGTAACAAAGGTGAATCTTATGTTACTAGGAAAGGTGTTGTTGTACGGGAGAAGAAATGTGTACCTCACTATAATAATTGTCGCAAGAAGTGTAAAGCAAATATTCCTTTTATTGTACAAAAGGCAATGTTTGATAAATATTGGGCGTTAGGTTCATACAATCAACGAATATTATACATTGGGGGACTAATCGACATAAAAGACAAAAAAAGTTGCTCTAATTTACATAGCGAAATGGTTCGTCGGCGACAACATCACCACAAATACTTTGTAAATGTTGAAGAAAATAGAATAAATGTTTGCCAGAAATGCTTTAAACAATGTTTCGATGAAACTGATGGTTTCATCAAATGCGTTGTTAGGAAAAAATTAAATTATCCATATCTTCCATTTTCTGATAATCGAGGATTATCCACTCCCCTAAATAAGCTAACATCATCTCAAATAGAAATAATAAAGGAGCATATAAACAGTTTTCCTTGTTATGAGAGCCACTACACTAGACGTGATACATCCTACAAATACTTTCATTCAGATCTTACACTTTCGTGTATGTACAAACTATATTGCGAAAAAACTGAAGGAAATCAAGTCAGCCTCAGCAAATACTCAGATGTATTTAAAAGTAAAATAAATATTTTTATTTCGAAATTAAATTATTTGCATTTAACATACATATTTATTCCTTTCTTCTTTAGCTATGAATATAAAATTCAAAAAACCGAAAATTGACACTTGCAGTAAATGCGATGAAATTAACGCGAAAATTGATATTGCCAAAAAGAGCAATCCTTCTGAATTGGAAGAACTCACTAAAGAACGGGAAGACCATCATCTCAAAGCGGATTTAGCTTATAAAGCTAAGGAAGAAGACAAAAATTTATCCAAAAATAATGAAACAGTAAAATCGTATACGTTTGATCTGCAGCAGTGTTTGCCTACCCCGTTTCTTCAGACTTCTATAAGTTTCTATAAAAGACAATTATGGACATTTAATTTAACGGTACATGATAGCCAAACGAATAGCCCATATTGTTTTATGTGGCATGAAGCAGTGGCCAAACGAGGAGCCAATGAAATTGCTTCATGCTTGCTCAAGCATTTACAGCTGCTAGAGCAACAAAACAAAAAAGTGAGAAAAGTAATTTTTTATAGCGATTCATGCGTGGGGCAAAATAAAAACTCCTTCCTTAGCACTATGATCATCACGTTTTTACAAAATAGCAATACAATCGAAACTATTGAGCACAAATTTTTAGTTGTAGGCCATTCCCATATGGAATGTGATGTGGACCACGCCTTGATAGAGCGAAAAAAAGAGGGCCAATGTAAAGATACACCACCCTCATGATTGGTATAATTTTGTAAGAAGTGTTGGCGTCAAAAATAAATTCAATGTAGTTGAAATGCATTCTGAAGATTTCATGCATTTTGCTTTTTTTTCTAAATCTAAATTTATATGGAGAAATAGAGATACAAACTCTGACAATTTTACTTGGAAAGACGTAAAATGGTTATGCTATTCAAAGAAAAGTTTTGGTAAAGTTCAGTTTAAAACATCATTAAATAAAGATGAGACTTTCAAAGTATTAAATGTTGCAAAAAGAGGGGTGAGTACAGCAAGAATCGACGAAATACCTAAGCTACCTTCGGTTATCAAAATTTCCTCAAAAAAGAAAAAAGATCTTATTGATATCCTCCCGTTCATTGATCCATGTTTTCACTCATTCTATGAAAATCTCTTAACCGAAGATATGTCGGATATACATCCGGATCTAGTTGAAGATGATATAAAGGAAATAGATTAAAAATCAAATGTTTTCAAAGATGTGTATATCGTAGTTTTTTTATAAAGCTACATTCTGTTTACTTAAGTATTTAAAGAATTATGAATTTATGTAACTTAAGTACATACATATGTAACTTAATATGACACAGTACAATGTTAGCCTGTATTCTTTTTTTCTTTTTATACTTTTATTAATTTATAATTGTCGTAATTTGGAAGACATATTTCTGTTCGCTGAGTTTTTTTTAATTTTAAATTTAATATAATACTTAAATCAACTTCATGTATTAATGTAAGTATGTATACATTTTAACTCATTAGATTGAAATAAAAATAATTTGGAGTAATCTCTTATGTTCAAATATGACAAAATTTTAAAGTAAATCATTTTGGAAAAGCTGTTATTTCGAAAATAGTCATACGAAGTTCTATTATCATGTTTGGAAAAAGCGCTTAAGTTTTGTTATCGTGAATAACTCATTAAATTAAATATATATGTTATGAAAAAGTGGAATGATGTATTCTTAAATTAATGAATGACCGAATTGAAGTGATTGCCCTCATCAGAATAGGACTAAATTTTTAAAAATTAACTTTAAAGTTTAAAATTGCTCTCCTGCAAAACCAAAAAAATAGACTTAAGCACTTTTTCCTTATTGCCACAGATATGGAAAGAGGGACATTTATTAACAGATTGGTACCAAAAACCTACATCTTCTGGAAGAATCCTTAATTTTCATTCTAAACACCCTAAAAGGATAATTATTAACCCTAGAATACTTACCTACGTGAATTTTACGTATAGTTTTTTTATTATTGTTGCTACACAATAATCCGGCGGCCTAACGGTACCAAATTCCACAAGTGCTTTTTTTGAATAGTTTTTTTAACAAACGCATAACTTAAACAAAATATATTTACAGCCTTATTCAAAAAAAAAACTTAATTGAGGCTTGAAGTTCACTTTAGTTACCAAAGACTTTAAGGCTAACAAACCTATGTTAAAAATTCCTATTCAAAAACAGTACTTTAGCTAGTGTATGCTTTAATAAATTTTACATGTTGATACTGGCAACACCATCATTCTCTCTTGTTTCTTTATAGTTAACGATGCAAAACAAACGAGTATTATTCATCCCGATAGTCGGATATATTGATAATGTTTTGCATAGTTTTAATATAAAATGTAATTTGTCGGTACTTAAGATGTAAATTGATATTTATTGTACATAAAAAACATAAACTAAATAGATTTATCGCAATGCAAAATAATAAATACGCCTATTTTTTGTAAAGGTTGTAAACCGATTACCTGAAGAACGAGCTTTGTTTACTCGTTTTGATTGTATGTACATCACTATAAAGTTTTGTATATTTACATTATTAAGATATATACTTAAGGTGAATTCACCCGTTCGTTCTGAACGTTCCGAACGATTTTTTTTATATGTAGTTTGACGTCTCTATTTTTGAGAGAGTGAGAGAAAGAGAGTAAATTTAATGCGGAACAATTTTTGCTTGAATTGGTTTAATTTTAATTATCGTCCCGAACGAATTGAACTGTGCTGCCAGATATATACATATTCTATGTAAAATTTAAATGAGCTGCCACATCATATTATATGTACATATTTATGTATAATAATATACAAGTATATTTGCAAATTTTTTATATGTATTTAACAAAATAGCTATTAGAACATGCACTCGACTTTTATTCATTTGTATATTTTTTATTTTATAAAAAATTTTTTAATTTAGAACAGCAAATTGTAATCATCTGCACTGTGCTGCCGGCTTGTAAAAGTAACACACAACATTTACAGAGTTGTTGCATATGGTAGCTTTGTTTCTACAGAATATTTGTTCGACGCGGGTGAATCTTCTGTGAGCAAACTCCCAGTAAACTAAAATTGTCTCTCAACGAAAATTTCCTGCAGAACGAACGGGTGAATTCACCTTTACATACATACAAGTATGTTAATTATAAATTTCGTTCTACAGATAAGCAATGAGAATAATACCAGTGAAAAAAGGAAAAAAGGAATTACTTTAAAGTTATTTAAAACTTTTTAATATTAATATTATGTTTTTTGCTTTGGTAACCTAGTCTGCATTAGTACAAACGTTAAGTAAATTAAAATAAAACCAATTCCTTATTTGATTTACATTGCAATATTTGAACTAGTAGGTATTTGTTTTCTTAATTTTATTTGTTATTTTTTGATATTACAAGAACTTAAAAGGATGTACATATGTATTTAAATAAATATTTCTAAATGAAAAACAAAATAATATCAAGATATATATATGTATGTATGTCAATATACATATGTTTTCCAATTATGTATTTTAATTTAATTGATTTTAAAAATAGTTTCCAGTAAATGATCTAAGTATAGCATTTTCTTGTAATATTGCGCGGCATCACCACCAGTTTCCTTAATTTTTATGTGGCAGACGTTAATTGCGGCACGTTCTAAATAAAAAATTACATTGGAAAATAATTTTCGCATAAAATAAAAATTAATTTTATCAATTCTGTTCATTAAATTTAATAAATCCATTTTTTATTTCACAAATCCACACAATTTCAAATATTATCAATAATTTTGTTCACAAAACTTTGTTTGTCAAAACAATAAAATATTTTAACATCGCTTTAAAGTAGGTGAGTAGCTGCTTTAAATTATTTGATGTTAACGTTGGTTTACAATAGGTGTGTTAAGCTAATAATCGTTTTTGAATGAAACTTTAAGGAATTTTGCTTAAAGTTGGTTTACCAACCTGTGTTAAGTTTTTTTGAATAAGGCTGTTAGTCATTAAGCTGCTCTTAACACCTGAAGACTAAAAGGCTATACGTATAATTTACGTGGTGTTAGTGATAAGAGTAAAATTCTCGTACGTATATAAATTATACGTGGCGTTAGTAATAAGAGTATACATTTTTAGAAGTATTTTTTATACTGACTTAAAAAGACAAGAAAAAACCGATGGATTCCAAACGTGGTCTCAACTGTGCACATGTTGCGGCGTTGCTATACCCCAGTGACTTAAGTGACATCAACGACATTATTGATAAAGAGGAGGAATAAAACGATTTTGATAGCGACGATAGTTCCGCTTATAAAAATTGGTGTCCCACTGCAACAGATGAAAATGACATCGAAAAAGAATTGGCAAAAGCCTTTGAGATACCGCAGAAAACTTCATATTTACCAAAAAGTAATAAGCTGCAAACGATAAGCCGAATAGAGGAAATTACTTTATCTAATGCAGAACGAGAAAAAGCGTTATTTTAGGCAAGAATGGCTACGTTTTGAATAACTTTCCATTGCGCAATGAAGGCGGTAAATGCGCTTCAAGAAACATTGTGTTTATCCGGCCAGGTAAAAAAATAATTAAGGGTAGAGGTTGTTTTTATTAACCCTCAAATCACCCTCAAAAAAACTTACGTTAGTTACCCTCGTGTGTGGTTTTTCACACATATGCAATGTCTGCGTATTTTGCTGAAGGAACATAGTTATTTTGCAATCAAATTCATGATTTTTTATGAGGATTAATGGCATATTTATTTTATATATCGTTTTATTTTACATTAATTTATGTTCAGTACATTTTTCACAAAACATTGCGGTTATGGGTACGCTTACAAACGCCCTGTTTGCAAAAACAGCACATCGTTTGGTGAATATAATTTTTATATTTTGACTTTTCGCTATAACAAATATGACATCGAGATTTTCCTTCGACTATAAGAGGAATTGTTTTTTGCTTTTTTGAAGGAATTTCGAACGATTGCGATAAGCTCTGCTAAGCTCCAGATGGTTCACGGGACTGGGTTATTGAGCCGCTTACTTCATCCACTAAACCGCTTTGGTTGACAGCAGAAAGCACAGATACTGCTGACTGAGTTCTTGGTACGCCCTTTCGTACTGCCATGTAAGGCTTTGCGAGAGATATTCCAAGCACGCGCAAAAAAACTCGACGTACAATTGGTTTGTTTGTTTTGCAATTTGGATTTATATCCTTAAATAGTTTTGTTTCTTTACTTTTTGGGTAAAGTTCGTGTAAATGAGAGTAAGAACAAAATTCTCTCATAAACAGGCAAAATTGCACAAAAGTACGGGAACACAAAAAACCAAATTGTCAACACAAAATAGAACGTCAAATTGTTTTGTCATTTACGTAGCCTTCGAAATTTCCGCGGCATTTTAAAAATAAAAATATATTTAATATACTATTTGTGTTTCTCTAGGCACATACAAATTACTGAAAAATGGTAAGTAATTTAACTTGTTTGTGGCCGATGTTTTTGATATGAACTTTCATATTGTAGATACTGATTGTAGAAAGCAAGTGACACAGAATGTGCTGGCTAAGGAAGGAACCTCATTTAGTCAAATTATTATTACTGATTCAGGATCAAAAGAAAATTGTAAGCATAAAAAATTAAGATTATTTCATAACAAATTCAAATATTTTATTACTAGTATCGATGGAAAGATGTAGTGAAGAATTGGAGCCAATATTTACACCAAATATTACAAAAAATGGTAAAATAAATAAGTTAAATCATAAATAACAAACTTACTGAAATTTTTCTCTTATATTCCATAATTTGTATGTGCATTAGATGATGACCAACAAACTAACGACAAAACTAAATATTGGCATGATGCCCCAACAAAGTTAATGTTAACTTTAATTACGCAAAAGATTCACGTCAGTACCTGCCCGAAGGCCTAACCTGACGGTCACTTCTGCACAAGGGTGAATAAAGCCGTTCACCACCGTCCCAGTCGCCCCTCTCAGAGGAACATACAGGGCGGACCTTACATGTGCCCCAAATAGGGGCAAAATGGTAGCAAATTCTGTACAGGCTGCAGAACCATGTACAGACACTTTGCTGGAGTGTTGGAGCTATCTAACCTCCTACCACACCAATGGAAACATTCAGGGCAGCTTTGTCGAATAGCAACAACACCTAGAGATATATGGCCCGAAGAGAACATCTACAACAGGTCTCCACAACCATATTGCAGACACACTCATCCGACCCATAACTCATCCCGCGTATCTTTGGGTTTTAACCACAGCCACCACGTGATCCCCGAAGGGTCCACACCAACAACCAGTCTAGAACAAGTCCTAGGGGCTACTGGTTTCCGTGGCACCAGATGGGACTCTGGTCGGCCGCGTGTTAAAAACACCTCCGATTTTAGGTCTCATGCAAACCTGAGGTATCGGTAGCACCTCTACCCAGACAAGCATAGGCAGAGCTACTTTCTTAAATTACTTATATGCACGCCCGTTGCCCTGTTATTTCAGGGGTTGGGTAGTAACATATTAAGTTCTAGGGGTAATTGGCCAAAGGTCAAGGTCTGGAAAGACCATATTACCCATCCGGACGAGTGAGCGAACCCACTTTTACCTTTAATTTACTTGCATGCGCGCCCGTTGCCCTGTTAATTCAGGGATTGGGTAGCAACATACAAGTTTTTAGGTGTTATCAGCAAAAAGGCCTAGGTCTGGAAACCTGATAACCCTATACCCCAGGAACAACAACATCAAGTCCACTCCACAAAGACAAGATGTAATCAGTGCCCCCCGGGGGGATGTTAAGTTTAATAGAGGATCTGCGCCCAAAGCTTGAGAAAAGTATTCATGTAAAAACAAAAGGCAAGATGTATAAATTGATTGCGGAAAAAACGATCGCCGAAGGCTACGAATTTACACCTTTGCAAATTGAAAATAAGTTTAGGGGTTTGGAGCGCACCTCCAAAAAAACTATACTCAACAATAAGCAAACGGATCGAAATAGTGGCGATATTGAAGAAGAAACCCAAAACCAGGCAGACGATGAATCCCCATCCAAAGGTAAGAATTATTTGCTTTTAATATTCACATTCGCTTTGATTTAATAAAGTTTCATTTTCTTTTTGCTCAAAGATGAATCCAGCCCAAATAACATTTTTAAAAATAAAGCCAAATTTGGAATACGGGAGCAAATTTTGTCTAAGATTGAAGAAATTTCAAAAGAAAAAAAAGATTTTCATGCAAAAATACTCGACATCATGCAGAAAAAAGACGAAAGAGCACAAAAAAGAGAGGAAATTTCAAAAAGGAAGTTGTAGTTCTTGGAAAAACTCGTAAATGAAAGACTGAATTAATTGTTAAGCAAATACTAAATGACTTTTTTTAAATGTGCTAATATGAATTGAATTGTTTTACGTTCACTGTTATTTTTCTATTTTTATAATTTTTTTATCAATTATTTTAGTGAAATTTTGTTAAGTTTTGTCTTTTGTTTTCTTGCTTTATAATTTAGTTTGTGTTCCTATAAAAAGTATAGTTAATTACTTCAATATTTCCAATAAAAATCTTTCTTGTATACTTTAATGAAATTCTAAGTTCAATTTATTTCAAAGTTTTTAATAAATACTTAATATTGAAATTTATTATTCGGGAGAATATCCCGACCAATCGTTAGAAACAATTAGTTTTTTTGCAAAATGCATTGAAAAAATGTTTGTTGTGGCTTTAGCTCTTCATATGCCGACATTTCATTGGTTGCTAAAACCAAATCGTCAGTGAAGTTTAAGCAGTTTGATAACATTCAACCTCGTATCTTTATGCCATACAAAACAAATACAATATGAGAATTTCAATATTGCATATGAATTATAACAAATACATAATCATAGTAGGCTTAGAATGTTTTTATACAAACAACACAACAAACAATTATACTCAAAATGACTCTATTTTATTTTTCTCTCAACACCTATACAATTAAACGCCCGTTGGTCGTTAATAATAAATTTCAATATTAAGTATTTACAATAAAGATTTTATTTTTCATTTTGCCTAAATACAATCATTAACGACCAACGGGCGTTTAATTGTATAGGTGTTGAGAGAAAAATAAAATAGAGTCATTTTGAGTATAATTGTTTGTTGTGTTGTTTGTATAAAAACATTCTAAGCCTACTATGATTATGTATTTGTTATAATTCATATGCAATATTGAAATTCTCATATTGTATTTGTTTTGTATGGCATAAAGATACGAGGTTGAATGTTATCAAACTGCTTAAACTTCACTGACGATTTGGTTTTAGCAACCAATGAAATGTCGGCATATGAAGAGCTAAAGCCACAACAAACATTTTTTCAATGTTTTTAATAAATTTACAAAATAACTTTCTTAACAGCTAAGGTCCTTCGCTTGTATTCACAAAAATTACAGTCTGTACGTTATCTACTTTAAAATGATTTTTGCATGGAAAATTCGACTTAATGTAGATATCATATAGGCTTTAAATTTTGTGAATACAACAGTTTGTTATTTATTAGTTTCTTCCACAAAAATAGAGAAACTTTTAAGTGGCCAAATATAGTTATTCCCCCTTATTATGATTGTCAACGTCGACGTCACATCATGTCGACAGTAAAAAAAGACAGCAGTTCTGAACTCCTTGTAGGCAATAATTAACTAATATTGATGGCCAATTGCAATTTTATAAGCCATAGTAGTAGTAATATCCTATCTATAATATTTAATAGTTCTCGATAACGATCCCACAATTGCCAATATATTGATGTCGACTTGGTATGACGTCGACGTGGACAATCATAATAAGAGGGATTATTTAGCACAAATTATTTCAATATGAAGTTCGTAAAAACCTTGTAAAAAATAAAATATTTAAGTCCTTGCTTGGAATTCACTACAAATTGCATCCCGTATGGAATTGCCTTTCGATGTTACTGGTTGTTCGTTTTCGTTGCTTGTGTCTTCTTCTTCATTATCGGTAAAATGAAGGTCATCGTCATTTGCCAAGTTATGTAAAACACAACATGCTCTGATGAAATGGCACAGCTTCTTTATTCCTCTCAGTTTACAGTAGTATAATTGTATGTATAAATCGTTGTTTCAACATTCCAAACGAATGTTCTATGCATACACGGCCAGAGCCTAATTTCGATGTAATCATCTTTGCATTCTCTTGGGGGATCAATCACTATGTGAGTTCCATCAATACAACCTTTGCAAAGAAAGAGAATATATGTACATATATGAACAAATTTTTTTTAAGTTTAAACTATTAAAAAAGCATTTCTTACCTATAGCTTTGGAAAAGCCACACTTATTTCGAAAAATATTGGCAGACTCCAGTTTCTGCGCATCAATTGGCCATTTAATAACGTCAGGACTTAGGCTGCTAATAAACATTGTAGTTTTGTCAATTATTCTACTAATAGTTGACAATGCTAAATTGAACCGGTCCGAGAGATCGCGTAAACTACAAGCTTCATGACCTGCAAACCACAAAAAACACGATAAGTAAGTGTTGGCAGATAAACGTTTGTCAGGTCGCATAGAAATATAGGCATGGCTTTGTTCAAATTTTCTTGATAAATTATTTATTCTTAGCGACTCTTCCATGCCAGACTCCTGTTCAATAAGTTCAAGTATGTCGTCATCTTCGCTACTTTCACTTGAACTGTCTACCAACTCAGCAATGATGTTTTCCAATGATTCTCCATCTGCCATAGTATATTGTCTCTATAAATCAAACACTTTTTGTAAATTCAAATACACAAACACTTTGTCAGCAGGAAATACTTCCAATATTTTCTTTCTTCCACGTACTTTAGTAAAGAATATCTTTTTAATAAAGCCACATTTCACAATTATTTCTCTTTAATTTACAAATTAACTTCTTTTGCTTTTCTTTTTGATTGTTTATGTTTAAGCAGCTGTTTTGTTAACAGCTGTTTTATAGTTAACACAATTTACACAAAGAAAAAGTCCGGGCTTTTTCGTGCGAGAAGAAGAAGAATTTTATTCTCTCAAAACCAGTCTCATTTGCACAAATTTAAAGTACAGGAACGCTTTTCGTGCAAATTGGGATCCCGAGGGATCCCAAAGTAGAGTAAAGAAACACAACTAATATAATGTACACATTTAAAGCTGAAATATCAACCATGTTTGAGAAAACAGCAACTGACCATCGCTTTGTTTTTCTTTTCGAACCATAGCACGATAACATTTTGTCCACGGTATCCACGCCACCTATTGAATAAAGTTGTAAAGCTGAAGATTAATAAAGCTAATATGAAATGAACCTTTAGTTTTCTTATAGAATTGAATGATTTTTGCAATTTTTTCGCATCAGATTCTACGTCTTTTAAATGATGCATTGTGCTTTGTAGTACTACACAGTTATCCTTTCTCCCGACATAAGACACAAGAGTTGTACTTTCTGTGAATGCAAAAGTTGAATGGTACAGGGGAACCTTGTTGTATTCTAACAATTTGGGTGGTATGCTCCTTTTGCACATAGTACCTATCATTGTTAGCCCTTCGGACAATAACTTTTGTCCAAGTTGGTAGGATGAGAAAAAGTAATCCATTGTTATACTGTGGCTAATAAGTCTACGAACTAACTTCAACACAACACGTTTCAGCTGATTTTTTCCGGTAAACTACCAACAGGCTTACCCAAATATGGCTGGGCTTTCCAAACGTAGCACTTTTCAGAGCAAACTAAGAGCCAAAATTTAATTCAATATCTTTCAGGCTTAGAAGGCATATATTGCCTAAACTTGCATCGTCTACGAAATCCAAGCAGTTGTTCTTCAACTGTAGCATCCTCAGATGGATTGAAATAATGAGTCAATAATTCGGCCCATTTGTCGAATATCTCACGAATTGGAGAAAATTTGTCTGTAGAATAACACGATTCATGTATTGAAATATTTTTTTTGACATTATCGCTAAACATAACATAGGTAAACATAACATAAATGCACTTATAAACAATATCGGCCTTATTCATAAAAAATATTGTATGTTTATTACAGGTTTATTTGACAAATATCCCATACAAATTTGTCAAATAAGCCCTTAATAAACATACTATAATTTTTATGAATACCGCAGTATACCTGTAAACTCTGGCCAAAATTAGAACACCAATATATGCTTATTTTTTATACATGTATAAGCATTTTTATAATGTATAAGCATTCACTTCATGCAGTTCGCAATAATACAAAAATGTTCACACTTAGCGACAGAAAATGTCTCTAGTGCAAATTACATTGAAACTACATACAGTGGAAAACCACACACGAGGGAAACTTACATAAGTTTTGAAATATTTCGTTACTAAAAAATATTTTTTAATAAAAAAATGTGTTTTCTGTGCTTAATTGATATTGTTAACAAAGTCAGGAAATTTCTTGAATATACCCAAAAACTTTTTTTGTTTATCGTAAAAACATGGTTCAGTTTGTGTGGTTTTCCACACAACGGTGATTTAAGGGTTAATAATATTTTTATGTTTAAGTAGGGCTGACGATTGCAGGGGTCTAATCACCGCACACGATATCGAGCAAAATTTATCGAAATTTTTCATTTTGGTATCATGGCATAAGATATCGTTTAAATTGTATCGTAAGTTGAGATTATGGCATTCAATATCAAGTAACCAAAGAAGTTACATCTCTCGAGCTGTCATTCGATACGTCATTGCCTATCGTAAAGAAAAAGAAAGCAATTGATTTGAGCGGGGAAAATATTTTAAAAAATATTTTGCAAAAAAATAAAAAAGTAAGTTGCTTAAAATTATTTGTGTGCTCTGTAAAATAAAGAAATATTTGTATTTTATAGGAAAAATGTTAATAAAATAAATGGCAAGCAAAAAGAAATTATGGCAGATTTTATGGCTGCACATCCGCAGCTAGCTAGAAACATCTTGCCAAATTGTGCCCAAGGACGGAGTACTATAAATAAGTTGTGGAATCAGCTGTCCAATATGTTGAATATGGCCGGCCCACCCATAAAAGAAATTAAGTCCTGGCGGAAAGTAAGTACATGTACTTATACTTATATGTAAATATAACTCTACTTGTTTTTAAGCATTACTTCTGTGGTGTGTTGAAACTACAATATCAATTTATTTATAAAAATTTAATAATTAATTTTTATTTTCTATTTTTATTTTTTACAAAAAGGCTATGAACATTAGATGAATGTTGTTTGTTTGAAAGTCGTAACACGAATAATATATTTTATATTTCTGTTGCCACATTTGTATGTATATGTATAGTGATGCCACATTACTCCCCTTCGACGCGCGTTTTCCTGCCTGATCGTGTCTTATAAGTAGGATGCTGCGTTTCATGTGAACAAGTTGAGTCTTGATTATCGTTGACTATATATGCGGCTTTTAGGCGATCAATGCTAACATTGACATGCTTACCACGAATGTTGACGGTGTAGTATTTGTCGGAACGATCGACCACTGCATAAGGTCCCTCGTATGGAGCTTGAAGTGGGCGACGATCCATGTCATTTCTGACGAATATGGCGGAAGTAGTCGCGAGTTGAGCTTCGATAAATGGTGTATGTTTTGCATGATTCGAAGTTTGTTTTGGCCTCAATTTGCGCATGAGTGTACGTAGATTGCTTACAAATTCGACTTCAGTTACGTCGTCCTTAGATTGTGATTGTAAGAACTCTCCTGGTAACCGTATTGTGTCTCCGTATACCATTTCTGCAGGTGTTGACTTGATGTCTTCTTTGAATGACGCTCGATATCCAAGAAGGATCAGTGGAAGGACATCGACCCACTGCTCCGTTTGATAACATTTAATGGAAGCCTTGAGTGTTCTATGCCAGCGTTCTATTATTCCATTCGCTACAGGATGATACGTAGTTGTTCTCAGGTGCTTCACACCAAGTAGTCTGGTTAGGCTGCGGAAAAATGAAGATTCAAACTGGCGTCCTTGATCAGTTGTGACTTTCAGTGGAACACCAAATCTCGCTATCCAGTTTGTATAGAAGACAAACGATACTTCTTCGGCACTTATATTCTCTACAGGATATGCTTCCACCCATTTAGTGTATCGATCAACGCAAGTCAGACAGTAGCGATAACCTCTACAAGTGGGCAGGGGCCCAACGAGATCTATATTAACGTGATCGAATCTGTGTTCCGTCAGCTGATACGTTGTAATCGGTGCTTTGTTGTGTCGCTGAACTTTAGATTTCTGGCAAGCAATGCATAATCGTGCCCACTCACGGCAATTCTTTTTCATGTTAGGCCGGACATATTTTTCTGCAACCAGCGTTGTTGTTTTTGCTGCACCGGCATGGCATAAATTGTGTATGGAATCGAATGCAATCTTTCGAAACTGTTGTGTTAAATACGGTCGTGCCTTTCCAGTGCTAACATCGCAGTAGACTTCTGCATTTGTGCCTGGAATGACGAATAATTTCAAATCTAAGCTTGCATTTCCGTTTAAAATTCGTTGAATTTCTTCGTCTTTGACTTGACACTTCGATAAAAGTTCATAGTCAACATGTTTTGGTATCTCGATGGCTCCAATACGTGACAATGCATCGGCAGTGACATTATCTTTGCCTGGAAGATAACGGATAGCATTAGTGAATTGGCTTAAAAAATCGAGATGCCTTGTTTGCCTAGAAGAAGACTTGTCCAATTTTTTGGTGAAATGCTAATTGAAGTGGCTTATGATCCGTTAATATGCAAAAGTTTAAGCCTTCAAGCATATGTCGAAAATATTTAACACTTTTGTAGGCGCCCAAAAGCTCACGGTCATACGTGCTGTAGCGTTTTTCCGCTGGGCTAAGTCTTTTAGAATAAAAACCAAGCGGCTGCCATTGCTGGGCCAGCTCGTAGTATTGTTGGAGTACTGCACCTAATGCACTACCAGAAGCATCGATAGCCAAGGCAAGCTGTGCGTTAGGATTCGGGAAAGTTAGCAGTGTGGCTTCCTTCAGCTCATTCTTGCAGTCTTGGAATGCTTTTTTCGTTTCCTCGCTCCAGTTGATGATCGTTGTATCATTTTTTTTATTGCCTTTGCTATATTGGCAAAGTAGAGCTTGACTAACGGCGGCTTTAGGCAAGAATCGTCGAAAGAAATTGATCATGCCCAAAAACCTTTTCAAATCACATACTCGTTCTGGTAAAGGGTAGTTGATTATAGCTTGTACCTTTTCAGTTGGTGGTTTGATGCCATCAGTCCTTACTGAATAGCCAAGAAATGTTACTTCAGTTTGACCTAGCTCGCATTTCTGAAGATTAATGGTGATACCATATTCACGTAACTTTTCAAATACGGGGCGCAAATGTATACGATGTTCTTCCTCGTTTTTCGATGAGATCAAAATATCATCTAAATATGGCCACGCAAAGTCAAATTCGCGTAAAATGTGGTCCACAAATCGCTGGAAGGTTTGGCCCGCGTTTCTTAAGCCAAAACACTTGTAGACAAACTCATATAGACCAAAGGGGGTCGTTATAGCTGTCTTAGGAATATCCGCAGGTTCCACAGGCAATTGATGGTAAGCGCGACGCAGATCAATTGTCGAAAAAATTTTGCAACCATACAAAAAATGTGTGAAATATTGGATATGTGGGATTGGATAGCGGTCAGGTTCGGTGATGGCGTTTAAACGCCGAAAGTCTCCACAAGGTCTCCATTCCCCGTTCTTCTTCTTTACCATGTGCAGCGGACTCGACCATGGGCTGCTAGACGGTCGACAAATAGCCGCATTAAGCAACGTTTGTATTTCGGCTTTAGCTGCCTTTAGTTTGTCTGGTGCTAAGCGTCGGGGTTTGGCGAACACTGCTGGACCATTCGTAATGATATGGTGTGTCACGTCGTGCTTTTTGCCTTTCGTTGTCGAATTGTTCATCGTTATATCTTTAAATTCTGAGAGAAGCTCCTGAAATGGTATGTTACTATTAATATTTGATAAATTTTTTACATCACCTATTTTTGTTGTTATTGTACATTTGGCTATGTTTGTTAGGCCGTCGACCAATTTTCCGTGTTTCAAATTGACTGCAATGTTGTAGCTTGAAAGGAAATCGGCTCCAAGAATCGGTTGTGATATGTCGGCAATGATAAAATTCCACGAAAATGGTCTGCGTAAGCCAAGGTTTATATTTAGCAATTTTTCTCCGTATGTTTTTATTTAAGATTTGTTAGCAGCATATAAAAAGTAGTTGTTGTCTTGCTGGCGTCGTTGCGCTGCAGTTGGCGGTATGACGCTGACGTGGGCGCCAGTATCGATAAGGAATTTGAGGTTGGAATTTTTATTATGAACAAGTAAACGGCGGTTTATTGAGGGTTGCCTGTCACGTACCGCTTTTGATGACAGACAGCTTAGTTTAAAGATTTTTGGCATGGTTGGCGGCACTTCTTTGCTTTGTCACCAAATTTTTTGTGGTACCAGCATATTTCGTCATCATTTTTCGAAGTGCTGCCTCGAGTACGTGAATATGCTCGGCTGTTATTGCGTCCACGATGTTTCATTGTTGCTTTTAGTGAAGCAATTTCCTTAGACAATGCGTTTATTTGTTGTGACATCGTTGTATATGAATCGTCTGTCCTCGTGGTAACAGCATTGATATGTACGCCATCGCTAAGCTCAACAATTTTATCGGCCAATAGTGAAATTTTTTCGAGGGGCTCCATGCTGATCGAAATGATAGACCGGACATTTTGTGGTAGTCTATTTATCCAAATTGATTTTAGCATGTTTTCATTCATTTCACTGCCCGCTAAATGCCGCATTTCGCCCAGCAACTGCGACGGACGCATGTCACCAAGATCAAGGTCTTGCAATAACTTCTTAATACGTTTTTACTCTGAGTCTGCAAATTGTTCAATGAGGCGATTCTTCAGCGTGTTGTACATTTCAGTTGTCGGTGGGTTCAAAATTATATCACTGATTTGACCCAATATATTGCTTTCCATTGCGGCCACAATTGAATGATATTTTGTTTTGTCGCTCGTAATTCCAGCAGCTATGAACTGCGACTCCACTTGAGCGATCCATAGCTCAGGTTTAGCATGCCAAAACGGTGGAATACGTATCGCTACTTTAGCAATTTGCGCACCTTCCACACGATTTTGTTGTTCTGACGTTGTACCTGAAGCTTGGGCAGCCGTCGAATTATGCGCCCCCTCGTTGTTTTGTTCGTTTTGCATAATTTTTATCGTTAGCGAAAGTTTTCTGCTCGGGGTCACCAATTTGTGGTGTGTTGAAACCACAATATCTATTTATTTATAAAAATTTAATAATTAATTTTTATTTTCTATTTTTATTTTTTACAAAAAAGGCTATGAACATTAGATGAATGTTGTTTGTTTGAAAGTCGTAACACGAATAATATATTTTATATTTCTGTTGCCACATTTGTATGTATGTGTATAGTGATGCCACACTTCCAATCATATTTTTTTACATACATATGTATAAATCATTAGGTTTTTACAGACCAGAAGAATCAAGCCAAAAAGAAGCTATCATTTAACATGAAATCGAGGAAGAAAACAGGAGGAGGTCCTTTCGAAGAAATAACCTTAACTCATTCGCGGACAGTTAATTTTCGCTTTGTTTCTCTGTGGGTCACATACTGTATCTTCGGATCTACTAAAGATAATTGATCCGGAACAAGACAGAAATGTAAAACATTATGAATAAAATTAAATAACGTGCAATTTTTAAACAATTTTATCCTACGGTAATTCCCGTCACGTCCCAGCGCTAATTCCAAATTGATGAAACAGGACACGACGGGAGTTCCCGTTTTGACGGCTTTAACCGTCATGTCCTATTAAAAAAATTAGTGACGGTATATGCCGTCCTGTCCCTACAAATTGCTTTAAATTTGACGGCATTTGCCGTCTTGTCCGCGAATGTGTTAACACAAGCTGAGGAACAAATTGTCGAGGCTGCTGGTATAAGTGCAGCAGTTGAAGGTCTTTCTTCAATCAAAACGTTTGGCTCTTCCAAAGAAACGAATGAATTTAGCATTGAAGAAATTGAGGAGTTATTGTCCAGTGGAAATAGTGACAATTAAAATATAGATAAGGAGGGATTGGAAATTGAAAAAAACCTTAATTATGGAAGTGCTGAGAAGAAAACTCCAAAAGTAAACAGAAAATCTGCCAGGAGCGAAAGTAAACTAAACCTCCTTAAGTATAATTTAAAAAAATTTTAAGAGTCACAAGGCTTGTTAAATGAGAAGTTTGGCCGATTGCTAAAATTAATGGAGAGATCAAACGAACTTAAAGAAAAATCAGTCAATATGAAAGAAAAGGAACACATTGCAAATTTGGAAATCAAAAAGATTGATCTCGAAATAAAGAAAATGGAACTAGAAATGTTAAAGCAACGAAATTAGAACATGACACAGCATCTAGTGAAAAATATTTTTTAGTTTATTTTATAAATTGCAAAACAAAGCTTATGTATGAATTCAATTCTTTTAATTTTATGTGATAAAAAAGTACAAAATGAAAAAAGTATCTACTACATATGTACATATGTATATTAAATAAAAAAATGCAATATTAAATAATACTTAAGTTCTTAAAAGTCAAAACAAAATTAGTTTTATTTATTTCTCCATAATGATAATTTAATGTGGTCTCTAACCCTTTGCCCAACTTTTGTTAGCTGTGTCTCATTTCCAACATTAGCTATAGTAGGAATAGTTTCAACTGCGGTATTTTGTGTGTAGTCCGGTATATTAAAATAAATACATAAATTGTGCAAAGCAACGCATACATTAACAAAATGTGCCATTTTTTCCGAACTGTATCGACTTCTCTTCTCGTTGCTCAGAATTTTCCATCTTGCTTTCAGTATGCCAATAGATCTCTCCACTATGTATGTATGTCATTAAAATAAGCCTCCATCGAACCATCCTGTGGATTTCTGTACGGTGTAATCAACCATGGTTCGAGAGGGTATCCAGAATCTCCTATTAATTAAAATAAACTTAAATAACAGATTGATTGCATATGTTCATCGATCTTACCCAAAAGCCAAACATTGCTAAAATTGTTACTGTTGTATATCTCTTCTAGAAAGCTTCTTTCCGCTGAATGTCTCCAAACAAATGAGTCATGTGCTGCTCCGCCATATTTTGAGTTTATCGCCAAAATTTTATACTCATGATCACAAATCTAAAATACATACTTAGTTATTTTAAAATATTATTTGCCAATTAGTTAAAGATTAATACATACCACCATAGCATTAAGACTGTGATAGCCTTTTCTATTAAAGAACATATGCTCATTTTTATTTGGCCTTTGCAATCCTATGTGTGTACCGTCCACACATCCGATAACTATTTAAGAAAAAAGTAAACCGTAAGCATATGTATATGCTGTCTAAACTAATTTAAACAAACCTCCGGGAATTTTATATATATTGTGAAAGCGGGCCATACAAGAGAGGGACTGCTCAGGTAAAAAAGTGACAAATTTGGGACAAAGTTTTGTTTCCATTTCGTTTACAACGTTGTTAACAATTTTCGACACGGTACTTTGTCCTAAGCCAACCAAATAGTCATTTCCCATGTTGTGTTGGAAACTTCCACTTGCCAAAAGTGAAAGTGTGGCTGCTAATTGTAGCTTAGGCGGTACTGCTGTAGACATGTGTCCACTAAAGTTTAGCTGACATAGAATGTAATTAAACGCTTTCTTTGTCAATCTAAACCTAGTTTTAAATCTAGAAACGAAAACAAATTCACTAAAAATAGATAAAGTAGAAAATGTATTTATCTTACGCAGCTGCCGGCAAAGACAAAGGATCACTTTTATCTCTTGCTTCTTTCCTTAATCGAATCACGGAACGTTCTTCATCATCGTCTGATGACGAAGACAAGAAAAACAACAATGAAAGATTCATCAAAATATTTTTTAAAACAAATTAAATTGAAAATTTTTGAAATTTTATATTTTTTATGCACAACCTCTAAAACAAATTTTTTTGCATTTGTTTACTTTTAGAAAACATATGGTCACAAATCTATTACATTTTTTTAAAATTACGATACGATACCTATTGCATGCCATGATTTGCTTATTCGACTCGTATCGTAATCTTAATCGATACGATACTTCATTAGGTATCGTATGCGATGATTACACCCCAGCAATGGCGGCTATAAACCCAAAATTTTTTTTTTTTTTTTTGCAAATATGAATTTATTGTATCTTCAAACTGAACTAACAATAAGTGTTCAAATCTTAAGTATAAATATTATAATTAGGCCCAACCAGTGTCGGACATAAACTTAGTGATAGTAATTAATAATACATAAATGTGTTAAGCACAAAAAATATTCAAAAAATTCCATCTGAAGTGTGGCGTATTAAGGCCATAGTATCCCTCTTTTTTAAGCGGATATGTCCAGGAAAGTTCAAGATGTTACGAGCAAGGGGATTAGGATGGAACTCGAGTTTCGTTAAATATTTGCCTGCATATTTTGCAATTTCTGCGGTCACGAGTGGCATATTTAAATCACGATGTAAAATTGAATTTTTCATGTACCAAGGAGCCGATGTTATTAACCTTAAAATTTTGTTTTGCATTCGTTGGATTCTCTCTACATTAGAAGCTGAAGCAGTGCCCCATAGCTGAATTCCGTAACACCATATCGGCTTCAAAAGCGACTTGTATATTAAAAGTTTACAATCTAGACTGAGGGTAGAATTTCTACCAATCAGCCAATGTAACTGGGTTAATTTAAGCTTCATTTGTGTTAGCTTAGAGTCAATGTGGTGTTTCCAAGTAAGCCGTCGGTCAAGGTGTATACCAAGGTATTTCACCTGTGAATGTTGAGGAACAACTTGATTGTTGATACGAATGGGGGAACAAGTGTCTCTTCGTAGCGTAAATGTGACATGAACACACTTTTGTTCATTTACTTTTATTCTCCATAAGTTCAACCACGGTTCCAACAGGTTAATATATTCCTGGAGATAACGGGTAGCCTCGTGAGGGTTTTCATGCATACTAAGGCAGGCTGTATCATCGGCAAATGTAGAAATGAGGATATTACTGCTCAAAGGCATATCACTGGTATAAATCAAATACAAAACTGGCCCCAGTATACTCCCCTGTGGCACCCCAGATGAGATAGTTTCGGGCACACTCGTGAAGTCTCCTTCCACGACAGTGAACTTCCGGACAAGAATGTAACTTTCCAATAGATTCACAATGTTCATTGGTAGATATCTCCTCAATTTCAAAATCAGGCCCTCATGCCACACTTTATCAAATGCCTGAGAGACATCAATAAAGAGGGAAGAACAATACTTCTTTTCCTCAAATGTTCTTCTTATGAAATGAACCAATCTATGAGTTTGTTCAATGGTGCTATGCTGACTTCTAAACCCAAATTGATGGTCCGGTATGCACCCATTATCAGTTAGAATTGGGGACAATTTTGTCATGAGCAGTTTTTCGAAGAGCTTTGAAATTGTTGACAGCAAACTTATTGGCCTATATGACTCAGCCTTAGTAAGATCTTTGCCCGCCTTTGGAATCATTTTGACCATGGCAAGTTTCCAGCTGTGTGGATAATACTTCAATCGTAAAATGCCATTAAAAATAAATAACAGGATTCTAATAGCAATACGAGGCAAATTCATCAGCATCTTGTTACTAATTCCATCAATACCCGGGGCCTTCTTTGGGTTGGTTGCAGCAATTAGTTTTTGCACATCACGCATCTTAAACTTTATGGGTCGAGGGGGTAGAGCAACTACACTCGGCAAATCAACAGCATCAGTACATGAGTTTGGGGTAAATACGTGTTTTAAATGCTCAGCAAATATGTTACCTTTTTCAGTATTGGTTCTTGCCCAACCTCCGGTAGAAGTGCGCAAGGGTGGTTTAGACTCAACGGGTGTTTTAAGTTTTTTAGCAGCGCGCCACAAGGAGTAATTAGATGCTGCTGTGACATCGAGACCTTCCAGATAGTTCTTAAGAGAAGCAGATTTTTCAGATGAAAGCAACTCTTGGAGTCGTTTTGTGCATTCTCTAAGTCTAATTTTATGTTGGGGTGATCTGTGCTGTTGCCATTCCCTTCTAGCTCTTCTTTTTTCACATACGAGACGTTCAATATCCGCAGAATAAATTCTATTAAACCCAGTCTGCGGATAGGAAGTAGTGGCATGTTTAGCAGCCTGTTTAATATTCTCAGTAAGATTGGCAATGTTAAGTTCAATATCATTGGGAGTTCTAAGCCTGATGTTTCCCGTACAATGACTACTGAGATATTTTTTGAACCCCAGCCAATTAACATGATTTATCATCTTCACATATGGGTGAGGCAAGTCACTTCTTAGTGGGCTACAAATTGTAACGATCGTTGGCGAGTGATCGGAGGAGAGATCATGAGAAGCTTCAACATGAATTAAATCCCTAGAGATATTTTTCATGACGCCAAAATCTATAACATCTGGAATTTTTTGTGGGTCAGTAGGCCAGTAAGTGGGCTCCCCGCTAGAAATGACATCCAAACCCATTTTTGAAATTGTGTTGAACAACGCTCGACCTCTAGGTGTAATAAGACGCGATCCCCAGAACGTATGCTTTGCATTGTAGTCCCCAGCTGCTACGAAACAAGGCCCAAGAGTTTTGTAAAACTCCCCATATTGATCCTCAGTGATTGAAAATCTGGGAGGGGAGTAAATTGATGATATCACGAAATTTGTACAAAAATTTTCGATGCAAATATTTGTTGCCTGCAGATGGTCCTCACAAATGTTCTCAAGAATGTAGTGTTTGAGTCTTGACTTTATTAGAATTGCCGATCCACCGCATGCTCTTCCTCTCGGGTCCTTTGTATCATATAAGGTGTAGCCACTCATTTTAAAAAGGCTTCTCGAAGTCAAATGAGTCTCAGATACCAACATTATATCAATATTTTTTGCCGTGAGGAAGTGCTCAAGTTCATTTTTATGTTGGCGAATGCCGTTTGCGTTCCAGAAACATACTTTTAACGTGTTCATGGCTTGTTAACTAATGCTAGAAGCAGTGTGTTCTGCATTCGCAGCATTTCTTGCATCATGCTAGTCATATTAGTGGTAAAGTTGTTTATAGTTTGCACCAGATTATCAATAGTAGTTTCAAGGCGACTGAAATTAAAGCTTGGGTTAGCATTTGTTGTATTATTTGGTGGTGACACTTTTTGCACTGGAACGGAGTTGATCTTCACAGCGTCAGCATACGATACTTGTGGAGTGATTGGTTGGGCCATAAGAGGATAAGTGGCGGAGTACGTATTTCCTGTTTGCGCTGGGGTTACTTTAGGTTTTTGACTCATAGCCTGTTTAACGAAGGAGTATATAGGACATCCTCTGTAGTTAGCAGTGTGATTACCTCCACAATTGCTGCACTTTTTTTCCTTCTGGTCTTTCGATTTATTGCAAATAGCAGTATTGTGTAATTCACCACACACAACACAAACAGTAGGTAATTTACAATACGTTTTTGTATGGCCATATTCTTGACAATTATGGCATTGTACGGGTCCTGAACGCTTGTGTGGTTCTTCAACTGTGATTTTCCGGTATAAGAGATATTTCAAATTATAAATGGGATGGGTCTCATTTTTCTTCAATAATCTATCATTTGGCTCAAGTTCAACGCGAAATAAAGGTTGGGGGATCTTCTCCCTGTTTATTATATTGGATACATTTTTTACCTTGAATCCTTGGAGGGTGAGAGCATCTTTTATTTCAGCAGGGACAACGTAAGAATCTATGCCCTTCAATACAACCTGTAAGCCTTCAGCGCTCTTAAGCTGGAATGTGTAAAAACTTGTTTTATTTTTTTCCAATTCATTAACCATTTTGCGGAAATCCTTTTCTTCATATATTTGAATTTTAGTTTCATCAATGTTACCACGTTTTATTGGAACAATGTGAAATGCCTTTTCACCAATGACCGAGATTAACTTCTTAATAAGTGTGTTAGAATTTTTTTGTCTAAGATAGATTGGTGGTGGTTTTGAGGTTTTTTTCGAGGATGCTTCGGGTTTGTCAATGTCATCCTGCAATATTTTAAAGCGGTTTTGACGGTTAACTGTGGCGGTGTCGATATCCCTGGATATCTTGGGAACCGATGAGATTTTAGATGAATTTGGGCTTCGCCCGCGCTTTACTACTGTGATATATCTGTCCATTCCGACAGGTACTTTAGGTTTCTCAATATTATTGTCTATAGTGGTAACTGGGTTCAGTGATGAACACGAGCTCGGAGCGGATAATGGCGCTGATTTAAATAGAGAAGTACTAGGCAGCGGTAATGTTAGAGAATCACTACTTGGCATCGGAGTAAGCGAATTTGATCGCTCACGTAAAATTGGCTTTGCTGTTAGAAAAAGACTGTCATCCGATTTTTTATTTTTATTTTGTGCATTAAGAATATCAGAACTCACAGTAAAATAGGCATTTCTGCCGTTAGAACTCACTTCACAATTTTTTGTTTTTGAGGTACTCATACAGAGTATTCCTCAGTCACTTTGTTTGTGGTTTTTTGTTTGTTTTTGTTGTTTCAGTTTATACGAAAAATATTATTAATGCAAATAAAGCAAATTTAACAAAAACTGTACTTATTACGAATCAGTACTTATTACGAATATTTTTTTTTTGTTTGTATTTTTTGTTTGTTTACTATGTAAAAGAAAAAAAAACTCCGCTAACACGTCTGTTCACTACGAAGGTTCAACAAGACTCGAATTTATTGATAAACCCAAAATAACATGAATTTTTTATTTTGCTTTTAAAATTGTTTTTGTTTATCTTTACATGAATTATACTTTCAGTTTTATTATATAATAAACAACAACTAATAAAATTAAAAACAATACAGAAATAACTATATTATGAAAAATTCCACAGTACGCAAAATTTACATGGCGTTAGTATTATTGTGGTATTTAATAGCATTAGCATTCTAGGGTTAATACAGCTAGAATCTTAATAGAAAGAGTTTTAAAAATTAGTGATTTTTAATTTCATAAAAAGAATAGAAAAATAATTAATAATATATTAATTGATAATAGTTTTCCTATAGATCTGACTTGCAAATTAATTAACAATTATTCGCATAACACAAGACGGCGAACAAATATAAATTCTGATCTTAAAATTTATAAGTCATTAACCTACATATGTACATATGTATGTTCCAGGTTAATCTGAAATGTTGGAAAAATCCAATATATTTGATAGAATAAAACATAGAATGTCCCGTAGAATTTGTAAGGTAGATAGATTATTTAGTAGAACTAAAGATAGAGTTGAAAAGTTAGATATGGCAAATGTGATATAAAAAATTCCATGCAAAGCAAATAACAATGACCAATGTTCAGAAGTATATATATGTAGGTACTGAAGCACAATAGATCAACAATGGTCGCAGTGCAAAAGGCCATCCTGGGCCAAACCCCATTACATTACATTACATTACATATATATGTATGTAGGTACTACTAAAAATAAACTAAAGACAAGATTAGCAGGACATAGATCGGATCAAAAACATAAAAATAACATTTCCTCGCAAAAAACAACGTCATTTCCCAGACTTTGAAAATACAATTGTTTTAGATAAAGAAAAATATTACAAACGTCGTTTTTTGTTAGAAAGAATTAATATAATATTGCCACAGAGAATGAATTTTAGAACAGATACAGATAATTTAGCTCAAAGTTATAGGCAAAAACGGACACTAAAAAAATATTTTATTAATTTCTGTTACTTAATAAAATATTATAATTTATTATGTAAGAAATTGAAAATGTCTTACGAAAACATATACATACATATGTACATAGTTTTTGCACACACAAATAAAGCCTGGACATTTTTCTTTTAACCAGTGTTCTCAAAAGCGTAGTTTTTTGGTAAAGTTATGAAGAAAAATGAAAAAAAACTGCCTTCAAAACCGATTTTTGGCGAAAATTCGACTTGAGCGACCTCTAAACCTTTTCTAAAAATTCTAAAAAAAATGTCAAAAATACTTCACCCCATACCCTTAAAATTATATGTACGTGATCATCCATGAAAATAAAAAAAACATTTTTTTGGGACAACCTAATATATGTACATTAGTGTGACCGTCATTTTTTTCGTATTTTCACTTAGCAAACCCCTTAGATTGATTCCAAATTAGTAAAAATATATATATATATAAAAAATTTTATATCGTTTGCATAACTATTGGTCGTGCCTTGAGCCCACAAAGTTTACTAAAAATGCTATTTTTCCCACTATGACTCGCTTTAATTATTCATAACTTCAGTAATATTTATTTTAGAGAAAAACCTTATTCACAAATATTCTAGGGCTATATCTGATGAACAATATTGGTCTGTATTAGTTTTCTTTAACATTAATATTTAATCCAGAAAAAACCAAATTAAAAAAATAACAGCGAAATTTTCACATATCTTCGCATTATTTGCATATGAATTTATTATTTTCTTAGTATTTATTGCTTTTGTTCATCCGCGTTATGGTTTTTTTACTTCTCAATCATCAAAAAGTCAAAAACAAAATAGAATAATAATAATTATGAGTAAAGGTGAATTCACCGGTTCGTTCTGCAGGAAATTTTCGTTGAGATACAATTTTAGTTTACTGAGAGTTTGCTCAAAGAAGATTCACCGGAGTCGAACAAATATTCTGTAGAAACAAAGCTACCATATGCAACAACTCTGTAAATGTTGTGTGTCACTTTTACAAGCCGGCAGCACAGTGGCAGTTGATTGCAATGTGCTTTGTTTTAAATTTAACAAATTTTTATAAAACTAAAATATACAAATGAATAAAAGTCGAGTGTACGTTCTAATAGCTATTTTGTTAAATAAATATAAAAAATTTACAAATATACTCTGTATATTATTATACATACATATGTACATATAATATGATGTGGCAGCTCAGTTCAATTTTGCATAAAAAATGTATATATCTGGCAGCACAGTTCAATTCGTTCGGGACGATAATTAAAATTAAACCAATTCAAGCAAAAATTGTTCCGCATTAAATTTACTCTCTTTCTCTCACTCTCTCAAAAATAGAGACGTCAAACTACATATAAAAAAAATCGTTCGGAACGTTCAGAACGCACCGGTGAATTCACCTTAATAATACACAAAACAACCATCATTCGAGTAAATACTCAAATTGTTGTGGATTTCTTGCGAATTATTTGCAACAGTTTCCCGTTAGTTCTTACTGAGTTGCAGTGCAAAATATTATGTTTGTTTTCACTTAACGACGACTACATTTCATTTATTGTCGTACATTGAAAGTAATTAGACATGGCATCAAGAATTTTGCGTGAAAAAATTTATTTGTTAGGCTATTTTTCTCCTTCCTTAAGTGGGTGTAAACTACCTTCTAACAAAGAAGTTATGAAGGTATTATTTTTTAATTTACGAGCAGTAAAATTAAATTTACGTGGGAGTGCTAAATTAGTGGTCGAAGAAGTGAATATTTTTTGGGATAAAGCTCGAGTCCCCACAAGAACCAAGCAACACTGCATAACAAAGCTTGAAGATTTATATAATGCATGGAGGAAAGTGAATAAAAATTCTAAAATTAAATCGGAAACGCAAAGAGAAAGAGAAGAGGCGTGGACGTCGAAGTTAGATGACTTATTTGATATAGCAAGTGCAAATGCACTGGACCTTATTAAAAATTCAGAGGACAAATTATTTTTGGAGAATCAAAGAAAGAAAGGTAGACCGGGGTTTATGTATGGCATCGATTACAAAACAGCAGTAAGCGAAGAAAGAATGGAGGATCGTCAACGAAATCATTTAAAACAAAAAGAACAGAGCGATCGTGCATTAGCTGCTTCTAGTAAGAAGAAATTAGATATTATTTTTAATATAGTATAACATATATTTATTTGTACTGTCTTTATTAAGATGAAACAGCTGAACTTTCTTCCTGTAGTTCGGAGAGCGATATCAGCGAAATCGCTGCTAGCTATGAGGTAAGTTCAAGGTTATAAATTATAAGTAAAACGCGAGAATGAAACTACTTATATAAAACGTAGATGAGATATAATTGAAACACACAAGGCTACCTTATAAAAAATAGGGTTAGGTTAGGTTAGGTTGATTGGAGGGGTATGTCAGCCCATGTCACACGACATACACCTAAGCCAGTGAAGGCTTGTTGTGCGCTCCTTTGAATTTAACAATAACATATTGACCCAAAGGCCTAGAGAAACTCCGTGTCACTCACAAAGTTCCTTAGTTTCCTCCAGCATATTCCCCGTAATCGGCTTATGTCCGGTAAGATGTCACCCCCAAGATATCGGGATCTTATTTGTGAGAAGGCGGGGCATTGGCACAAATAGTGTTCCAATGTTTCGCTCTCCTCCCCACATGATCTACATTCATCTCCTCCCGCTATTACGACGCGTTTAAGATGTGCCAGTAGTTGAGAGTGCTCTGTGACAACTCCCACTATTCTACTTAGTTCGAGCTTACTAAGTTTTAGCAGCTCCCTCGTTCTTCTCTCGTCTGCATCTCCCCAAAGAATTTTTGTATTGATTCCCATGGTTTCGTTATTCCAGAGAGTTGAATGGGCCCTATGTGCCCAAGTCTTTAGCTCGGATTTAACTGCATCGAAAGGTTTCGCGCATTCCAAGCTTATATTACCTAGCTCTATTGCCCTAGAAGCAAGAGTTTGCCCTCTCATTTCCAATTATCCCCGCGTGCGCTGGCACCCATATGATGCGCACTTCACCATGTGTCGAGTAACTGTTAATAACGTTTTTGCAATCCCAAACTGTACGTGATTTAGTGCGTTCCTTTGAGATTGCTCTAATGGCCATCTGACTATCTGTGAATATATTCACAAGTCCTGACCTCCCCATTACGTTGAGTTCCCTGATACACTCCGTTATCGCCCGAACTTCCGCCTGCAAAACTGTGCAATAGTCCGGCAGGCGGAAAAACAGTTCTGTGGTGTTTTCTATATAAACACCAAGTCCGGTTTTCCCTCTCGACCTTGATCCATCCGTGTAACAATGAAGCCCCATGGGGATCTGGTTCCAAGGGTCGGTCAACCAGGAATGGATGTCGGGGATCAATGTTCCGCAGTTGGCCTCTAGTCTAGTCTCCGGTATGCGGTCATTTGCAACATTATCCGGTATGGACTCTCCTATGGCCGTAAAGATTCGTGTTCCTTCGTGTTCCTGATCGATCCACTCACCCATTTTGCTGCAAGAGCCGCTTCGTATTTTATACGAATTTCGATTGGCTGGATAGATAATATTGTTTCCATCGCCCCTGTTGATGTCGTTCGGAAGGCCCCACTTATACCAAGACAGCAGGTTCTCTGAACTTTCTGTATTGTTTTGATGTTGCATTTATATTCCATCGACGTCCACCACACTATAGAAGCATAGGTCATAATCGGCCTGATAACGCTACTATAAAGCCAGTGTGTCATCTCTGGATTCAGCCCCCATCTTGCGCCTATGGCCCGTTTACAGATTGACCAACATATATGAGCCTTTTTGACTCTTTCGTTTATGTGGTCTTTCCATATTAATTTCCGATCGAGAATGACTCCTAGATACTTCACCCTGTAGGAAATATTTATTGTCCTTTCAAGAAAGCGCGGCTCATCATATAGAGCTATCTTCGTCTTTCTTGTAAATAGGCCAATTTCAGTTTTTTCTGGGTTAACGTTTAACCCTCTTGGTTGAGCCCAGTTGTGTGCCAGGGTTAATGCCTCCTCGGCCTTCCTGCACAAATGATTTGGATCCCTTCCCTTCAGAAGTATCATGACGTCATCTGCATAGCAGACTGTCCCGAATCCCTCATCGGTCAGAGTCCTAATAAGGGTATATATTGTTGTGGTCCATAGAAGGGGTGATAAAATCCCCACTTGTGGAGTTCCACATTGCACCCTCTTTCTTATACTTACATTGTGCGCCTCACAATTAATCCATCTGTTCCTTAGCATACTGCCAATCCAGTCGCGTATCGCCCGGTTGACATTAAACTGGTCCAGGGAATGGATAAGTGTGTTGGTATACACGTTGTTAAAAGCCCCCTCAATGTCAATGCAAACCGCGAGAGTGTACATCTTTTCATTAAGAGACCTTTCTATAAAGTACACCACATTATGCAATGCAGTGTCCACTGATCTACCTTTGACGTATGCGTGTTGCTTGAACCTCAGCATATGGCCTGCGATCCTGCCTTTAACCATGTCGTCGATTATCCTCTCCATGGTTTTCAGCAAGAAGGAAGTTAGGCTTATTGGTCTATAAGCCTTTGGTGAAGAATAATTTGGCTTGCCAGGTTTGGGGATAAACACTACCCTCGCTTCCTGCCAGCCTACTGGAATATATGCGTGTGTTAGGCATGCATTATAAATTCCTGCAAGAGGTGTCGAAACTAAATTCATCCCTTTCTGCAGGAGCGCCGGAAAGATACCATCCGGACCCGCAGCCTTAAACGGAGAGAAGCTTTTTATCGCTTCCATAACCATCCTATCGCTGATAATAGGCACCTCATCCAGAACATTTAATTCCTTTTTAGCAGGTCTTGGGAGCAGAAGCTGTAACGCCAACGCCAGCCAAAAAAATGAGAGGATTTAAAAATATAATGACTCCAAAACTTGCATCCGCTTTAGATGTTTGCAAGGTCAGTGATCGAAAAGCCGTGCATTTAATTATATCTGTGGTGGAAGCAGTCGGTCTTGAAGTACAAAACTATGTTATAAATAAAACGTCTATACATAATGCAAGGGAAAAAATACGAGCAGAACAGTTCAAAAATATAAAACAACGTTTCAACAAGAACGAACTTGGTGCAATTTGTTTGCACTGGGACGGAAAGCTGTTACCAGCTCTTACTGGGAATGAAAAAGTTGACAGACTTCCAGTAATAATTTCATGCGGGCGTACGGAGCAACTACTTGAAGTGCCCGCACTTAAAAGTGGAACTGGCAGAGAGCAGGCTTCTGCTATTTGTAAGGCTATATTTGAATGGGGACTTCATGATCATATAAAAGCCTTGGTGTTCGATACAACTGCCGTAAATACAGGCCGTTTTAATGGAACCTGTACGACTATTGAACACAGTCTTCAAAAGCAGCTTCTTTGGCTACCTTGCCGTCACCACATTTTGGAAGTCGTATTAAAAAGTGCCTTTGAAGTTAAGATGAGCAAAACCGAAAGCCCAAATGTAAAAATATTTGAGCAGTTTAGAAATACATGGGGAAATATAAACCAAAATAATTATCAGTCTGGAATGGAAGATAATGATGTCAAGAAATATTTAACAGCAGATAAGGATAAAATAATTGAATTTGTGAACGATGTGATCAAAACTAAACAGCCAAGAGATGATTACAGGGAGTTTCTTGAGCTAACACTAATATTTCTTGGCGAGACTCCACCTATTCGCAATACAGCTTTTCGCTCCCCTGGGGCTGTCCACCACGCGAGATGGATGGCAAAAGCTATATACTGCTTAAAACTATTTTTATTTCGACGTGAATTTGATTTGGCAGTAAAAGATAGGAAATCTTTACGTAATATATGTATTTTTATTGCTTCAATATATGTTGAGATGTGGTTCTCAGCCTCTTCTGCTGCTCAAGCACCATACAAAGATTTCCAGCTTTTGAAAAAACTGGATTCTTTTAAAAAAATTGATGCTGATATATCTCAAGTTGCATTACGCAAATTTAAAAACCACTTATGGTACTTGAGTCCTGAATGTGTGGCTTTAGCATTTTTTGATAACAGTGTTTCTGTTGAGTAAAAAAAAGATGGTGAAGGCATTGAGTCGTGAGGCATTAGATGAAGACGTAAAACGCGCCTCAATTCAAAATTTAAATATTATGCAGGTTATCGAAGGCGGAATGGATCAGTTCATTTCTTCTGAGACAAAAAATTTTTTTCTTCGCTTTAAAATCAATACTGCATTTTTGAAAAATGATCCAACTTTATGGCCTGCGGATAATAATTTTCAAACTGCTCTTCAAATTGTTAATGACATTAACGTGGTAAACGATACAGCTGAACGAGCGGTGAAATTGATGCAAGACTACAACTCAATGCTCACAAAAGACGAGGGACAAAAACAATATATATTGCAAGTTGTCAAAAACTATCGAAAACAATTTCCTATGAGCACGAAGGAGATTTTATCACAAAACTTTTTATAATTACACCATTTAATAAAACAAATAATTACCAGGCAAAGAATGCGAAGATATGTGAAAATTTCGCTGTTATTTTTTAATTTGGTTTTTTCTGGATTAAATATTAATGTTAAAGAAAACTAATACAGACCAATATTGTTCATCAGATATAGCCCTAGAATATTTGTGAATAAGGTTTTTCTCTAAAATAAATATTACTGAAGTTATGAACAATTAAAGCGAGCCATAGTGGGAAAAATAGCATTTTTAGTAAACTTTGTGGGCTCAAGGCACGCCCAATAGTTATGCAAACGATATAAAAAATTTTATATATATATTTTTTCTAATTTGGAATCAATCCAAGGGGTTTGCCAAGTGAAAATACGAAAAAAAAATTGTCCGTATAACTTGTGGTCACACTAAAGGCCTAACTATAATGTGCTTAATGCAACTTAAGCAAATGTGCGAATACACACAATCAAATGTATACAACTATAATGTACTTAAGTAACTTTTCGTCAAGTTTCGTCAAGTGTCATTTGCTTAAGGAAAGTGCGTTCAATTTCGCTCTTGCTTAAGCAAATGACTCGTCAAGAAAACATTTTTTTCTGTCTCTATTTATTTCCCGTACTGAGCAGGAGCGTTTTCTTTTCTTCATCGTCTCTCTTATCTCTTGAAGAACACATATTCCATCAAATGCACAATTCATTAACTTCACTGTCGTCAGAAATTTCAGTTTTCTATCCATTTTTAAAAATTTTCCAATAAACACTGTACACAATAGATACATATAATTGTTTACAATTAAAAGATGCAACAACTGTTGCTTTTAGTACTTTTTTATTTTAGTTTTCGTTTACTTTATAAATAAATAAAAGATAAACATGGATTTACTTGCTTATGGTAATATATTTATAACTTTTACAAATTTAATGAGATTTCGTCAAAAATATTACATTTTAAAGAAATAAAAACGAAAATAGTTTTCCAAAAGTACAAATGTTTGCAACTAAGTGTAAAAAGTTTTTAAGCTCAATGAGGGTTTTCACACAAGACTATTTTTTAATCCGCACAACTTTTGTTTTTTCGTATTCACACTAGACTAATTATGCTGGCATAAAATTGTGTACGTATACAAATCTTTGTGTGTGTTAGTATTTTCTTTGTTTATTTCGCAGAACCTGTTTTCATAAGTGTGTATGTGTTAGTTTTGTTCTGCTTGTGCGGGGTTGAAGCTGGTTGAAAAAATTGTGCCAACCAAAAACCACTCTCTTCCCCGAAAAAGCCTACAAACTGCGATTTTATGCCAGCACAATTGTTCTTGTGTGAAAAGGCTCAATAAGTACAATATAGCCACCTAAAAGTCTTCAGTAATTTACTTAAGTATTTGACATGCTTTTCGTTGAATTTTGACACTAGCTTAAGTTTGGTTAAGCACATTATAGTTGGGCCTTAATGTACAGGATTGAAGGCTATTGGCATCCACAGAAATAAGTGATTTATTCAACTACAAAATTCATATTATTATACTTACTTTTTAATTGTTAAAGAGGCAAAAATTTGATTATTTATGTTTGTTTACATTTTTGTAATAGATTTTGTTGGTTTGTATGGTTGTTATTACACACTCATTATTTTTAAGATCCCTACAAATGAATACTTACATAAAAAGTTGCCATTAAGTTTTTAAGTGCAAAATGTATTTTTTGATGTAAATATTTGTATACGTGTGATGTTCCATCTTGCTCTAACTTATGAATTTTCTCGACCGCAAAACATAAGTACTTCTGTGCCGCTCACTCTAATGTTGTTAACTAGTAAACGTTGATGTAAATACTTGTCACGTTTGACTAATCAAATTAGATGGACATATCGGTCACATGTTACTGATCGCACGTGATGGATACATTCATCACAATTTACTAATCAAAGGTGATGTATAAACCCATCACAATTGACTACTCAAACTTTATGGATATTCCCATCACACTTGACTGATCAAACTTGACGGATATATGTACATACATACATACATATTTATCATAAGTGACTAATCATGATTGATGTAGAAAACCATCAAAGGTGATTAGGGTGCCTATTAAAAAAAATCTCTTATATTTGTATTAATTATCTTTATCTTTATCTTTATATATATATATATATATATATATATATATATATATATATATATATATATATATATATATATATATATATATATATATATATATATATATATATATATATATATATATATATATATATATATATATATATATATATTGTAGTGTATTTATCATATCACACCACATTTTTTTATATAAACACACTAAATACAAAGTAGAGACTCAAATTGCATTTGGCATACATATGTTCGACACAATTTTTAATGTAACAATAAACCATTAAAATTTAAAAATAAGTAAAAAGTATGACACACTTAAAACACAGCACACAAACAAGACCACACATGTAATGCAATAAAATTAACCAACATGGGTCAAAGCACTTGAAAGGGACTACAATGTTTAGAATTACAGAAATAAGCAAAAGGAAAATTATAATTATAAAGTGACTGATTTTTAGCTGATAAGTAAATATTGAAATAAGAATATTGAGTGGGGTCTTGACCAATCAGAACAAAGTTACTGAAGTAAATGAATTTCACTTTGTATTAGAAAAAGTACAATATAGAAATTAAGAATCATTATAGAAATGGTAAAATGGTATACATAAATAGTTAAGGAATTTTAAATAAAGGAGAGAAGCATTTTGATTAAAAGATAACTTACTTGTTTCTCGGCATTCTCATCCAGCCCCTTAAACAGTGCAGGAAAGAATTAAAACTGCTGTGGTTAGGCATAGCATTATAAACAACCTAACAAACCCTTTACAAAACAAAAAATATAAAAAACCCCCTAGATACATTATATGGCGATCCTGCCAACCTACCGATCATTTTTAATATTAAATTTAAATACAAATTGAAATTTTGAAATTCTAATGTCCTTCTGCAACGATATCCCAACACAAGAGGAAATCGATAACATATTCGAGAAGTACGAGGAATATGTACCTGAGGGAGTAACTGAAGGCTGCCCTAAATACAAGGTCACACCTAAGAACTGTGGACCAAAAGCCATAACTATAGAGCAGTATAAGAGAAGAACTGCCATAGAGAGAGTGACACCTGCAACACCTAAAAAGAAACCTAATAGAGGAAGCAAAAAACTACAAATACAGAAGAAGAAGGCCGACATATTGAGGTTAATGGGCATCACCTCAGGAGAAGCCAAAAGGAAACTTTATATACAACTCAAACAGCTCAAATAAAATGGGAAAAACACGGTCAAAAAGCGATGACTCTATCACTATCAACGAGAACATCAATAACGCAGCGCAACAGGAGATGAACTTCACAAATATAAGAATAGACACTTTTATTCTATTAGTTACTAGCGGACCAGGCGAACTTCGCCTCGCCCCAATTTTAAGCCTTCAGACAAACTTTCTATTTTTTAATTTGAAAAGCCATTAAGTAATAATTTCAAACAAAATTTCATACAAAAACTCGATTTTCGATTTTTCCAATTTTCCGACTTTTTCTTCCATAAAAACCTTCTCTTCTAAAATACGAACAACTGACAAAAAGTTTTACAGAAATCGGCCAAGCCGTTCTCATTTTATTAATTATTAGATTTTACCACGCCCCTCCGCCCACAGACCGAAAATAAAAAATCGGACTTCACAGTGTCACCTGCCCGAGTATTCTGAAGATTCCCTGAAAATTTCGTCAAAATCGGCCCAGCCGTTTTGGAGCCATTACGTTACATACATACATACATACATACACACATCCAATTTTATATATATAGAAGATTATTTTTTTTTTTTTCACTAATTTTATTTATTGTATCTTCATTAAAACTGAACTAACAATAAGTATTCAAATCTTAAATATAGATATATAATTAGGCCCAACCAGTGTCGGACATAAACTTAGTGATAGTAATTAAAAATACATAAATGTAGTGTTAAGCACAAAAAATATTTTCAAAAAGTTTCATCTGCAGTGTGGCGTATTAAAGCCGTAGTATCCCTCTTTTTTAAGCGAATGTGTCCAGTAAAGTTCAAGATATTACGAGCAAGGGGATTAGGATGGAGCTCGAGTTTTGTTAAATATTTGCCTGCATATTTTGCAATTTCAGCGGTCACAAGTGGCATATTTAAATCACGATGTAAAACAGAATTTTTTATGTACCAAGGAGCCGATGTTATTAACCTTAAAATTTTGTTTTGCATACGTTGTATTCTCTCTACATTGGAAGCTGAAGCAGTGCCCCATAGCTGAACTCCGTAACACCATATGGGTTTCAAAAGCGACTTGTATATTAAAAGTTTACAATCTAGACTGAGGGTTGAATTTCTGCCAATCAGCCAATGTATCTGGGTTAATTTAAGTTTTATTTGTGTCAGCTTAGAGTCAATGTGGTGTTTCCATGTAAGCCGTCGGTCAAGGTGTATACCAAGGTATTTCACCCGTGAATGTTGAGGAACAACTTGATTGTTGATTCGAATGGGGGAACAAGTGTCTCTTCGTAGAGTAAATGTGACATGAACACACTTTTGTTCATTTACTTTTATTCTCCATAAGTTCAACCACAGCTCCAACAGGTTAATATGTTCCTGAAGATATCGGGATGCCTCGTGAGGGTTTTCATGCATGCTAAGGCAGGCTGTATCATCAGCAAATGTAGAAGTTAGGATATTACTGCTTAAAGGCATATCACAGGTATAAATCAAATACAAAACTGGCCCCAGTATACTCCCCTGTGGCACACCGGATGAGATAGTTTCGGGCACACTCATGAAGTCTCCTTCCACAACAGTGAACTTCCGGGCAAGAATGTAACTTTCTAAAAGATTTACTATGTTTATTGGTAGATATGTCTTCAACTTTAAAATAAGGCCTTCGTGCCACACTTTATCAAATGCCTGAGAAACATCAATAAAGAGGGAAGAGCAATACTTTTTTTCTTCAAATGTTCTTCTTATAAAATGTACCAATCTATGACATTGTTCAATGGTGCTATGCTGACTTCTAAAACCAAATTGATGGTCCGGTATGCAACCAATATCATTTAGAATTGGGGACAATTTTGTCATGAGCAGCTTTTCGAAGGGCTTTGAAATTGTTGACAGTAAACTTATTGGCCTATATGACTCAGCCTTGGTAAGATCTTTGCCCGCCTTTGGAATCATTTTGACCATGGCAAGTTTCCAGCTGTGTGGATAATACTCCAGTCGTAAAATGCCATTAAAAATAAACAACAGGATTCTAATAGCAATACGAGGCAAATTCATCAGCATCTTGTTACTAATTCCATCAATACCCGGGGCCTTCTTTGGATTGGTTTCAGCAATTAGTTTATTTACATCACGCATCTTAAACTTTATGGGTCGAGGGGGTAGAGCAACTACACTCGGCAAATTAACAGCACCAGTACATGTGTTTGGGGTAAATACGTTTTTTAAATGACCAGCAAATATGTTACCCTTTTCAGTATTGTTTCTTGCCCAACCTCCGGTAGAAGTGCGCAGGGGTGGTTTAGACTCAACGGGTGTTTTAAGTTTTTTAGCAGCGCGCCACAAGGAGTAATTAGATGCTGCTGTGACATCGAGACCTTCCAGATAGTTCTTAAGAGAAGCAGATTTTTCAGATGCAAGCAACTCGTGGAGTCGTTTAGTGCATTCTCTAAGTCTGATTTTATGTTGTGGTGATCTGTGCTGTTGCCATTCCCTTCTAGCTCTTCTTTTTTCACATACGAGACGTTCAATATCCGCAGAATAAATTCTATTAAACCCAGTCTGCGGATGGGAGGTAGTGGCATGTTTAGCAGCCTCTTTAATATTCTCGGTAAGATTGGCAATGTTAAGTTCAATATCATCGGGAGTTCTAAGCCTGATGTTTTCCGCACAATGACTACTGAGATATTTTTTGAACCCCAGCCAGTTAACACGATTTATCATCTTCACATATGGGTGAGGTAAGTCACTTCTTAGTGGGCAACAAATTGTAACGATCGTGGGAGTGTGATCGGAGGAGAGATCATGTGAAGCTTCAACATGAATTAAATCCCTAGGGATATATTTCATGACCCCAAAATCTACAACATCCGGAATTTTTTGTATGTCAGTAGGCCAGTAAGTGGGCTCCCCGCTCGAAATGACATCCAAACCCATTTTTGAAATTGTGTTGAACAATGCTCGACCTCTACGTGTAATAAGACGCGATCCCCAGAACGTATGTTTTGCATTGTAGTCTCCAGCTGCTACGAAACAAGGGCCAAGAGTTTTGTAAAAATCCTCGTATTGATCCTCACTGATTGAAAATCTGGGAGGGGAGTAAACTGATGATATTACGAGATTTGAACAAAAATTTTCTATGCAAATATTTGTTGCTTGTAGATGGTCTTCACAAGTGTTCTCAAGAATATAGTGTTTGAGTCTTGACTTTATTAGAATTGCTGATCCTCCGCATGCTCTTCCTCTCGGGTCCTTTGTATCGTATAAGGTGTAGCCACTCATTTTAAATAGGCTTCTCGAAGTCAAATGAGTCTCAGATACCAACATTATATCAATATTCTTCACCGTGAGGAAGTGCTCAAGTTCGTTTCTATGTTGGCGAATGCCGTTTGCGTTCCAGAAACATAACTTTAACGTGTTCATGGCTTGTTAACTAATGCTTGAAGCAGTGTGTTCTGCATTCGCAGCATTTCTTGCAACATGCTAGTCATATTTGTTGTAAAGCTGCTTATAGTTTGCACCAGATTGTCGATAGTAGCTTCAAGGCGACTGAAATTAAAGCTTGGGTTTGCACTTGTTGTAATAGTTGGTGGTGAAACTTTTTGAGCGGGAATAGAGTTAATCTTCACAGCGTCAGCATACGATACATGTGAAGTAATTGGTTGGGCCATTAGGGGATAAGTAGCAGAGTACGTATTTCCTGCTTGCACTGGGGTTACTTTAGGCTTTTGACTCATAGCCTGTTTAACGAAAGAACGCTTGTGTGGTTCTTCAACTGTGATTTTTCGGTATAAGAGATATTTTAGGTTATAAATTGGATGGGTCTCATTTTTCTTCAATTTAATATCATTAGGCTCCAGTTCAACGCGAAATAAAGGTTGGGGGATCTTCTCCCTGTTTATTATGTTAGACACATTCTTTACCTTAAATCCCTGGAGGGTGAGAGCATCTTTTATTTCCTCAGGAACAACATAGGAATCTATGCCTTTCAATACGATCTGTAGGCCTTTAGCACTCTTCAGCTGGAATGTGTAGAAACTTGTTTTATTTTTCTCAAATTCAGTGACCATTTTGCGGAAGTCTTTTTCATCGTATATTTGAATCTTTGTTTCATCAATATTACCACGTTTGATTGGGACAATGTGAAATGCCTTTTCACCAATGACCGAAATTAATTTTTTAATAAGGGTGTTCGAATTTTTTTCCCTCAAATAGATTGGTGGTGGTTTTGAGGTTTTATTCGAGGGTAAGTCGGGTTTGTCGGTGATATCTTGCAAAATTTTAAAACGGTTTAGACGGTTAGCCGAGTTGACGTCGATATCCCTGGATATCTTGGGGACCGATGAGATTTTAGATGAATTTGGGCTTCGCCCGCGCTTTACTACTGTGATATATCTGTCCATTCCGACAGGCACTTTAGGTTTCTCAATATTATTGTTTATAGTGATAACTGTGTTAAGTGATGAACACGAGCCCGGAGCGGATAATGGTGCTGATTTAAATAAAGAACTACTAGGCAGCGGTAATGTTATAGAATCACTACTTGGCATCGGAGTAAGCGAATTTGATCGCTCGCGAAAAATTGGCTTTGCCGTTAGAAAAAGACTATCATCAATTTTTTTATTTTTATTGTTCGCATTAAGAGCTTCAGAACTCACAGTAAAATAAGCATTTCTGCCGTTAGAACTCACTTCACAATTTTTTGTTTTTGAGGTACTCATACAGAGTATTCCTCAGTCACTTTGTTTGTGTGTCTTGTTTTTGTTTTTTTTTTTTTTTTGTTTTTGTTGTTTCAGTTTATACGAAAAATATTATTAATGCAAATAAAGCAAATTTAACAAAAACTGTACTTATTACGAATCAGTACTTATTATGAATATTTTTTTGTTTGTATTTTTTCTTGTTTAGTATGTAAAAAAACTCCGCTAACACGTCTGTTCACTACGAAGGTTCAACAAGACTGATGAGAAGATTATTTTGATTGTATTCTTAGTTTATAGAATTAATAAATATATTAAAGATTAAGAAGACTGCCATACAGGTTTAAATCTTGAATAGAATATTATACATACATATAATCTATGGAATCTATTTTATTTCGATTAGAAAAAATAATAATCAATTTCAGGAAATCAGGGTCTAGAGGATACCAAAAATCAACATTAATATTTAAGCTGGAAGAAATCAATTTACTAAAAAGAGAATTTCTAGATTTGATAGAGAGCAAGATAATTAAAACTGAGGAAATTAAAAGGGTAAACGACAAATTCGAAAAATATTACTGTAAAGCGAAAGACCTCATGGAAGAAGCACTGAATAGACTAGAGAATGATCAAACACAAAATTTAGCAAAAATGTCTAACTTTAATTTGGAAACAGCCATTAAAGTGATCCCAGAGTTCACAGGAAATTACAAGGAACTTAATTCGTTTCTCACAACAGTGGAACTCATACACGGTACTTTAGCGGATCAACAAAAACCAATTCTTTTGAAATTTGTGTATAATGTCAAGTTAACAAACACTGTAAGAACTTCGTTGGGAATATCTGCACCAACAACATTTGATGCACTAAAGGATAAACTATCGAACAGGTATAAATCTACAAAAACAGTAGCCCAAGTACAACCTACACTAAAAAATTTTTCCCAAAAGAATATGAATATTCATACTTATGTATCACGAAAAGGTGTTACAGTTAATATCAGAATTAAACGAACTACAAATTCAACTCAATTAAACTCAATCTGACACTATCAAATTAGTTAATGAAAACTATGCTCTTAATATCTTCAAAGATGGTCTAAAAGGAGAATTTAAATCAACTGTCTTCGCTTCTAGGCCAAAGGAAATTAACGAAGCAGTACAGTTAGCATTAGAATTGGAAAAAGAATTCTCTAATAACAATTATCAAGTGCTATATTTTCAACGATATAAAATAGGGAAAGGCATGAAAATAACAGAAATCACATAAATCATGGACAGAACACAAATAGAAATAACTATCAAGGAAACAATTATAATTATAGAAGAAATTTAAATTCTTTTAACAATAATAGGAACTTTACTTCAGCTAACAGACCAATGAATAGTAATAGGGTAAATAATAAGACCCTAGAGAAATTAATAGTTTATATGCATAAGCAGAATATAAAGAATCTCGCTTTATCATGCGAAGATAAAATTTTTGAGCTCATATCAGTTGAATATTTAAATAAAAGTTATAATGAGGTGCACCGGAAGTTATTAGAAGTAAATAAAAGGAAGAACTACGAATTAAATATATTGTATAAACCATTACAACATATTAAAGAAAAAAAAAGAATTCCACGATTCTCCGATTTCAGGACATTTTGGTATTAGAAAGACAATACTAAAACTGAAGCAACGTTACGTATGGAAAAACATGCGAAAAATGGTTAGGGATTATATAAACAAATGCGACTAATGTATTAGAAACAAGCAAACAAAATACGTCAGAGAAAAAATGATTATAACTGAAACTCCTAATAATAGTTTTGAGACAATAGAAATAGACACAGTAGGACCTTTACGAATGTCAAATGGGTACAGATACATTTTAACGATGCAGTGTGAGTTAACCAAATATGTTATAGCACATCCAATTGAAACAAAAGATGCCAAAAGTATTGCTAAAACATTAGCAGAACAGTTTATTTTAAAATATGGATTCTTTAAAATATTAAAGTCTGATAGAGGCACTGAATTTAAGAATGAATTGTTAAAAGAAGTTTGCAATTTACTTAATATAAACCAACAATTTTCAGCACCTTATCACCATCAATCAATAGGTTCTCTTGAACGTAATCATCGTGTATTACATGAGTATTTGTTAAACTTTGTGGATGATCATGAATGGGACAAATGGATACCATATTACACATTTGCGTACAACACAGCGAGTTAATATTTGGCAAGTTAGTAACACTACCAACAGACAAATAGAAAATGATTATAAATGCTACGACATAAATAATTATGCCAATGAAATCAAAATTAGATTGAAAAAATCTTTAGAAAATGCCAAAAAATTATTAGAGATAGCCAAACAAAAATCAAAAATAATCTATGATAGAAATATACAAAAAAGTAATTTTAAAGAAGGTGATTTAGTATTAGTAAAATTAGAACCTAGAAAGAAAACTCAAAGCCCATACAAGGGACCATACCAAATAGTTAAGAGACTAGGAGTAAATTCATTATTAAAAGTAGGTTCGGAAGAGAAAATTTATCACAATAATCTTCTAAAACTATATAAAACTGACATATTAAATTAAATAGATTACATAGAGGTAACTGATGAAATAAGAAAATTTATTACTCATCATTACTATTACTATTATGATTAATATTACCGCTACTCACATTACAATAATTTGTAAGATTCAATTTATTTCATTACCAATCATAAATTTAATCTTAAGGGGGAAGGTGTAGTGTATTTATCATATCACACCACATTTTTTTTATATAAACACACTAAATACAAAGTAGAGACTCAAATTGCATTTGGCATACATATGTTCGACACAATTTTTAATGTAACAATAAACCATTAAAATTTAAAAATAAGTAAAAAGTATGACACACTTAAAACACAGCACACAAACAAGACCACACATGTAATGCAATAAAATTAACCAACATGGGTCAAAGCACTTGAAAGGGACTACAATGTTTAGAATTACAGAAATAAGCAAAAGGAAAATTATAATTATAAAGTGACTCATTTTTAGCTGATAAGTAAATATTGAAATAAGAATATTGAGTGGGGTCTTGACCAATCAGAACAAAGTTACTGAAGTAAATGAATTTCACTTTGTATTAGAAAAAGTACAATATAGAAATTAAGAATCATTATAGAAATGGTAAAATGGTATAAATAGTTAAGGAATTTTAAATAAAGGAGAGAAGCATTTTGATTAAAAGATAACTCACTTGTTTCTCGGCATTCTCATCCAGCACCTTAAACAGTGCAGGAAAGAACAGCTGTGGTTAGGCATAGCATTATAAACAACCTAACAAACCCTTTCCCTTTACAAAACAAAAAATAAAAAAACCCCCTAGATACATTATAATATATACATATGTATATATAACTCTACTGTACGTGTGTTGTGACTGAACTCCTCCTAAACGGCTGGACCGATTTGCATAAATTTTTTTGTATGTGTTTGGGTGGCGCCCCGGGTGGTTTAGATTTACAATTCGGTCCAATTGGACAAAGGGGCGTGGTACCTCCCATACAAACCACAAATTAAAAATCTATTATTTTTGCTCCTGATAACGGTATTTGCACAAAATTTTGTACGTCGGTTTGGTGTGCATTTTTTAAGTGCTGCTGCAAATATGGGCGGGATTGTACAAAGGGTCGTGGTACCTTCCATACAAACCACAAAATAAAATTTGAAGGCAAAGAAACGTTTGCCGGGTCAGCTAGTATTATATTAAATATACATATTATTTTTTTTGTTTTTTTAAATATATTTTTTGTTTTATGCAGTGATTGCTCTGAAAAGATACCGTTTAATGTTTTTAATAAAAATATTATATAAACAGTATATTGATTTTTTAGGAAATGTTCTTACCTCGCAATATGTTTTCAAACAGTTTAAGTTTGGCGAGGGACTTCTTCTCACATCTACTCTCCCAATTACTATAATTGTCGAGCATCGGTGAAAACAAACTTTAAAATATTGCAAATGTCCTCCGACGTTCCTTTTACTTTGTAGAAATAAGTTTTCTGTGAAATATGAATTTAAGAGCTATAAAGTATATACATACATATATGTATAAATATATACCGTTGCCTGAGCGAAATCTGGCGCACTCAACTTTGCCTCCAGCACTTCTACAGCTTCAACCGTATTGATGGGGAAGAGAAAGCCCCACTTCATCGAGCTTTCTGTTAAAAATATCTCCTGTCATTCGACAAACGGAGCCCTCAATATTTTTAATTGAAACTTTTGTTTCCATTGTCAGCTTCGTGTGCGCTAAAAATTCAACTTTTGTAATCATCTGGTAGACAAAAATTTATTCAGTATAGAATTAAGGGTGAAATAGTCATATATATATATATAATATATAATTTTACTTACATCTGTTCCGATTTCTATAAGCTTGCCAGCAATAAACTCAGCTTTTGAAAACATCTGGAAAATAAAAATTTATTGAATACAGAATTAAGAACGAAGTAGTCATATATGCTTTTTCTTACATCTTTTTCAATATTTTGAAGCTTCCCAGCAACCTCTTCCTCGTTTGGACCAACGAAGCCATGCCATTGCTGATAATGCTCTGGTTGGTTAGAGTGTTTGTTTGCTTAAAATAATAAAAAGGGTTAATAACTACATGTGAAATAAAACCGACTATATTATTGTCTAATCTTACTCTTTCTTCAAGTTTTTGAAGCCGACTTTTAATTTCGGGCATCTAAAATCTCTTTTTGCCCTTGTCGAATTTCCTTCAGAATTTGTAGAACATCTGTAATGAAACAAACAAAATTAATGATAGATCTAAATACGTTAAAAAATTAAATTAACCTTCATTTGAGTGAACCTGTAATTAATTTTTGGTAATATTGATTTGTTTGCTAAAGAATAAAGATAGTTAGTAATTGTTAAAGGATCATTATTATTATTTTAAGGATCATTATTATTATTATTATTATAGAATTTTTTACATTCTCAGCATTTGCTGGAATTCACGTACCGGGTCTTTGACCAAAGGTGACGCTCTGTGGGGATATAATCCAATTATTATTATTATTATTATAATTATTATTATTATTTTGAGAATAATTGAAATCAAATGATAAATTAAATTCGTAAAAAAGATTATATAGTAAAGGTATAAAAAGGTAATTGCTATCATGGGGAATGCAAAAATATTTAAAATCTATATCTACGCTTTTAACTTCTACCGTTTCATGACTTAACCCACTAGCAACGACTATGCTTAGATCACCAAATGAAAGAAAAGGTTGATCGAAAAAATTTTCTCCCTTTTCAAAGACTTTACATACAAATTTTTCCTATCCGGATGAATTTGTAAGGCTAAGTACTTTAATCGGCCCTAATTTTTTGCTGAAACAAAAACTATCCTTCTCTTTTTTAGGGTTTATACTAAGACTCCCTAAGTTAGAAATATTACGAGAATTTCCCTTAACTCCCTGTCTTTCATCAACCCTAAATATTGCATAAAATTTTCAAATTTATAAGCTGAAAAAGAATCGAAAGGCCCAAACATTAAAACTAACTACATAGTTCAAATTTACAAAGTCTTCTAAAACTTTCTGGGAAATTCTGTAACTTGCTTTCGTGAGAATAAGACGTATTTTTCTCATCGCTCTATTTGAAATTTAATTGTACGCTTGTCTACTGCTAATTTAAAGTTCTATAAATCTTTCTCACTTAAAAATCTATTAAATTAATTTCCGTTGTGCTTTAATTTATTAAAATAAACAATAATTAAACTCGTTGAAGTGTACATACTTACATTTTACATTCATATATATTAATACAAACATATGTTCAAACTAACTTACTAAATATAACATTGATCTGCTGCTTATCTTATTATTGCTCTATGTTGTGCAAAATAAAAAACTGATAAATTTACAACAACTAAAACAAATCACCTAAAGGTCTGTTATAAATATAAGTAACAACAAACTTTCTGTACACACTCTTGTAAACGGCATTTGCTTTGTATATTACACCTGTACCTCAACTTGAGTAATTAATCATAAATTTTTTTATCATCATAACTCTCTAATATTTGTTAATAAACTGAATCAATGGATTGCTTACAAGTGAATTGCAACGTCTCTGGTAATGATTGCATGGTGTCATGTTGGCTGTGTTTAGGCAGCTGCCATATAAAATGTTGTGGACTTAAGGCGCGTGATGCTGATGCCCTTGCGGACATTAAGAAATCCCTGCACTGGACTTGTTCCCGCTGCAAGAATATCAAAATTGAATTTTACAAATTTTTTAAAAGCTACAAGGATAATTTTGATAAACTAAATAAAGAATTTTTATCGGTTCAATCTAAACTCTCTACATTTGGTGAACTGTTTACAAAATTTTCTAATTTGGATAATTATGATAATACCGCGAATAGCCCTTCTTCTAAAAATAAAAAAATGCCGAACTTAGCTCCACCAACACCTGTAATATCTAACTCTCCAATGACCACCTCTCCTAATTCACCTATAGTAAATGATGTTTTTTTTCTGCCTACAACTTCTACGAACGCCAGATGTTCCCAAGCCATTTTTACTCCGTCAGTATGCACTGGAAATAGTTCGTCTAATACTATATCTGCAATTATACCTGCAATGTCTCAGATTCCAACTAACTCCACATCTTCTCATCAACCAAATATTAAGCCGCTGATAGCTGTTCCGCCTAAAAAGTCTCTTTTCGTTTCTCGATTGGCTAGTAACACTTCTATAGAGGACATGGAATATTACTTAAATTCTAGGATTGGGCACAATTCTACTGTTCTCATTCATAAATTTAAGTTTTCGCAACCAAGGTCCATTTCATCTTTTAAATTAACTGTTCCTGATGAACTTTTTGATTTTATTATGGATGATAATTTTTGGCCTGAAAATACTCTGGTGCGTGAATATAAATTTATGGAAATACGTAAACCTAAAAATATTGGTATGCTCCGCAAAGAGAGGGACATATTTCAAAAAACTGAATACTTCGCCATCCAAATTCAATGCATTTCAACCTATTGCTAGCTGTCTAAACTTTTCTGATGATAATTTTACAAATACTATTGCAAACACATACACAGTTGTTAATAATTTACATTCTCAGTACTCAGTTTATTTTCAAAATGTTAGTGGAATGAGATCTAAGATCAGAGCGCGAATATGATATTATTATTATTACTGAGACATGGTTTAATGACATAATTAACAGAGTTTTTTGATAATTATTACACCGTCTATCGTCACGATCGTTGCTGTACATTGTAAGAGAAAGAGAAAGGTGGTGGCGTTTTAATAGCTGTAAGAGCAGATTTCAAGTCGGAGTTTGTTTCTCTTAATTTTACTAATATTATTGAACAATCATGTATTAAAATAACTTTTACAAATAATTACACCATTTTCATTGTTAACTCATATATTCCTCCAAATAGTAGCTTTGAGACCTACCGATATCATTTGGAAAATATTCAAAACCTGTTAGATGATTTGGACTTAAACCAATTTGTATTCGTATTTGGCGATTTTAATTTACCAAACATCCATTGGAAAATGGAAGACAATATTTTACTACCTCATAATATAATTACTGATGTTGATGAATATGTAACAGGATTCTTTTTATTAAATGATTTAAATCATCTTAATTCTTTCAAAAATGATATCGGCAGGATTTTAGATTTAATTTTTGCAAACAATTTTATTAAAGTGTTTTGCGATTTAGCTGGCTCTCCGGTTTCTCAAAACACCGTACATCACAAAGCATTACATTTTAACTTCGAGTTTTTTTCTTTTGAGAAAGATACTCATAATCAATCGTTAGATTATAATTTTAATAAAGCTAATTTCGACGGATTAAATGATGACTTTAAAGCAGTGGATTGGTCTGCCCTACAAGATGTTGATGATCCTGATATAATGTATTCATTTATCTGTGACCACTTTGATGTGGCAATAAACCTTCATGTACCAAACTTCGATCCAAAACCCGGCAATAAACCTTCATGGTTTAATGCAAGATTGAGTCACATGAAAAATATTAAGAATAAAGCATATAATAAGTTCAGAAATTCTAATAGTGAATCAGATCGTGCGAAATTTCTTTTGGCCCGAAATGAATACAATTTCTATAGAAATTTTCTTTACAAACAGTTTATATTTGAAGTTGAGAATAAAATTAAATCTGACTCTTCAGCTCTTTGGCATTTTATAAATGGCAAAAAAGAGAATAATGGTATACCTAAACTCATGTACTATAATAACTTGCGGGCCGATAGCACGCCGCAATCATGTGACCTTTTTTCTGACTATATTCAGAGCACTTTTGTTAGATCTGTTTTTGATAGTTCTAGTTATCATTTAACTGCATGCAGGAATGCAAACATAAATTTTGTTATTAACGTTGATGAAGTCTCTGATGCGATAAATGCCTTAAAAAATGGTACCAAAAGTTCAGTTGGTGCATATCCACCCACATTTTTTAAGAAATGTTCCTCTAATATCGTGGAAATTATTACTAAGCTTTTCAATATGTGCCTTAGACATGGTAAATTTTTAGACTGCTGGAAGCTTTGTTGTGTTGTTCCAATATTTAAATCTGGTGATCGTAGGGTCTTTACTAATTATAGACCTATAGTTAAACAAAGTCCTTTCGCTAAAATTTTTGATAACATTTTAAAGGATAAACTTTTTGAACAGGTTAAGAATGTTATTTCCTATCGACAACACGGTTTTATGCCTAATAGATCTACGTCGACTAATTTACTTTTAATAACTCGCGATATAATCACTACTATAGGACGTAGATCCCAGTGTGATGTTATATATACTGATTTCACTAAAGCTTTCGATAAAGTTAGTCATCATCTTTTGTTACGTAAGCTTTCCACATTTGGACTTTCCGATAATCTACTAATATTTTTTAAAAGCTTTTTGACTGACAGGAAACTTGTAGTCAAAATTGGAAATACCTCCTCTTCATTAGTAATTGACGCTTATTCAGGTATTCCTCAGGGAACGCATATTGGTCCGTTGCTTTTTTTAATCTTTATCAATGACCTTCCACTGAACTTTGAATTTTCTAACTGTTTGTTATTCGCTGATGATTTGAAATTGTATTCCAATATCTCCGATCATACGAGTTGTCAAAACTTACAATCAGATCTGGACAACTTGTCTAACTGGTTTTCCAATAATGATATACACATTAACGTTTCAAAATGTTGCGTAGTGTCCTATACATATATTGCAAACCCAATTACGTTTGATTATTGTATTGATGGCCTCCCGCTTAAATGTGCGGTTGAAGTTAAAGATTTAGGAGTAATTTTCGACACTAAGTTAAGTTTTTTTAAACATATTGATAATATAATTTCTAGAGCTTACAGTATGCTTGGCTTTATTAATAGAAATTCAAAAGATTTTAGAGACGCATATACCTTAAAATCTCTGTACACATCGTTAGTACGTAGTATTTTAGAATATTGTTCTATTGTGTGGAATCCATATCTTCAGGGTCCATCTAATCGTATTGAACGTATTCAAAAAATTTTTACCAAGACTGCTTTAAAGTTAATTTGGCATCATGAACTACCTTCTTATGATGAAAGGAGAAAGTTTTTAGGCTTACAATCTTTAAGTGATCGTAGAACTTGTTCCTTATTATTACTAGCCTATAATGTTCTAACGGACAATATTGATTGCCCGGAAATTTAAAACTATTTTACATTGTATTGCCCTCCAAGGGATTAAAGAAATAATCGTATGTTTGAGGTGAATCTTCTTAGAACCAACTATGCGATTAATGAGCCAATTGCAAGATGCTTGCATTTATGTAATAGCTTAACTCCTTTGTTAAATTTTAATGTTAGTTACAATATGTTTAAAGTTTTGTTATTTAAATATTACAATTAATGTGTTAAGTAATCTGTAAGAATAATATTCTGTAGATGAAAAAAAATATAAATAAGTAAATAAATAAATGGTTGCTTCTCTTATATACGACCCTTGACTATACAGAAACCTTATAGCACTATGTAATAGTAAAAAATGATAATATTGATCAATAATAACACTACCCTTCGGAATAAAAATACCTGTATACAGCAAGAGCTGCCTAAACTCAGTAAATTTCCAATTGCCAAACCCTATTTTTTATTAATGCTAGCAATATTCCCTTTAGAAATTAAAAGCTTTAGCAACACCTAAGTCAACCAAATGCATACAATCTAAAGGAAACTGCGAAACCATTCCAAACCCTGTTTCTTCCAAAATACTGTTCTTCTCCTTATATTCTTCTAAATGATGGGTAGGATTACGTCTTGAATAAAATGACATATATGTTCGCAAATTATCTACTTGTTTAGAGAAACACACCCTTCTCTTCTTATAAAGTACTTCCTAACAAAATTTGGGACAACCGTACCTGTAGAAACTGTACCTGTAGCAAATGCTCTAGCTGGTGAATCGCAAATAAACAAAATGGACTAACGTTAGCAAAACCTACAACTGATCCAATATAGGCCACAAAACCCTATTCGAACTTTTAAAAAGTTTTAAACCATCAATACCTACATCTATTAAAACTTCCTTTTCTCCATCTAAAAAGTTGAAAGAATCTGAAACAAAATAATTTTGTATGCCTAAGTACAAAAATTCTCCAATGGGAATACTTGAAATATTTACCTTTTTCCTACTTGTATTTAAAAAACTCTTAGCTGACAAAGTCAAATCCACCATTCCTACTCTGTTTATGGTATGTAGCAAATCTTCTAATGCAGTATTAGAAATTTTATTCCTTGACTTAATTTCCTTACATTTTGCTTTGCTATCATTAATTCTAGCATCTTCAGAAACTGATTCTTAGGCCCTAATTCTGTTTCAATGCTACCTAAACTTTCACCGAACACAGCTACACCACAAAAACAACCGGCATATGTGGATGACTCTGGCTGCGAAACTAAATTTTCATTTTCACCTGCTATACTCTCAACTACAGCTCTTGCACTATTTTCATTTTCTCCTACAATTTTCATTTTCTGCTAGACTGGCTGAAAAATAGAAAGATATATTGTTTCTTTTTAAAGAGGACCTCAAACGCAATATAATAATTTAATTAATTTCAAATAAAAAAGGTCGAATAATATCATCAATTTATTCCTTTTTTTCATTACTTACTAGAGTACGTTTATTGTTTTTTTTGCGCTCTTGTATACATGTATTTAATATACACTGGCACATGCAAAAACAAAATTTATTAAGAAAAAGTAAATGCTTAATATTGAAATTTATTATTTGGGATATTCTCCCTGACTAATCGTTAGAAACAATTAGAGCTTTTTATGTATTTGTTGTAATTCATATGCAATATTGAAATTCTCATATTGTATTTAATTTATGTGGCATAAACATCCGAGGTTGAATGTTTTCAAACTGCTTAAACTTCACTGACGGTTTGGTTTTAGCAACCAAAGAAATGTCGGCATATGAAGAGCTAAAGCCACAACAAACTTTTGATTTTTTTTATGCATTTTGTAAATACTTAATATTCAAATTTATTATTTGGGATATTCTCCCCAACTAATAGTTAGAAACAAACAGTGCATTTTCAAAAAGTAAATATTTTTATTTTTTATGGTACATACATATGTACATACATACATATGTAAGCAAGAATGAAACTCATGGAATCCTAAGTTATATACATACATATGTATGTACATACGTACAAATTAAGTTTGTAATAAGCGCTTGATGTGGTTAACTTGGAAAAAGCTAAGGCTTTTTGCAAATCGAAATAAAACACATAAGTGCTTTCGGAAGCAGTTAGCTTATCCGCTGCCATTTGGTTTCGGACTGTTTGAGCTTTTAATAAGTGGCACTCCTTTTCTTGTATTGAGATGACTTAATTCTCATTTCTAGTAAATCGCACATATATGCAAGCACTCTTATTTTTTAAACGTTTCTTTACAATTGTGCGTGCAACTCCACGAATTTGGGCAACACGTTTTTCACCTTGCCCATGAAAGAGCTCTCCAGTTCTATAAACAAAAACTGTCCCACCAAAATCAACTTTGAAGCGATACTTAGAGCAATCTTGGAAGCTACAATACCCGTAAGCCAGAAGCTAAGTACTTTAAGTTGTAAAATTAAATAATGCACGAATTATTAATCTTTAAGTATTCCTGCCTAATAAAATCTATAACAATTTTATTCTTTCTTATTTTGAGTCTTTCATTATCCTTCAACTTAAAAATCAATTCAGGATTAACTTTAAAACTGCAATCCAAAATTTTAGCTTGAAACCGTCGAGTTTGCTTTAAAGCTGTTCCCTGCATTCAGATTACAGTCGTATTAATTGTTTCTTTAGGGTCAATTTTCTTCGTATAACTTTCAAACAGAGATACATCTAATTTACTTTCGTCAGTCTCAAACGGTCCCAGAACTCGGCCTTTTTCTTGCATATTGTCGACGGTATCAATATTGCTACATTCATATTTTCTTTATTTGCCTCTTTACAATTTACATTTAAAATATTTGCATTGATTAAAATTAACTTCTATTCCTTAATGAAATTGTCCAAAATATTCCCTATTTTTGCGATTTCATTGGCAAATCCAACATCATCCTAAAAGAAATATAAAAATGTAAGTCCCCTTTCACACACATCAGGTTTTCTTGATCAAGTTTCAATTCAGCTGTGAGAAAGATAGAGAAGGTAGTACATACGTTCTCTATCATTCTCACAGCTGAATAAAAACTTGATCAAGAAAACCTGATGTGTGTGAAAGGCGACTAATCAAAATAATTTGTCTTACAATCGTTATTTTCTTCACTTACTGTTGGTTGTAAGGCTTCATTTGTACACGCACTTCCTTGTCTTTGAAAAACAGACGAAAATAAACGGTATAATAAATTTTCGTAGCAAAAAAATTTATTACTTATTATTTTTTCATTTAAGTTGCTGTGCATTGATTTTCTGCATGTTCTTCATAAAACTCGACATTTGCTTTGGTACTTCTTTCGAATAATGAACGGAGAGCGTCTGCAGCGAATTTTTATTATCCGTGTATATATCGTTTCTAACAGATAATTACACTACTGGAGCATTACAAAAAATGCTGATATTCGCTGTATCAGCTTCAAAGGATGTTGAGTTTTTTTTGTTTTTGATTGAAACAAAAGAAGAAGAGCATCTGCAGCACATTTTTTTCTGTACACATTCCCCTGCAGCTATTGAATCTTCTACCTCAAATTCTTTCAGAGACGATTTACTTTTTTGTAAATTTCTAATCTAAACGAAAACAGGAAAAAGTCACACTTGAATGGCTTTGAGCTGTTATCTACTTACTCTTTTGAAAATCATTTTCCGATTTTTTTAAATATTTGCGATTTTATGTCGCGTTGGCAGATCTTCATTGTATATCGCAAATATTTTATCGTAAACTGGGCTATTTTGGAAGCACTTAAGAACACTAACATCCATTTCAAAAGAAACTTCTTTCAAAATTTCTTCGAGCTTGCTACTAACTACCATTATGCTAAAATAAAGTTTTATATATTTAAATTTGTTATTTTTAAATAAATCGAATTTCCTGAAGAAGGTATCCATAGGGCGTATATATATATATATATATATATATATATATATATATATATATATATATATATATATGTATGTATATGTATATATAATATATATATATATATATATATATATATATATATATATATATATATGTATATGTATATATATATAATATATATATATATATATATATATATATATATATATATATATATATATATATATATGTATGTATATGTATATATAATATATATATATATATATATATATATATATATATATATATATATATATATGTATATGTATATATATATAATATATATATATATATATATATATATATATACATATATATATATATATATATATATATATATATATATATATATATATATATATATATATATATATGTATATATATATATATATATATATATATATATATATATGTGTATATATATATATATATATATATATATATATATATAAATATATATACTTATATATATATATATATATATATATATATATATATATATATATATATATATACATATATATATAAATATATATACTTATATATATATATATATATATATATATATATATATATATATATATATATATATATATATATATATATATATATATATATATATATATATATATATATATATATGTACAGCGGTCATTGTGAAAGCACAAAAAATTTCAAATTTTTGTTGTGGAATTCAACAATTTACATTTATATATTCCTCACCTCACCGATAGTTTGCTATATACATATCTGCATAAATTTTCATATAGAGCGTTTTCACTTACTAGCGGTGTTTTTGAAAGCATTAGTATACCCAGCGGTACATGTGCAAACGCGCTTTCAAATGTCACTTTGTACATATTAAATTTATTATTGCCAGATTTTGCAGCATTTTCTGTTTAGATTTTTACCGGCGTCCTTAATTATTCATTCCCTCTGTAGTTTGTCAATTAAGTATATTAGTAAGGCTAATCTGTATTTTTTTTAAGAAATATCAAGTATTTCGTGGATAAAATCGTTAAAATTAACTAAAATCACTGAAATATTAGTAAAAATCGAATGAAGCAACATTAGAACTTTTGCAGCATTACCATTTTAATTTATAAAGTACATATCGCACACCCAGTACAAAAGGACTCAACTCAAAATTTTAATTTTTCGGGTTTATATCATTAAACTATGCACAATACACTTGTTTATCTGTAAGAAAAATATTTGTGTATTTTATTGTTGTTAACTGTTGCTAAAGAACAGTTGTCTTTCCTTATGTTTGGATTGGTATAAAGTTGAAATTTATAAAAATGATTTATTATTAGTTGTGTCAGAAAATTAAAATTTTGAGTTGTGTCACTTTTGTACTGGGTGTGCGATATGTATGAGCCAGTGAGATGGACAATAAATTAATGCGGTTGTCTCAATGCATTAAAAGCAACAGCTATACAAAAATGAAATTATTTTGTGTTATTTTGTAAATTGATTTTGAAATGTAATTAATAAATAATTGAAATTTTACCTGAAATAATAAACAAGTGCAAAGTGTTAATTTTGTTTACATTAAGAGACAGATTGCAGAAACTAAGTAATTTCAGGCATATCTGCGTGCGAAATGCGTAAAACAATAAAGTGAAAAATTGCAACAAATTGTTGAATTATTAACATTTACATAAAATTTAATTGGTGTTATTAACTATAATTCATTCGTTTATGTTTCGTTGACTTCCATCATATATTAACAAGCCATAATGAAAACAATTACAGTTTTTCAAGGAAGAATTAAAAAAAAGAACGAACATAGAAAAGAGCTCTTAAAACTTAGAAAAAAAGAATTGGAAATTAAAAGACGACGCATTAAATTTGACGAAGTAAAAAATGATATCCAGCATTCACTTTAAAGTAGTTTTAAACTACTCTCTTCCAATTAAAAATGAATTTTGTTTGTTTTCAGTTTAAATTGAAGTTTTTATTTTATTTGTTTCTATCCTTATGTTAATTTTATTTGCTTAATTAAAAATATAAATAGCATTATGCAAATGGATTAAATATTTATCGACTGCATTATTGGTAATCTTATATTCGATGCGCTAGAATCATCATTTACCTCAGAAGTCGTTGTAGGTGTTTCGGGTACTATATCAATATCAGGCATCTCCATTTTAAAATTAATACATGCTGCACAAACAGCAGTGATTTTGGCAACCATATCCGGTGTATAATGCAGCTGCTTAGCTCCTAGTATGCTTCGGAATCTGTTTTTTAGAACACCGATAGTTCTTTCAACTATATTTCTAGCTCTAGCATGAATATATGTAGTTAAAATGGCTTTCTTGAGAATCTTCGGTAGGTGATCTGAACGGCGTTATCAAAAATTTTTCTAAGGGTAGCCTGCATCACCTGAAAAGAAAAGTTTTTATATAAGTATCACTTAAATTATATTCATAAAACTCATTTTTTTACCTAATAACCAGGTGTTTCTTTCACCATTATCATAATTTTGTTTTAACAACATTTTTAAGTCGCTGATATTCCATACTAGAGAGTCGTGAACAGATCCTTGGTGATGGGAGGATATGTATCTAATTCTCATTTCATGATCGCACACCTGTATTATAAAATTATTTATTTTATGCTTTTAAAACTAGCTTTTCCTACTCACCACCGTCGTATTAAGACTGAAGAACCCTTTCCTGTTCCTATATTTGAATTCTTCTCCTTTTTCTGGTGATATAATGTTTGTATGGATTCCATATGCAGCCTATTATGCCAGGAAACACAGTTTTGTTAAAAAAAACTCGTTTTGATTTTATACTTTTCAACTTCTTCCGTTGGAAAATTAATCCATTTATGACAGAGTACCTTGTACATAACATATATACACTCTCTAAAAGCATTGCTTACAGAAGATTGGCTCATACTAATATTGTAGTCATTCCCACATCCTTTCAGCTAGAATCCTCATTGTTGCTGCAAGCTTCAAAATATTTGGCAAATGTGTTGTTCTTGTAGGCTGTTTTAATTTCGCTGTAATATTTTCGAGCACATACTTAAAAGCCTGTTTATTTAATCGAAAGTAGCTTACAAATCTTAAAGAAACAACGATAAATTTATTAAGCTTATATGTATGTTCTTATGTACATATAGGTACACTCATATGCAAGTATGAATGCATAAGGCCGAATATCTTATCATGTTTATCGAATCTGCAGCCTTCCACATTTCCAACACAAAAATATTGGTATTGTTTGCTAACCCAGTGATCGTACGTGCAATGGAGTTCGGCTGGATTCCATATGATAATATGAAAATGTGCCTTTAAGAAATCCCAATTTGTGTACATACATATGCATATGATTGACTAAAAGATGGCAAATTATTTAACTCAAGGTAAGATAAATGTAAGAATAAATAGTGCGTTCAATACTAATCCCTCAATTGATATTATATTGATAACCAAATCACTGTGTTAACTATAATTTTTCTTATCTCTTCGTAGTTTTGTACCTTGGATGTGAAGGATTTCCTTGAACCTGAACAGCTACAGAAAACTATGGCTAGGACTAAAAATTCGTTTGCAGCTCATATTTATGAAATAAACAATCGAGCTAACAATCCACATGGATGGGTTTGTAGCTTAATGACGGAAACAAATGTTATAGGAAACAATGGTTATAGCTTAACTCTGTCAGTTTTGCTTTTCAGTTATATATACATATATGTATATATATATATATATATATATATATATATATATATATATATATATATATATATATATATATATATATATATATATATGTATATATATGTATATATAACAATATATATATATATATATATATATATATATATATATATATGAATATATATATATATATATATATATATATATATATATAT